>OX104026.1:7187261-7739761 GCA_944470205.2 Schistosoma margrebowiei
CCTAAATAGAACGAAACGAACGTTCTTGAATCCACTGCTAGTCATTATCCATCAGTGCTTAGAATTCAGGTTATGCAGTTGAAAATTTTGTTTTCTGTATGAATAAGACAATATCTATAATTTTTATCAATCATATTATGAATACCTACAGTTGCAATATTACTGTCAACAGAATACATGTATTTTACAGAATTTTTTTTCTAGTAATTCATCAAATATATTTGATAAATAAAGAAGGAACGAATTGAGCGAAGAAATTTCTTTTCAATTAGTTTTTCATCATGGCTCTACACTAATATATATACGTTTTACAATAATAATATAATACTCATCGAGTAGATATGTTACGTAATAATTACATAATGACATTTAAATTAACATTGATTGATTGGAAGAAAGAGGATTATTAATATTCAAAGTAATCAAGAAGTTGCTAAGTTGCGTAATATAAGAAACAAAGAAGGAACAGAATTTTAACGGATGGTCAATAGGATGGTAGTTACGTAAGAATCAAGAGATGAATGTTGAGAATGTATTAAGTTCAAAAGCAACAGAAACAAAATTACAAAAGTTAACAAAAAAACAAGTGGAAGAAGTATGAAAAATAGTTCTTTTGAAGGAAATCTTAAACTGATGGCCAGGGCAGAGAAAGTGATTGTACGAATCTCTTTTGAATGCAAAGGTCAGGTTTATGAACATGGATTACGATGGCTTCCGCAATGTGCAAGAGGCGCACTCGTAAACCATGTGGCAAGTTTGATGGGATATTGTAGATAACCTTAAAAGCTTTATTCAATTCGACTTGATGACCTATGTCAACCAAGTGAGAGAGAATAGAACTTTTAATCACTTCTTGATCACTGAATATTAATAATCCTCTTTCTTCCAATCAATCAATGTTAATTTAAATAGAATTATTACGTAACATATCTACTCGATGAGTATTATATTATTATTGTAAAACGTATATATATTAGTGTAGAGCCATGATGAAAAACTAGTTGAAAAGAAATTTCTTCGCTCAATTTGTTCCTTCTTTATTTACCAAATGGCAAAATGGGAATTTTTACTAAATATATTTTGGGTAAAAAATTGGTTACTTCAATGTATTCAATATAATGTACAAAAAATCAATGCAGAATACGATCAATTCTTCACTTGATTAGAACAAAAACACTTTTTTTTGTGTGCTACTTTTCTTTCTTTTCATTCATTCACACCAACAACAAAAAATTTCCTTTATTGAATATTATTTAAATGAAATAAATGATGTCAATTATAAACCTCATAAATTTAATAGTCAAATGTTTCATTCGTTATATTTCGGATGATACATATATAGTTATTACTCAGCATGATATTTCCAACATTAAAACCGTAGTTCATCACTGTTCACAGTTTGATTTGATTTAATTCCATCTTAAGCTTCAATTAAATTTGCTTTTTTTCTTTATCAAATGAATAGTAAGATATACAAAACTTTACTTATCTATGCTTCATTATAAATCATGTTCTTCCTCTGTATTTTCATAAATGTAACCAAGAGTGACATATATAAATATATAATAAATATTCTAAAGTGGTTCTTTTTGTTGTTTTTTAATTACTCATAACTAATAAATATCTAGTTTAAGTAATTTTGTAGTTAAGTGTCACTAATTCATGAGAAAAGTGAAAAATGTTTTTACATCTATACATTAATCATCTGTGTGATATTTACTGTCAATGTTCAATCTAACTAAATGGGTGGTGGAGGTCGTACATTTGTCATATTTGAATAAAATTAATAGGCGGTAATTATTTAAGTCGTAGCAATTAATATTATCATCTCTTCTTTTTCTGTTTCTACGTGGATGTTGTGTAATCTGAAAAGATTTTTTTTGAATAGTATAAGTTTTCAAAAACTATCTGTTCAAAGTTCTTTATTTAATTTGCCTTAAAATACAGAGTAGGTGTTATTACCAAGGTTTGATTTGATAATTTCGAATAAATTGAGCATTGGGTTGATTGTTACAAATAAAAATAATATATTTGTAATATCCCAATGACTAGAAAATTGAATTTTTCTGACGTTTCATGACTTAGTGTAAGTCACTTCTTCAGAGAATAAATAACCAACTTGGATTAATTTTAATTTGGTTATTTATTCTCTGAAGAAGTGACTTACACTAAGTCACGAAACTTCAGAAAAATCCAATTTTCTACTCATTGGGATATTACAAATATTTTATTTTTATTTTAAAATACAGAGCTTCATTTTCACATGAATATGTAACACTACCCTGGTAACAGTATTAGATTGTAATTAAATAAAGAATTCCCCTATAAATAATGATGAATTTTCACCATTGTAAGAAGAAAAAAAAGCATCTGGTTTTAAACATGGTTGAAATCTTGTACCGAAACCTTTTTTTAAAAACCTTATTTCAGCTGTCAGAAAAAAAATACCAGTAGTTGACATGTGGTTTGTTTGGAAAAAGTTATTTAATTTGACGGTATTTCAGTCACAAACTGATAACACTTGACAAAAGTAAATTTTGAATTAAACTAATTTTCATGAATCAACCAATTAAAATATAATCACTTAAGCATTTTTGACTAGTTATGTGGTGAATTCTTTTAGGAACTAACTGAAGTTAAAAATACTGATATAGCGAGCTTATCAAAATAATTTGTGTTCCAGTGTTAGATGTCCAGTGTGATGTGATTCTATATCTTTAAAATGTTTTCAACTAGAAGACAACAGTTACCCTGTGCGTTTTTTGTTTTTTCAGCTCACAGTCCATTACAATGGTTACTCTCAAACTAATGATAATTTTTATAAATACATATTTGCAGTACCCCAATCAGAAAAAAACTAGATTTTTTGACGTCCGGACCTATTTTTTGATTGATCGCACATAATATTCTCGCGTTGTTTCTTTGTGCTAATTAAACTTGGATTAATTTCGATTTGGTTATTTATTCTCTGAAGAAGTGACTTACACTGAGTCACGAAACGTTAGAAAACCTTTTTTTCTACTGATTGGGATATTGTAAATATATTTATTTATTTATAACAATCTACCCAATGCTCAGTTTATTCGAAATTATCAAGTCAAACCTTGGTAATGATACATACTAAGGAACAAAACAATGTTCCTGAATAGTTAAAATATACTTCATTTTCATTTATTAAGGGAATAGTAACAATAATAAATGTAATGACAATAACAACAACAATAGCGATTAGGTAATATGTTTCATATATTTAACAATGCTTAGTCTCAAACTATTGATAATTTTATTCCCCACAAATTATCAAGCAGAAATAAACTTTCTTATATCTCTTGACCATAAACGTGATATCATTATGCTTATTTGAGCCTCGAATGAACTTATAACAATCAGTAGGATGCATCAATGAAAGACTAATTAAATTATAAATGAGAACATATTTCTCAAGATTGTTTGACAAATTAAAATTAATCTGATAACTGCTTAAATTCTGGAATCAACAAAACTATATTACTGTTCACAGGTGAAATCTTATAAAAAACCAAAGAAGTGTTGAAGAACTTATTTTCCGTTTTGAATGTTCAATAGATGACATAAAGCTAGACAACATTTATATTCAAATGACAAACGGTGCTTTAAGAAAGAATATATAAGGTCACAAAAACAACATACATAGTCTTGAAGCAAATATTCTATGAACTATATAATCTAATATATGCAAAAGTAAAAGATTTTCCTTGCTTGGCTTTGTGGCAAACTTTATCATAAATCCAAGACAATATGTATTAAGTTAGCGAATTTGCACTTTGAAATAAAAGTTCAAATTAATACATTATTTCTTAAGAACAGTCGAAATCCCCGACTTTTTTTATTATATCATGCATGTACTTCCTAATGAACGCGCTGGGGTAGCCGATCTCGGTCAGTGAGTTGTTGATAAATTCAAGCTCCTGACTTAGAATGTCTACTGTACAGATCTTTTTTTCCTAAGATGCACTCTGAATGTACATTTTGTCTTCAACAATACTTACTATAGACAAATAGACGGGATAGCCATGGGCTCGCCTCTAGGCCCGATTTTAGCTGATCTCTTCCTAGCACAGCTAGAAAATGGACCTCTCAATGAGACTACTAAGAAACTTGATTTTTATTGCCGATACATTGACGACACCTTCATCATCGTAGATCAAAACACTAGTAAAGAGGAACTCCTACACCAATTCAACAATGTTCACCCAGCGATCACTTTCACTGGTGAAAGCGAGCATGATAAGAAACTGAACTTTCCTGACGTCACACTAAGCAGACGATGTGACGACACATTAACTAGAAGCGTGTATAGAAGAAACCCCTTTTCATGCCAATATACTCACTTCAGCAGTTTCACACCCATCCGTTACAAGAGAAATTTGGTCAGATGTCTCACTAGCAGAGCAAAAAAAAGTAATACATTATTTGTTCTTTTTATAAAATGATTTCGTTTATTTCTGAAAAGACATAAATCTCAGAAATGACAACAACAATAGATATTGCAAAATTACCTGATATGATTTTTATTATTTGAACTAAAGTAAACAATATTAAAGAAAATAGCACGATTTTTTTCACTAAATAAATGAATACATAGCCTGGAACTTGACGCGTCGGTATTTCAACCGAAAGAAACAACTTAAATAGTTATGAAGTCGGGAATTCTTATCAAAAACGTTATTATGGAGGTAAAGTACAATCTTTTTGTTTCCAGGTAATAGATTTCAAGTGATCTATTAAACTATATGAGTCCAACTAAAAACTATACATACACACTATTTAGTAATCCGTTCATTAATCGATTGATATTTTAAAATGGTATAAGTCATTCTTCATTGTGAAAATTAGATTCTAACTATACTTATATCTCAATAATTGAACTTATAAACGTTTTAAAAAAATTATAATTTAAACGTAGCACATATAGTAAACAGATCGTTTAAAAAACATTCAATTAATGTTAATTAATCTACTCGGTATATTATTTACTCAAATTTTGATTCAGTTCATTATAGAACAGTAGTTCATTGATAAACTTACTTAGTATCAGAATGAGTTTTGTGGAGATTTTAGGAAATTTCACAGGTTGAAATCATGAGTCAATTGAAGCTAGACCACCATTGAAAACCTGGAAGCACTGGACGGCCATTTCGTCCTACTATGGGACTCCTCAGCAGTGCGCATCCACGAACCCGCCCTCACACAGCGGGATTCGAACCCAGGACCTACTGGCTTCGCGTGCGAGCACTTAACAATTAGACCACTGAGCCGGCATCCAACAGTGTTAATGTCTAAATTCAACCAATTCACGAAGTTGCGCCACCGAACACCATTGTCTTCAGTGAGCTGATATCTCACAGCAGACCTGGTTGAACTCCACTGGTAACGGCTTCTCACTAGAACTTCGAGAGTTTTTCCTGAAGTCAGTCACTAGTGGGCAGCTGATTATAATCAGAATGAGTTTTGTGGATATTTTAGGAAATTTCACAGGTTGAAATCATGAGTCAATTGAAGCTAGAACACAATGAAAAACTCGGAAGCACTGGACGGCCGTTTCGTTCTAGTATGGGACTCCTCATTCACGGTCTCGCACCACGCGTGGCTCGAACCCAGGACCTACTGGCTTTGTGCGCGAGCACTTAACTTACTTAGTACTTATAAACTAGGATATTATATTTTGTTTGTTTTTTTTTTGCTTGACTGATTTTATCTTCATCATAAAATTATTACTATTTTTTTTCTTTTACATGTTTCTTATTATAACACAATTTTACATGACTATTATGTCTCCAATTTAACTTAGTGAGAATTCATTCATAGTCCACTTACAATATTTTTATGCTTTGTAATTATATACATAAATAGTTATACATTTACATGATAATATGTACCATTGAATAAATTGTCTACATATTCAACACTGAATGTGTATTATCTGCACACACACACACACATACACACGAAAAAAGAAAAAAAAAGATTCAAGTATCTTGTTATCTTATTATTCCTTTATAAGAAATTTATGTTTTATTTTTCTATATGAAATAACAATAAAATTATGTTACTTTATATGTGTGTATTGCTTAGTTACGGTATAACTTGAAAATATACATCTATACGTAAGCATGACAAGTTAACATTAACGTACTTGTAAATAATAAGTCTGAAATATTGTGTTTTTTTTTCTTATAGAAAAATGTTATTGTATACAAAAAGTATGATAAAAGGGTAATAAAAAAAAAGACGTATATCTGTATATACATTAAAGAGAACCAATTTACCAAATATTTCATCAATGTTTCTCTTTTTTTTTCTTTTCTTTTCTTCAACATTCTTCTTTCGTTTAAAAGATAATGATATAAAACTTCATTTACAATTACTTATTCTTACTTACTTAAAATATTATATTTGAAGATGGCACAGGTATTCAGTGTTTGACAATGCTTTTACCAGAAACACCTTCTAATATAATTTGTATCCACTGAGAGAAATCAAAAGATAGAGTCGAGGAGATCGAAAGAGTGTATTTGGCAATAACCAATATATCGGAATTCTCTGATCTAATCTGGCTAACGATTGCGGTAGATGTTGAGCACAGCGTTACCACACGTGATCTGGTGCGGATGCATGACCAAGCGCCTTCAGCTAGATGAGTTCACTAAAACATATGGTCAGCATCCAATGTCGAAAACTTACAGAGCTATTTAGTTTAGGGATTTATTTACCGCTACATACTCATTTCAAATAATTAAACAACTATAATTAGTATACAAATAAAGTGTATATCACATTTATACAGAATAGAAATAATTTCAAAGAGAAATATGATAATAATCAAATTATTGGCAAGTATAATTGAAACTGATAGAAAATGAAACAAAACTGAATATTAATGAACAAAATAACACTAGTAGTGGAGTGAATTAAGAAATATTATAATGTATGAAATTATATGTTAATGATATCCAAGTATGATGTATTATGACGGTCATTACTTTTCAATAATGATATATTATTATTGAAAACATTGTGAAACTCATCAATCTGCATCATGAGATAAGCTTTAACTTGGAATCTTGTTGGTAAAAGAAAAAGAGAAAGACTCATGAACATATTGTATTGGGAACTAAAAGCAAACATTAAAAAGAATGAATAAGAAATTGAAGAAACTAGAAAGGATTGTCTAAGATATAGTTAGTTAGAGAATCCTAGTCTACAACCTATGCTCCTCCACAATGGGTAACAGGTATAAGTAAGTAAATAATTACACTATTGAGTGAAAATCAGGTGTCATATTATAAAGTGATTGTAACATGAGACATGAGACAATCATCTCATTACTAATTTGTCTTCCAAATAGCATTTCAATTTATTAGAAGATAATCCTACTTACATAAGTCTCAGTTCTTTCACAATAAATAATAAGACGTTTTACCAATATTCCTGTATTCTATGACGTTTGCTAAACCATGGAAACTTTAATATGTTAAGTGTACACTCATGAAGACTAAAAACTACTAAGTAGTTGTTTTTCCAAAGAAAATTAACTACTATCTTTCTACACAAAGTACCTGTAATCTTCTTCACAAAGAGTAAAAAAAGAAATATTTTTATCTGATTATGTTGTTTAATACTCGGTATTGGAAAAATATGTAATTAGATCTACCAAACCTTCAAAAATTTATCCATAAAAATGAGACTACTATATTTTAAAATACAAATAATTTTTGATTAATTCGACAAAGTACACAAAACTTCATGAATTGACAATCTGAAAGCGACTTTTATGGATATTACAGTAATTTCAATGGTTGAATTCACGAGTCAATTGAAGCCAGACCACTATGAAAAACATGGAAGCAATGAACGACCGTTTCGTCCTAGCATGGAACTCCTCAGATTCGAATCCAGAACCTATCATTCTTGCGTGCGAACACTTAACCTCTAAACCAGTGAGCCGTCATCCAACGGTTTTAATCATTAAAATCTTCACAAAACACCTCCTGATGATAATCACCGTATGCTTACTAGTAACTGGTTTAAAGAGGTATTTCTTGGGGTTCTAGTGAAAAGCAGAGACCATTAGAGTTCACCCGAATCTGTTGTGAAATAGTAATTTACTAGAAACAATGGTGAACGTGTGGCTCGATTTCGCGGATTGATTGAATTTAGACAATTACACTGTTAAATGCTAGCTCAGTGATCTAGAGATTAAGCGTTCACACACACGACCGAAGATCTCGGGTTCCAATCTGGCGAGCAGTATCGTGGGTGCGCACTGCCGAGGAGTCTCATACTAGGACGAGATGGCCATCCAGTGCTTTCAGGAACTTAACTATAAAAGTTAATTATTTATTATATCAAATATAAACAAAAAGTTAAAATGAGTTAAGCCTACAGATAACATACTTTGTAAACGTATACAATAAGAATATATGAAACTAGTAATTATTTCAGCTTTGATTATGTGTTTTCTTTAACCGATAAACAATTGTTTTTTTGATTTATTCATTTAATATGGTTGTACATTTTAATGACAAATTACACTTGTTATTCTGTAACTTATAATTATTACTGTATTATAATTATATATTTATTACTTTTTTTTTAAATGATTATCAAAATATCTCAACTAGTTACCTGTCATTCATTTGTTTTAATACATCATTATGTCTATTAATTGAACAACTTATTTTGGCGCATTTATGAAGAATTTACAATCATTCACCGTACAATTTACAAAAAATTACAATCAGAGATAATGTGATGGTTGGTAATATGCATTGAAGAGAATGAACATTGTTCAAATGTTGATTCGTGAACTCCTAACATATAACTAGTGATCACTCAATATTTATCATCAGAATAGATAAAGAAATAAAGAAAGGAAACTTGTTGAAATTCTTTGTGCTGAAAATTCTATATTGTATCAAAAATAAAATATTGGATAAGGGTAATAATCATCATGTAGCAAGGAATTACATCTTTACGATTAAGTTTTTCATAAATATAAACAAATATGTTTTGAAGTAATTATATTTTAAAAATTTCAGCCTAAGTACCTATTGTTACTACTTACTTACTTACTTACTTACTTACTTACTTACTTACTTACTTACTTACTTACTTACTTACTTACTTACTTACTTACTTACTTACTTACTTACTTACTTACTTACTTACTTACTTACTTACTTACTTACTTACTTACTTACTTACTTACTTACTTACTTACTTACTTACTTACTTACTTACTTACTTACTTACTTACTTACTTACTTACTTACTTACTTACTTACTTACTTACTTACTTACTTACTTACTTACTTACTTACTTACTTACTTACTTACTTACTTACTTACTTACTTACTTACTTACTTACTTACTTACTTACTTACTTACTTACTTACTTACTTACTTACTTACTTACTTACTTACTTACTTACTTACTTACTTACTTACTTACTTACTTACTTACTTACTTACTTACTTACTTACTTACTTACTTACCTACTTACTTACTTACTTACTTACTTACTTACTTACTTACTTACTTACTTACTTACTTACTTACTTACTTACTTACTTACTTACTTACTTACTTACTTACTTACTTACTTACTTACTTACGCCTTTTACTCCTCGTGAAGGAGCATAGGTCGCTCACCAGCATTCTCCATCCAACCCTGTCCTGGGCAATCCTTTCTAGCCTTTTCTGTCCAGCTTGAGTCCAGTGGGTTTCGCTGATTCCCAGTGTTGCCAAATTGTATCTCCTGATTTCTGTTGCTATTTGACTGGCCTTCCCGGTCTCCCACATTATTCGAACGTTCCATGTACCTATAAAAATTTTTGCTCTGGTTGTTAGAAGGGGCATCGCTCTCGTGGCTTCCGAAGGAACTCGGCTTTCACCATGAAGCGTCATAATTCTTCTAAAAGAAGACCTTCTAACTCCCAGGGCAGAGTTAAAATGGTTTGAATTATTTTTTCTGGTAGGCGTTTTTTTAGCGAGTTAGTTTTCTACGGGATGGGGACGCTAACACCATGCCCAACCCTCCTCCTTTACACGGGCTTGGGACTGGCAGTAACTCTAGAAGAGCTACAGGCGGAGTTTATTATTACTATGATATATATAAAATATGCTAAAATCATCAACTGATAATCTAAGCTTCTAAGTTAATAATAAGATGAAGAGATAAGTGAATTTATCATAATTTCTTACGAAGATTTATTGTCATGATTCGCATGAGGTGATATAGTTCATAGACTTAGAAGTTAGTTTCTTACCAAGATTTTGCATAACCTGGAGTGTGATGAACAAATAGAGAGTATTATGTCGTTTTACTTTGCCTATTTGTAACACATTAGGATTGGATGCTTATGACTTCATATAAAAGCTAACTCTTGATCTATAGCTTCGATTTATTGGTGAATGTTTCTAAATTTCAAATAAAAACCTTCTTGAATGATCATTTAAATTAATTGTAAAAGCATAATCTTAAATCACTGATATGATCTTACTTGAGATTACAATTTATCATACATTGCACAAACAAATTCATAAATTAATAAAAGTTGATATTAGTTTTCATAAGTTTAACAATTACAACTTATAGTTGGCTTCTTGTTATGAAACTTTTAACGATTTTAACTGCCTTAAAGTTCAACTTTAAAGTCATTGAGTTCAAGGCTGAGTTCTTTTAGAATAAAACTACTTAGTTGCTTGATGTCATCCATGTAATGATGACCGTAGAACAATTAACTGAATATATTTTAGAAAATACTAGCAAGACTAGTCTTAAAGTTTATGCCTGATAAAGTTCAATCATTTCTGCTAAACAAAATGAAGAAGCTTCAGAAGAAGTAAACGGTTAAATTAATAAGGAAGATGTGAATATAACAAGCTGAATACCATCAAGTTACCTGTTTAATGCATTGAGCTAAGTAAATATTATATTTGAAATCAAAATTCACTCAGACATTTTTGTTTACTAAATGTTTGCGAATTTTTCTTAGTACTTCACTGAATGACAATCTATTTAATAATTATCTCATTGTGTTATTTTAAAAAAGGATGATAATCATTGCCTACATTGTAGTAAACTTATGCAATGCAAAACACTGCACAATACAAAGAAGTCCTCTTCACTTAGTTTTAAATACAGATTGCTTATTTATTTAAGTATGAAACTTTTATATGCATTTAATAAACCATTTAAACTTCATCAAACAGTCGATATTCAGTTGCACAATGTTTCAATGTTTACTGGTAATCATGTAAACTGCTCATATTTTATCATGAATCGATCAATGTTAGATTACTATTGAAAATCTGGAAGCACTGAACAGTAATTTGATCCTAGTATAGAACTTCTGAGCAATGCTTATCTATGACCCCACACGTGAGATTTAAACCCAGGACCTTCGGTCGAAATAGTTAATCAATAATTCATGACATTTTGAAAAGAGCATGAACAAATATTCTAGCAGAATAGCATGAATTCATTTTATTTCGTAGGTTCTCGTCAGCTGCTTACAACTTGTGACATTTAAAATCATAATTATAAAAATGGGTTTAAATTACTTACATTAAAGTGTTTCGTCAGATGTTATGTTGAAGACATATGTATAGCAAGAGTGTAAATAAACTTACTAGACTGAATATTGTAAATATATAAGTTATTTAAGAGAAAATTCTGAAACATTGATTGTGACAACAGTTCAAACGACCAGAAATAAGTGATTACATAATGAGTAAACATTGGTAAGAATAAAATGAATAAAGCTCAAATAATAAAATAAAAATACTAATCTGGAAGATAGTTGAAATACAAACTCAATGATGTAATAAATGCGAGAAAGCGTTAAAAAAACAAATAATAAAAAAGTTTAAGATGTAATAAAAGACTATTTGTTACCAAGGCAAGGAAAGATTAATAACCATCTCCTTTTGAATATATAAGTCAGGTTTTTTGACACCTGATAACAACGACTTCAGTAAAACTTCAAAACACCAGAGTTTGGGTGCTTACTAATCCCCTTGAAGAAGATTACAAATCATCGACCTGATATCCTATATCTAAAAGATGTTTGGTAACTTCACAATTTACAATCTTTCTTTCTCTTCTTCTAAGTCTTTTTGGAGCATGCTCAAAACAAAATCTAAGATATACCCTCATCAAATTCAATTTACTTGAGAAAATTCTCTTTTTTTTTTCAAGGACACATGATGAAAAATGAAAACTATTTATCTCCTTGTCTCTTAGGAACTGTTTAAATCATTTATCTAATGGATTATTATTTGGAAAAAATGTTCAATTTTATAGATACACTTTAATTGTTACATGTCAATCTGTTGTTTGATATAAAATTCATTATTTATTAAGATAATTTATTTCTATTGAATTATTCATTAAGAAAAAATAAACAGTGTGAATAAATCATGTTTCGTCATTTGTTCTTTTGTTTGTTTTCTTCAGAGAAATTTATGAATGTAAATAAATGTAGTCAATTGTTTTGATTTAATTCTAATCAAAAAGTTGATTTCATTTATCATAGCCAATATCTTGTTTTCTTTCTTTTTCATCTCTCTTTCTCTCTCTCTCTCTTTCCTGTTCCTTTTATTTCTTCTCTTTTTTCTCTTTCTCACTTTCTTTTTCCTCATTTCTTTTCCTTTCTCTCTTTCTCTCTCTCCTTATTTAACATGTTTATGTGTTATGTTGTTACTTATTTCTGTGTCAAGTCTTTTCTTCTAAAGATTGATAAAACTATCATTTATCATTAGACAACAATAAATCTTTATTTTCTCTCATTTATATTTGAAAATCAAATTAATATTGTCAAAGGTTTATTATAATGGCTTGTTTTTTTCTTTTCTTTTTGATCATTTATCCTTATACACTATATAATATTTCTTCATTTACATGACTAATGGAGAATGAACTGAACGATTATATAACAGTTTACATATGTGATTAAAAGTAAAAGTTAATTGATCAAAGTAAACCTGTTAACAAAACTTTCCATATTGAGTAAACTGATGATAAACATATCTGGCTTTATTAACATTTTAACATGGGCTAAATAAATCAACCTGATGTATAGAGCTCTATAAATACTGAAAAATAAAGTGTATTACATGTTATTGATTTATTCAGAATCTTCATTTCGTGCTGTTTGTTTGAATCTTAACATTGATGTTTAGGACCATAATTATTCAATCTCTTATTTGCGTATATGCATCCTGTGTGGAGTGTTTCAATATTTTCTCAATTCACAAGCAATATAAGCAAAGATGGATGGTGTCTAGTAGTGGAATTCAGGACGTTCGTTTCATTCTATTTTGGATTCGTCAGCTGGATGTACATGCATCCTCTACATGACTCGAATCCGGTACCGTTCGCTTCAAACGCCTTCACGTTATCGACTGAGCCCAAGCTAGTGGCGATCAATACTCAATAGCTTAGTGGATAACGTGATGGTATTTGGAGCAAACGGTGCTGGGTTGGAGTCCTGGAGTGAACATCAACTATAGAATGCAGGTATATCCGGCATACGAGTCCCAAATAAGATGAAACGTGCGTTCTGGATTCCATTGTTAGCCTTTATCTATCTTTGCTTATTCAGAATCTGTTTTCTTAATCCATCTACTTACATTATAAGTAACAGTCATAGAAGATAAGCTAAAACTTCTTTCATTTTGCATAGGAGTAAAGAAGTGCAACGTTGTACTACTTACAAGAGATTCAATTATGTTGCTTTCTGATGAGTCTTGGAACCAGAAATTTTCTTGTAACATATGCAGTAAGCATTTTACTGTCAACTACTATCTAATTTAGTGGATTATTATGTTAGCCTTTTTCTTTTGAAAGTTGAATCGAAAAGAAGAATCTGTCGAATTTATTGGTAACTTATCTGTGATGATATGTGATTTTTATTATTCACATCTCACAATGTACTCAACATTTCTATGTCTTATGTATACTTATTTTCGTTTCAGATTATCCTTGTTATTCTTAATAGGTTTTCTGATTATCTAATAAGTAGATTTTCTGGATACTTCAAGATTAATAGCTATATGTGATGTTCATTATTCATTAGACTAATACTGTTTATTTGAGTAAACTATATGAATTAGGACAAGACTATTTTTATGGTAAAATTATTTCAGCATTTTATTTGTTGCCACAAAATGGTTTGTATAGTGAAGGTGAAACCATCATATCATTATATACAAGCAACAATAATGGTTTCCATGACCGATAAATTATATTTTACCCATTGAACTTAAATTCAATGAACCTAAACGAGTGTAAACAATTCGATCGATTAAACGACTGTTTTTCCACTTATTACTACACTTGACCCCAAAACCTTTAATTATTACTTTGATAAAACTGATAACAGGCAAGTTTTGTATCATTTATTATAAAATGTATTCAATCAAATAACGAAACGATCACAAGTAGAAAAAAGAACTTCTTTCCAGAAGTTAAATTATATTGCTTAAGCAAGATTATTCTCTCACAGTGAATTCAATTTGTAGAAAATCTATTGGGTGATTACGTTTCAGAGTTAGTTATGTTCCCATGAAATGGATAGTAAAAAAAATAATCGAAAGTTTCAGTGATTAACTCTTTTTTTCGAAGATTTTATACTTAAAACTCATTTGCAAAACTACAAGTTTGTATCATAAAAAAAAGATGCTGAACAAGTATATTATGCATACAAAATTTAGACTTCCCAATGTATTTAGCAAATACTTTGTCAATGAAAAATAAGCATAGCCTGAATGTCCTTGACAAGTTTATACTTACCTAACTAATGCCTCTGAATAATGAGTTTGTCTTAACTTGTGTTCTATCATTCCAACTTTCATAGATCTATTAATATATTAAGTCAACTATCAAGCAATGAATATACGTAGTTCAAATAAAACAGGTGGAATATTACCTCCGCATAATTTAAAAGCGAAGATTCATGAGTATGTATTTTAGATAATTAGTAAATTTACATTGATTAGTGAACATTAATCGTGGAGTTGCTGCAAATAAAGTTTTGTAAGCGTATTCGAGATCCACACTTTAAGTCATATACATGTTTATCATCATCTGTGAAGTTGATTGTTGTGTAAATCATAAGTTTAGAATATAGATCATTAATTTACTGGGGCGTCAGCACTTCACATTTTCTGTGATACTCATTTTCATTGAATATATTCTATAAAGATGTTAAATGTTCTTATATAAAATTAATGGTGAGAATGCTTCGAAGTCTCTGAACAAGAAATAGAAATATAGTTTAATTCGTTAATGTAGTCTATCACCCAGTCATCCCAAATGAGCCTGTTAACATTTCATTGAGTCTTATATTCATGTCAATGAAGTCGGATAAGAAAATTAGATGAATTGACGTTTATGAATATCCGATGATCAATTAGCGTTACCGTGATGTATGCTACTTATGTCTATGGATATAAACAGTATGTAACATCAATTGGAAGTGGAATGTTTGTGAGCAGTAGGTTGGGAAGATTGAAATGAAGAGATGAGGAAAGGAAACTGAAAATAATCAAGATAACAACAGGAATGAAGAAAAAATGAAGCTTGTAAGAGACAATTTAATAAATATGTGCAAATGATATATTTGGTGTATGATTTTCACATTTTACTGGACCATCATGTGATTGTGCATTGAACAATAAATCAAACTTCCCACCTATGTTTGTTCACTACATTACTACTAAGTAGTTTGTAAAAGAACAGTATTTACTGAATTATAATGATAATTACAATTACCTTGTAATAAATGGTTCATTAGTAGGTATTTCAGTAATTTCGTCCTTTCACTGAATAAAATATAGCCAGTTAAAAGGCAACTGAGTTCGTCAATTATTTTTCGTAAAAGTCCAATTAGGATGTTAAGATAAGTAAATAGTTAATACATACAACTATTTAAGTGATTAATTTTCTCAGTTAATAATTGGAACCGAATAAAATATCAATTTTTTTTGTGGCGTTTTGATCTCTGAGCTGGATGGTTTGGTCGTGGAGCTTTCATCGTTCTTCTGAACGACATCATCAGCACAAACTTCAAATAGAAGTGAAGTGTTCGAATTTTTCCATATGTGTTTCACAGCTTGTTCTGTGCACCTCGATGTTGATTGGTTCTTGTTGACCTTAAATTTATCATTGTTTACTTCTTTGTTTTGGTTGTGTCTCCTAAAATGTCAATTAAAACTGAACAATAATGAATGATAAACTATTCATTGTAATTGTACATATTATCTCCCAGCTTTTCCATGGTGATCTAGCTTCAATCGACTCAAGATCTCAACTATTAAAATTACCATATAATATCCACACAAAAAACCCTTCGGATATAAAATATTTGCCAATTAGAAATATCTAGTAGTATAGTTACAGATAAGACTTAATATTTTTAAAAATCACATTTTAATTTAGAGTTCATACGGAAATAATCAAGTATAAACTAAAACCCACTACTTATGCTTACTTACTTATGCCTGTTACTCCTCGTGATGGAGCATAGGCAGCTCACCAGCATTCTCCATCCAACCCTGCTCTGGGCAATCCTCTCTAGCTCTTTCCAGTTGTTACTCATCCTTTTCATATCTGCTTTTATTTCCCGACCTAATGTGTTATTTGGCCTTCCTCTTTTCCGCTTCCCTTCAGGATTCCAGGTTAGGGGTTGCTTCGTGATACAGTTTGATGATTTGCGTAATGTATGTCCTATCCATTTCTATCGTCTTTTTCTAATTTCCTCTTCAGATGGAAGCTGGTTTGTTCTTTCCCACAGAATGCTGTTTCTGATGGTATCTAGTCAACGGACATTGAGTATCATTTATAGACAGTTCTCTATAAATACTTGCACTTTTTTGACGATGGTTGTAGTAGTTCTCCAAGTTTAAACTCCGTACAATAGAACTGTCTTGACGTTCGTATTGAAGATTGTGACTTTGATATTGGTTGACGGTTGTTTTGAGTTCCATATATTCGTCAATTGTAGGAATGAGGCTCTTGCTTTGCCAATCCTTGCCTTTACGTCTGCATCTGAACCTCCTTGTTCATCGATGATGCTTCCCAGGTATGTGAAAGATTCTACATCTTCCACAGTTTCACCATCAAGAGTGATTGTTTATATATCACAATAATATTTTTACTTGATTCTTTATATTTATTCACTCTTCTTTTCTTAATACACATTTTTTTTTAATGCACTTACTAAGAAACTGTAGAAATGCATAAGTTGACAACTAATTAATTTAATGCAGTATGATATTTGTAACAATAAACTACTTGAGTAAAAAAAGAACATGTTGTGCTAAACAATTTTTTCGAAATAACAGTTTTCTCAAAGGACAATAACATAAACTATCTGCTCTATAACGTATTATTTCTGTTAGTAACTACAATAAGGAAGAATAATCTTTTTGTTTGAAATGCTTATCAAGTTTACTTAAAGACATTCAATAATGAATGTTTGTAGATACTGATGAATCATCATCTAACTAACAGGAAAATATGAAAATTAATAATTAATGTTGCTTATACTCTTCTTCAAACACCTTGTGTTACAACTATGAATTTGTTCTTTATAGAGTGTTTATCACTTTATCTGTCTACTCAATTATTCAGTTTTTCTAGTCAAAGTAGTAATGATAGGCAGTTTTAAGTTTTCTTGTTTATACTATAGAATTCAGTTTATTTTAGTGAGGTCAAGAATGACATTAATAATTATTCAATGATTGAAGTTAAACTCGTACAGATTCACAATTCTGAAACCTCCCTTCAATGGTCTTTTACCGACATTCTGTACAAACTAACACTATACAATATTGAATACTGTTAGTCAAGGTCCTTCGGCGTGCTTGAGCATTTGGGCTACCTGTTCCTGCCATCTAGATATTTCAACAAGTTATCTATTTTTGTTTGTTTTAATATATCATTATGTTTATTAATCGCATAACCTATTCTGCTGCGTTTCCGAAAAGTGTACAACCTTTCGTTGTCAAAGTTACAAAAAACTCAATAAGAGACAATGTGGTTGCTGGCAATATACAACGAAAAGAATGCACATTATTCAAATGTTCATTTACTGGACTGTTAACATCTAACTGGTGATCACTCAATATTTATCGTCAGGACCGACCAAGAAGAAAGAAACGGAAACTTGTTAAAATACTTTACGCTGAAAATTCTATATTGTACCAAAAATGTAATATTGAATGAAGGAAATAATAATAATAATAATAACTTAACAAAAATTATTTGCACGTTACAAAAATAACCTTCAATCTCATACACACGAATAAATGCAAGTGAAGACAACCAGTTTAGCAGAAGCCTTTGCATCAGTGGGCCAAAGCATATACAAGGGAAAAGGAAAGATTCTGGAATACGATACAGAGATCACCAATTCAACCACACTTAATGAAGAAGCTCTGGAAGAGATGAAAACTTTTACATACCTGAACAGCATCATCGATAAACATGAAGAACCTGATGCAGATATAAAAGCAAAGACTGGTAAAACATGGATAGCATTCCTACAATTGAAGAACATATGAAACTCGAAGCAAGTGTCAACCAACGTCAAAGTTATAATCTTCAGTACGAACGTCAAAGCAGTTCTACTGTACAGAGCTAAAACGTGGAGAACTACAACAACCATAATCAAAATAGTACAAATAGTTACAAGCAGCTGTCTTCACGAGATACTCAATGTCCGTCGACTGGTTACCATCAGCAACAGCCTAATGTGGGAGAGGACAAATTCCAGTTGAAGAGGAAATTAGGAACAGATGATTGAAGTGGATAGGACATATATTAAAGGAGTCATCAAGCAGTATCATGAGGTAAGTGCTAACTTAGAATCCTGAAGGGAAACGAGAAAAAGGAAGACCAAGGAACATTCCGAATCAAGAATTGGAAGCAGAGATGAAAAGAATGAGTAGTAAATGGAAAGGATCTCCTAGGACAGAGTTCGATGAAGAATACTAGTGAATGGCCTATGCTCCTCCATTAGATGTGACAGATGTAAGTCATAAAAATAACCTGCTCTGAAACAAAATAAGCTAAGTAAAGAATGTTTTAACGTGAAATAATTGTATTTTTGCGAGAAAATAGAAATTTACACGTTAAAATCCCATTTATTTATTTTGTGAAGAGTACTTTTTTCCAATAGTAACTTTTCCTATACTCAAAGAATATTAAGTAATTCCAGTTTGTTTTAGGATGAAAGAAATAAAGAAGATCAATCTATTTGTATTGGTTGTTTAAATTTTAGCATTGATATTTATAACCGCAATTGATCACTGTTTTTTGATATATGAGCATCCTGTGGGAATTGCTTCGATATTGCCTAAAGTCGTACCGACTGTAAGCAGCAATAAATGATGGTTAGCATTGGAGTCCGAAATGCGTGTTTCATTCTGTTCGGGACTCGTCAGCTGGTTGCATCTAAATTACAGAGTTGATCTTCACTGAGGGATCCAGTATAGTTCATTTTAATATTCATCGCGTTACTGAAATTTTATAACACAATAACTCATAATTAAGTAGATTCATACAACACTAATAATTCATTATTTTAAGGTGATGAACGTTGTACATTCAGTTAAAATTATAGGATAACATCCGTGTTAAACATTTAGTTCGTAGTTTAATCTACATAAACTTAGTGAAACTAGAGTAGGCTTGATTACTTCAGTTAAACAGAAACCTTAAAATATCTTTCCCGACCAAGCATACAGAAAATAAATGACTTAAGTAACTAATCAAAATGTAACGCTAATTATCAAATGGTCATGGAGATTTTACCTGGAAACTTTCAAAAAAGTACTTCGGTTAATTAATCACGCTAATCCATTGTATTAATTCTAAAAATACCTACCTTTTGTATATTATGAGATTGCCATTAAAAAACTTTAGTAGCTAGTGGTTTGTACTGACTTACATTAACATACATTTTGATAGAAGAATATGTCATATAAATATCGAAATATTTTCTGTGATTTCATTTGTCATATATATTTGTGTAAATATTATAAAGTAAACAATAATGAGCTATCATAGACTAGCATATGCTGAGAAAATTATCTTTGTATACATTTAATGTAGAACGTGATTCATTCTTTATTGAGCAAACAAGAATGAGTTATCCGTGTTATATCTGAAGCTTAGATTCTTAATATACCACACATAACTTGAGCACTCGAACGCTAGAACGCTCCAAAGTCGCAAATGAGAAGACAAGTGAAAGGGAATGCTATTCAAAGCAGTGTCAAGTATAGTACAAAAGTGCCAGGTATTTATAGTTTCTAGTAAAACCGAAATTATCATTATAGTCATTCAATCCGCAAACAGGGGTGTTTTAACATTTTTCCAATAGTTAAGCTACATGTAGTGATTCTGGAATATTCTCCCAAAAGATGATTGTTTGGTGTGTGCTACTGATATTGACATAAGTAGGAGATGATGTTTGACAGTAAAGAGAGAAGAAGATCGAACAGTAAAGAATGGAAACAAAATGTAATTTGTATGAAAATGCAAGAACAATGAAGTCTGAGTCATTTTGAGACAATTGATGGACATTTTGCAAATTAAGCATTTACTTTATGATTGTTAGATTTTATTAACAAATCCTGTAATTTTGTGTTAAATACATTCAACTGTCCCCATCCGTGTTCTGTTTATAACAATTGAACGAATGTCTTCGGCTCTTTCTGAGTTTCTTAGAACTTGCTCAAGTTCACCCGTAGGCCGTCCTCATAATCCAAATGAAAAACTACTCATTATTTACTGACCACTTGTTAGTAAATTTATTTCTATATACCACACAATGATAATAGTTGATAACAATTATGAAATGGGATTTTAAAAAAATAAATTTCTTATTGTGATGAAGATTGAACACTTTCATTTAATACATAGAATCTTTAAACTTATCTAGTGTAAAATAAATATTCACTGTATAATAATGAATATAAGGCTACTTATATTATTTAAGAGATTATGTAACTTTCAATTAGCTTCAATTTTACTTTACAGCTTAAAAAAGACTTAAAGTGAGCACCTGTAACTCATCTAATATTCGAAAGTATCATAGGATTAATTTTGACATGTTAATTGGTGAAAGATAGTCAGTAAGAAATTCGACATAAGTTTTGTGCTAGTTGGTATTCATCACCAAGACCTATCCGAATCTTGAAGGAGCTGATATTTCCTAAGAGATTTAAATCAGTATCACTTAAAAATACAAGGATCTGATATATACAATTGATTGATCAATGGGTAGACCTTTAAATGATGATCGAATTTTGTCCTCAAATTTTAAAATAAACAGCTACTAATACATTTTATTCTAAGACATCTGATGATAGGCTTTATCTGGTTCCAAGAACTTAGAAGCACTTAATGTGAATTTATATATTCACAATATTGCTGATGTAAAATTAAGCGATATTGTTTCATATATGATTGAAAATGGCTTTATTCATGAATTAATAATAGAAGAGAAACTTTGAAAACCTAAAAGCACTGGATATATAGACTGTCTTAATATGATACTCATCGAAGCCTATCCAAGACCCTACTGCGGATCAAACTCAATACACTAAAGTATTTAAGTCAGTAAGTTGCTTGTAAATCGATGATTTGAGATTTAGTGGTTTAAGGGTTCAACTTTAGGCGATCCATGTAAAATAGCAAGACAAAAGTCCAGTATTACTAGTGAGCAATTATCTCACTGACTACATAGTTGAAATCTACTGGTCAAAACGTTATTATTAAACTATTCACGAGATTGTTATTTTTAATAGAAACTACAAACTTTCTAGAGTAATCATAATATATTTCTGAAGAAACATGTGGCTAAAACTGTTTACTGCTACAGTTACTTTTTGCTAATTGGTAGGTAGATAATGAATCGAAGTAAATTTACAACAATTGATGTACATAAATATTACATCCATTAAGAAAAACTATGTAATTCTATAGATTTATATTACGTTTTAATGGATAAACTATATGATAACTCCTTTTTTATGTCATGATGATGTCCTTAAGAAGAATGCTGAAAGCTCCACGACTAAACTATTCGACTCAAAGAACAAAACTCCAACAAAATCATCTACCTGAGCTATAAAACTTTACTACCATCTCAATGTCATGTGCTTTATTTAATTTTAGATATAGGTTCCAGTTATCCTCACATATAGTTGAACTTTCAATTACAAATATTAGAATACATTTAATTAAATAAAAAATATATACGAATATAATTAACAATAGAATGAATTATCAGAAAGGGTTTGTGGAGATTTTAGAAATTTTCACAGACTTAAATCATGAGTCAGTTGAAGCTAGACCACCATTGAAAACCTGGAAGCACTGGACGGCCGTTTCGTCCTAGTATGGGACTCCTCAGCAGTGCGCATTCACGATCCCGCACTACGCGGGGCTCGAACCCAGGACCTACTGGCTTCGCGCGCGAGCACTTAACCATTAAACATTAACACCGTTGGATTCGGCTGATGATGTCGTTCAGAAGAACGATGAAAGCTCTACGACCAAACCATCCAGCTCAGAGAACAAAACTCCACCAAAATCATCCACCTGAGCTACAAATCTTCTCCACCGTCAGTCCAAATTCTACGATGGAATTAAGAGAACAACGCACTAATATTTCTTCAAACTTCGGAATGTTATGGATAATTTTCTATCCATACAAGTTGTGATTTCATTACAATAAACAGACACTATCCTCCTATAGACATACATTTACCATATAACTATATATACGAATGTACAGCTTAAGTAAATTATTTCGTCGAAAAGAAAATTTTCTTCGCTGAATTCCTTTTTTCTTAAACAAACAATATGTTGTAGTGTTAATGTCTCTTCGATATTAAACAGAAATACAACTTTCAATATGATAAATTGTGGCAACCATAACAATTTATTCACTAATTTCATTTCAAAGCTTTAGGTTAAGATAATGATGTACAACAAGATATCATTATAGTTAGTACTGAAAGTCACCGATTCAATCCCTGTGGGTGTAACGAACGGACACACGTTGTTGAGAAGTTTCATTCTAGAACAAAATGGCTTTTCAACTCTCCTTGATTATCGGTAGTTAACGTTTAAAGCCACTTTGTGTTATGAGCAAGCTTTTTAGTTGATTTTCTAAGAAGAAACTGTAACCTTGGCAGTACTCAAACACTTCACAGAAATACGTATATAAACTTATCCTATTACAGTTTGGAAATACTTAACTGAAACTGTTTAAATGTCATTTTAAAACTAAACGATATATTCTTTTATCAGTGAAACTTTTCTGTTTTGTATCTTAGTGTTTTGTCACATATATCTTCACTATACACCGGATTTCTTCTATAAACTTTTCAATAGTTCACTTCATTACAAACTTGTTTATTGACAAAAAGTACAGACTAAAGGTAATATCATAATTTTAATGTAGCTAAATATTCATCGGCTACAAAAACTATCAATTTGCTTTAGAATATGAAATAACTTACATAATCTTAAATAAACCTGTATTACCATTTTTTTCATTCTAATATTCTAAATATAATTTTAAAAAATGAGCACTTCAAATGCCATTCATTTAAAGAATGACTATTCATATTTGTATCCACTTATAAATGTATGCAAATAAACGAACCATCCAGTAAATGACTACTTTTAACATTTTGGTAAAACAGTGTAAAAGTCAGTAGCGAAATGTATTCAACAAACTATTTCTCTTCATCAAGTTGTTATCAATTTTAACAGGAATTAACTAATACTGCATTATATAATTGTTGACTGTGAAATCGGACGTCAGTGATAGTAAAAGTAATTTGGTCGCTTGAATATTTGAGTTACCTATTCCTACCATTTGGATATTTCAACAAGTTATCTGTTTTCTTGTTTGTTTTAACACATCATTATACCTATTAGTCTCATAACTTAATTAGGTGTGATTGTGAAAAGTTTAGAACATTTTTCAGTACAAGTTACAAAAGAGCACATTCAGAGACATCGTGGTCGCTGGCAATATGCATCGAAAATAATATACATTATTCAGATATCGATTCCTGAACTACTAACATCTAACTGGCGACCACTCAATATTTATCGTCAATATCGATCAAGAAATTAGAGAAGCATTCTTGTTGAAATCCTTTGTGCTAAGATTTCTATATTGTACTAATAATATAATATTGAATTAAGCCACTAATACTACTACTACTAATAGTAATAATAATAATAATGATAATAATAATAATGAAATAGGAGGAGGTTGTAGTGTCAGATCAATGGGCCACTAAAATGGTTAGCCCTTCAACGAACATCGTTCGACCTTAACGACGACAAAACTACAGGCCTCCCAAAATGGTAAGCACGCCGACGATGGACCTAATGCAGCAAGCTACATCGATGAAGAGATTTCTGCACTTGATACATTCGACGAATACACTCAACGGGTCCAGCTCAATCTCTAATCCGACGCACTCAGCAAAACCTGTGCAGCACGACATGGAGATGCACAAATCTTATTATTTTATTGTTACTTTGTCCTCATGTCAGTTAACCTCATTGATACATTTGTTGGATTTTTCCATTACGATTCAAATTATCATTATATGCATATTATTAAATTATTGCCAATATCATGACCGAATGTGGAATTATTAATCATGTTCGTGCTGTCATCAAATTATGACATTATCGCAATCATATCACCCACCAAACAAATTATCATTTTATGAACACTCCACTTTATGACATTCAAAACTCACTGGAATATTTTTACTATTCAAAAACGTGAAATTTTCCGGCTTTAAGTGAGTTCGTTCCAATTTTTCTGTCATTTCGATCTAATATTACATTCATTCACTTAGTCGAGGTCATTATTTTATGTTATCATAACATACATTTTTCATTTCGAAATCGCCTCCTATTATGTCTGTGGATGCCTCTAACTAGCTGACTAGAAACCATTACGTTCATGTTATCTATTCTTTTACATGTATAACCACATGCCGCATGATTAATTACCCAAAAACATTATTCAAGTACTGCAACTACTATTCTATACCCATCGCACGGTATATCAGAACATAGAGTTTAGAGCTAGTCTCTCAAAGATACACTCTTGTTAGTCACATCCAAGTCAGTCTCATACGTCGCCATCGCTAATCATATGAGTTGGTATTTTTGTCATGCCTTGGTACGGTTTTGTAACAAACGAGGTCGACCGTATCTCCCTCAAACCACACAAACAACTCTAGGCTTCATGACCAAAAAGGAATACGACTACTCTAACTCAATGCATCTGTCATAACGCAAACGACAACGTTCACTGACTTCACATTTTGGGATTATTATCAATTGCAGTACAGTAACGAATATCACCTGTCGACGCAGTTTCCATTTCACGGCTTGACTATTATTATTCTACGAACGGGAACTACGCATTTAAATTCGAATTCAATCATCGCTAGTCGATGCTATTTATTCTACTGCGGCTCAAAAGGACATGCATTTAACATATTTCACTATTTTGTCAGTATCACAGACCAATTTCTGTTATATTCTACTTTACTTATTTTTACGATTTATTTCACGGTCATACCCACAAACTATTTATTACTATTTTCACGATATTTTGAATCGCTCATACAAACTTGCTATTTTATCGTCCAGACAATCACAGCATTATTAGATGTTAATTTTTTGTACGCTCATTAATTTGCTCATATTCACATGTTAACGTTTCCATTTTTGTCCGAGCCTTTGCGATATTCATGTATTTTCATAAAATACACTCACCCCTCATGTGACACTGTACTTTATCGAGTGTTGTACAATTTTTTTCGCTACTTGTTGTTAACGTTATCTACACATCACTTGAGTGTTATTTTCGAAAACAGACATTTTTTAAATGTGCTATTTTCTACAAGGGGGCTATGTAGTGTCAGTTATTATGGCAAGCCCATATACCTTATTCTAACTTTCGGACATCTTATTTTATTCATTTTACTTGAGCCATATATTTTGACCTTGTCAATTATTCGCTTGTCAGTCTTGACTGTGTTTTATATGAGCGTATATGTGTGTACACTTCATGTCCCATGACTCATCACATGTCTGTTGTTTATTTTGTCTGCCTATAAATATTGAGTAATGCCTGGCTTGAAATGGTGTTGGCTTCCTAGCCATCTTCTCTGCACGTTGTTTTGGTATGCTCTATTTCATTCGCTTCATATACAAAATATATGTATTCATAAATCAATTCTCGTTATTCGATTTACTTAATTCCGTTATTGGCTAACGCGATTAAGTCGACGATTATATACGAGAATAAGCGATAACAATCATTCGTACGATGTTGGAGTCAAATCCTCGGGCCACTAAAAGATTATTCTGTAAACTTTCAAATACATAAACCAATCAAATGCTGAATACTATGTAAAAGCTAAATAAAAGTTATGAGGTAAAAATGTTTGTTGACAAATCTTCTATTATCTTAATAGCTAACGTCGTAGGTACAAAAGCTCAATGAATGGAAGGAGTTATTCTTTCATGCTTCAAGTGATTCTTGATTTCAAACGTTCATGGCTTTCTGAATCACTTGTATGAGTTTGTTTTTTCTGTTAACAGATTGTCAAATTTGTTTACATGAGATTTATTAAATTTATATTCTTCCGTTTACCTGAACCTGATTGATCTTATTAGTTTGATCAGTCTATTTTTTCCTGAATGATGAGAACCTTTTGTCTGGTAATATCAATAATCATTTGCAAATGAATATCACTGTGTTGCACTACTGTTAAGCCTTCTCTATGTGCTGAATAACTCTACCCAATAGGTTTTTAGTGAATGGAAAAATCAGATGGGAAAAATCAATTTCTTGTTCAATCCAAAATTATAGAGTATCTTAATAAAATATGAAAACCATACATTAAATACATTATTTGCACATTTTCAAATTTTCTCTTACAAGGTTCATTGTTCCTTCATTTTTGTTGTTATCTTGATTAATTTCAGTTTCCTTCTCTTCATTTCAATCTTCTCAACTTTATGTTTGTAAACATTCCACATTAGATCTGTGCTACATACTACTTATATCTACGAATGTAAATAGCATATACCACAAGTTATCTATAAATGTTCAATACGAGCCAAAAAATTTTATGTAGTACATATGAACATCATGAAGAATACAGTTTGTGTAATTCATTATTTTAGTTTTATTAATCAAGAAATGAATTTCTAATGATACATATGTATTTATTCTTGATATGTAAATCAAATGTTAACTCTTGTGTAAAAGCATCCATTGGGTTGATGTGAATATTCAATAAGAATGAAATGTTATATCAATTTGACAATATTTTAAACTTTATTGAATCTATAAACGAACTTGAAAGTTCTTTTTGATCAAAATATAAAATGTGATTTTCCAAATTAATCAAATGATAACAAAACAGATTGTTATGTTCGATAATTATAATGAGTGGTAACTTTGGGATCTATTTATGGACCAATACTATGAGTATATTTTTGCCGTATAATTGTTAAATAACTAAACTGTTCATATTCATGTCCCTCTTATTATCACCTTTATTTTGACCTACGAACTATTATTATACGATTTACCATTCTTGAATTATGTCATGTCTATTAATTACTACCTCCCACATTCACAGCCACATTTGGTCAAATCTTGTATAAATGTTGTTTCCTATTTTATTGGTACGATGTAGTCTCTCTTGTTAGTATATTAACCGAGTATGTTTGAAATAAATGATTCATATCGCAGAGGCTGAGATTGACGTTCTGAACTTAACTGGCTGGGCTAGGCAGGAAGAAGGACCAAGAAGGACTCTAGACTGCTCGTACGTGCTTCTTGCGTCATTGGTTTGACTGATAATTCACTGCTCTCCTATTGGCGGTATCATTAGGTCATACATTAACAGGGCACTCAAGCCACAAGTTATAACACAGATAACTTTAGCTACAAAAGAAAAACCGCTATTCAAACAAACAAAAGTTATGAATAAATAATATATTTGTAATATCTCAATAAGTAGAAAAATTAGATTTTCTGACGTTTCATGACTTAGTGTAAGCCACTTCTTCAGAGAATAAATAATCAAATCACAATTAATCCCAGTTTAAATAGGACAACGGAACAACAAGAAAGTTATATGATCAATAAATGAAAAAACAGATTCGAATAAATTACTTCAATCTGTACACTAGGTAAGCTTTTTTTCAATAAACCAACCTGGAAGATTAACTCAACAGTCATTAATATCCAAGAGATTTAAAGATTATTATGACTTTACAATTAGGAAAACAAATTAGACAGTTTTATGAATTTGGATAGTGTAATAAATTCTTTCCCCTTAATTTTATAATCTGTTCACAATATAACATAAGATTTCATACAGGTTTAATACAAAGTTTAACTAACGAACATCCTAATTTATTCAATAAAATCTACCTGTTGAGTCAAATCACATTGTATTGAACAGAACACGGGTGGGGACAATCAAAAACACATTAATCACAAAATTACAGTTACTCGGTAAAATAGAAAAACCATATAGTAAATCGTTAATTTGCAAAATATTAATCCATCAGATCAAACTGGACTGTTTTGTTGCAAACATCAATCCATTGTCTCAAATTTGATTGTGTTCCCGCTCTTCCTTTCTTGATCTTCTCCCATTTCCTGCTGCCAGACATAACGTTTTAAACTCGCTTCATATACTACTTATATCAATATAAGTAGGACGCACCAGAACATTACATTATTTGTTATATACCGTTTGTTAATATGGATCCAGATCTTTCCTACTTAAAATATGAATGACTAATTCTAACAATTTAATCATCACAGTTAGAAATATACATGGATATTGATATAGTAAAACAAAAATAATAATAATAATTATAAACGATGAATTATACTAATGGACATGATCAATTTGACATCCATTAATTTTTATGATAGCTATTTAATATGTAAAATATATTTACTTATCTATATGAACAAAAGATAATCGTTTCTATTTGCTTTCAATGTGTCCAACTAGTTTATCTAATCTAAACAAATAATTTATATCAAATATAGAACTATAAACAACTTACAAGATTTCTAGTATTTCCTATCATTTGTATTTTATTCAATGTTATTAACCTACCTAGCTATTACCTATGTTATATTAATTAAATATGAATTGTTTGCATGTCACTTGATATTAGTGAGAAGTTCTCTTCTTTAATAATATTTTCATGTATGTCAATATTTTCTATGATTTACCTAAAACACAAATAGAATGGGAATGTAAAGCAGTGTGAATCCATGACCCCATATGTGGGGTTCAATCACAGGACCTTAGTTCCCACGCGTGAACCATTAACATTTAGACCATTCAACCGGCACCTATTGGTGTTAATGTCTATCTTCAATCTTTTTACAATATTACGTGACAATTATCTATTTCGTGAGGTGAGTAACTGTTTCAAACCTGACTGCGGGGAATCCCATACTAGGAAGAAATTGTTGTCCAGTTTTTCCAGGATTTCAATGGTGATCTAAGATCAGTTCATGATTCAAAAATGGTGAAAGTCCTGCAATCTCCACAAATGCTAATAATGGTATTTTAATTGTTATCACTTAGTGAAATAAAACATTAATTGTATGTTAATTATTTTTTTGTTGGTCTCTACCCAAAGTACAAGTTAAAAAGTATTTGATTTGCCCCTGGATACTAATGCAAGGAACATTTTAAAAGAAACAATCTACAACGAAATGAACCATATAAATGAATAGTTTACAGTAAGTTGTTTAGATTATTAAAATCTAGTAACCTAACGCTAACTCTGGTTAAATACACTTTTTAAAAACTTAATATTTAAGTAACCACTTAGAATGGTGATTTATTCTCAACTTAAGAAACCATTCAAAATATATCAGTAGTGCTTATTACATTGTTTACAGTTATGAATAACGGATCTTAATATGTTTACTGTTTCCATACTCATATAATTGTAAACCGAACTTAGCAACATTTGTAAATTATGTGTAAAATACGGTTCAGTAAACGCTAGAGAGAATGGTGTTTCTTTTGTAAAATACAACGCAAAAATAGTTATAAACGACTATCGTCTGGCTCTATTATGTAAATTAGCTATACACATAGCCATCTAAATTGGTCAACCGGTTACCGTCAATGTAAATACCGTAAAATAATGTTTTGCAGACCATTTTTGAAGTTAACAAAACCAATAGACATAATATTAAAAGAATAGGTAGTATATGTCTGGAATGTTCTCGGAACCCCTGAAATGATTTTTCCAGTATTTGGGAAAGTTATATTATAGACCGATTTCTACAAACTACTACCCTATTTACATCTTTGAATTACACTATACCTTTTTTGTGGACTTAATAACTGCTTAAAGTTCACTCATCATCAATAACTTTTACTTTTTGGATATGTTTGCTAGTGCTGAATGATTAAGCTCATTAGCTAACAGAGAACACGAAAGTATCCAAGATATCCAATTCTTTTACGAATTATTTTGGTACTTACTTAAAGATAACACCATTCCAGTACAACGTTCAAACAACATTAGTGCAGTAGTAACAACATCAATGCTGTTGTATCGTTGTATCATTTCATATTATCTATTTCTCATTTTGAGCATTTAATGTTTACTTCAACAGAATCTCGTTTTCTATAATCCGTTTCTGTAAAAATTATAAAAAAATTGATAATTACAATAAATTGTAAACTGGCTCTTCTTTTGAGATTAAACTGGTAATTAGAGTTTATGTTTATCCTTGTTTAATTCACTAGGGTATTAAACTAATGCCAACAGAAATAGATACTATGTATCACAATGATTTTTATTATTTATCTATTTGTATTTGTAATTGTTTATAGTTTTACACGTAAAGTAACATGTTAATGGTAAAGAATATGAATCCCTCTGGAATAAAACATTTATCACAGTATACAAAATAATGAAGGAAACGAAATGTTCACCATAAAGTGAGATGATCAACTATAAATATAGTTGTATCATTCAACAAACTCACTTTCAAAGGTTGAGATCATGGGTTAATTGAAGCTAGACCACAATGGAAAACCTGGAAGCATTGGACGGCCGTTTAGTCCCAGTATGAGACTCCTCAGCAGTGCGCATCCACGATTCCCCCCAGCGAGATTCGAACCCAGGACCTACCAGTCTCGCCCGCGAGCACTTAACTACTAGGCCAGTAGCCAGGCATAAAACGGTGTTATATATATACATATCGTAGTATATGATTATCGACTTAGATCACGTCAGTGAATAACAGAATTCAGTAAGTCAAATGAAAGAATGGATTTTTGAATACATATATTTTTGATTCAGGCAGAGACGATCAAAGGAACGAAGTAAAACAAAATAATGCGTGGTGGAGGAGGCATATGAGCCAACTCAATTTAATCAAGTGTTAATCAGTATTTATAGCCAGATAAAATTAGGTTATAGAGATGTGATTAATATGATAAGAAGTGTACACACATATGCTCTCATATAAAAACAGTCAAGGTTGATAAGCGAATAATTAACAAGGTCAAAACGTGACTCAAGAAGAATAGATAAATTGGCCTGTCCAGAAGCTATAATAATTTATATGAACTTAAGATAGTAACCAACACTACAGTCATTTTGTGGAGATTGTAGTAAATTTAGTAGTTGGATTGCATCAGTCGATATAAGCTAGACCACCATCGAAAACCTGGAATCACTGGACGGTCGTTTCGTCCTAGTATGGGACTCCTCAGTAGTACTCATTCACGAAAAATAAATGTATATATTTATTAAAAACATTTGTTGTTTTCTGGCAACAAAGCGGTATGTAACTATTCTGAAGGGCGATTTTCTTTCTTTTCATGAGTATTTTGACAAAAGCAAACATAAAGCAAGCACTCTACACTTTTTACACATTATTTATATGTACAATTGAAAGTATATTTCTATTTCTTGAACACGATTATTACTATTATAATTGCTGGGTATTAGGTTTGTTTAGACACTGGCATTAGGCTATTTGTAAATTATCCATCAAATAAGAATGAATTAGAGGTTATAGAAATCAAGGGGTATTTTAATAAACAGTACTATTTTAAATCGTTGAAAGACATTGTCAATAACAAAATCAGCCAAAAAGCCTCATAGTTTGCGTTTCTGTATTCTATATTAAGTGATGAAAGTCTATTTTTAAACATTTAAATGGATTCTCTCAATAGCCCACATAAACATCTTTAATGTATGCCAATCAGACTGACTGGAGCTTGATGCACAAGCTAATACTAAATTCGTGAAAATATTGTGTCGCAAATAATCACAGTAGTTTGTTCCATGTACTTAACGTAAGCCATAAATATTTATTTAGAAATAATGATAACAGAAGTTCTTATAAGATCCACTTTTATCTTGACGAGACACTGAGATATTATTTCTAACTGTTCATAGTATGCTATAAACAAATAAATACGCAAATAGTGTTCTTCTGACAATATCCTGAAGTGCTTATTAATTTAATTAGAAATTTATTTACTTGCATAATTTACCGCAAGCATTTGAAATATCCAGTAGGTCTATTTTACGAAACAGGATTTGATGTCCTTAATCGATACACACTTTAAGCAATGGCTGACTACTTATGTATAGCTTATTTATCTCATCAGCAAGATGCTATATGAAAAGACTAATTAATTATTGGTATATCTAGAGCTTAGATCCTTAATATACCACGCATAACTTGAGCACTCGAACTCTAGAACACTCCAAAGTCGCACATGAGAAGACAGAAGACAAGTGAAAAGAATGGTATTCAAAGCAGTATCTATTATGGTACAAAATTCTCAGGTATTTGTAATTTCTAGTAAAAATGAAACCATCATTATAGTCATTCAATCCGCAAACAGGGGTGTTTTAGGATTTGTCCAATAGGGAAGCTACCCGTAGTGATTCTGGAATATTTTTCCGACAGATGACTGGACGAATGTCTTCAGCTCTTTCTGAGTTTTTTAGAGTTTCCTCGAGTTCACCCGTGGGTCGTCTTTACAATTATTAGTTAAAAAGTTAGTATGCTCCCGGTGTTGTAATCTAGCCAGTATGTGTGATAACTCATGATAACCCACATCACCATGTTTATCATTATCGAGTGGGTGTTGATTTTGAGTCTTCACATTAGTAACAGCATTTTAATGTAAGTAAATTCAGTTGATGAGTTCAATTAATATAAAGTGATAATCCAGATTTCAACTACTTACTGCTATCCTAATGTCATAAATAATTTTTCCTATCATTTGCATATTGTCATTAATGTTGTTTCTCTTAGGTTTACGTTACTCATCTAGATTTAAGGAATATATATATTTATATATGCAAGTGTTTTTAAGACTTCACAGTTTATCAATAATTTATATAGTTATTCTTCAGGAGTTATAACTACTGTCATTTAGAAATTTCCGACTAATTTTTCATATATATATATGCATGTGGGAATATTTTGGTCATATATGTTAGACGATAGATTTTGTGTCACAAAGCATCTCTGCTTTACTAATTTGTGTGTGCACATCGAAAGCACACATACATATGTGTGTGTATAATCTCTCTCTCTACATACAATATATGGATGTATACGGATAAGTTCCTGTAAATAATTATATATTTATGACTGAACAATACTGAACAAATATTGCCTAGTATGAATTATCTCAACTTAGTGATCAGCTGTTGCAATCTGACATTGGCTATTTCTGTCACTGAAAGTTTCTCTAACTTGGTACACTATTGTGGAATATTTTGACATATGTTTCTTGTTTCCTCTCTCCCACTCTCTCTCTCTCACTCCCAACCTTCGTTGTCCATATCTGCAATGACAATAAATAATGAAATAATAAAAATAAATGTATTAATACTATAAATACTACTAATACTACTATTAATGATGGTGGAAGGGGTTACTTTTTTATCATAACATACTAGCCATTTAGAATAAGAGAGACAGACTCAGATAAATGTGTTTATCTACACGTGTATATATATGTGTTTGTACATGGATTGAGTGTATGCTATTTGTTTAGATATTATATTCTATCATGAAACACATAGTATTTCATTTTTAAGGTATTCACAATCATTCCATATATTGAATGTTATCCTTTTAATTTCCCTTATATTTCTTTTTCTATACCCAATACTCCAATATCCAATAAAACTTAACAGAGGTAAATAATGAGCAATTTCATTTAGTTACTTACAGATTTATTTACCTCATTGGACATCACATAGTCATGATAATTTAAAACAACAATCTGTAAGATTGATATTAATGTAATGACAATATGAAAAAAAATTCTTTATTAATTAATTATTATCAACATGAACCTGTGGAGTTAATTATTAGAAATCATTTTTATTTACATTACCAGTATCATATTAACTAATTTGGTAAGTTATAATTATTGTAATGATCCGTGAATTTTGTTTTAATTATTAATTGAAATTTACAATATTAAGTAATGATCAGAAGGGGTTTGTGGCATCCACTCTTTGTGTTCCCACAAATTCTAATCTTCTGAATTCTTCATGTCCCTTTTTTCCTCTTTCCAAATTTATTTCACTGAATTATACTCTTTAAATAACATCTCCAAACCCTAATCTTCCCGATTACTGCTTACACTCTTGCTACCTCTACCACTATGGGATTTGGATCGACAACTGCATCTCTGTGTTAAGGTGGTGTGGCAACTCGAACTGATGTACGTATGTACGAAGTTCTATGTTGTTACTGACTGACTGACTGACTGAGGGGTTTGTGGAGATTTTAGAAATTTCACTGATTGAATTCATGAGTTAATTGAAACTAGCTAGACCTTGAAGCACTGGACGGCTATTTCGTCCTAGTATAGAACTCCTCGACAGTGCGCATCCACGTTCCTACATGCCGCATGTAATTACCAATAATTCATTGGAGTGTATAAATAAATATAGAACATAGGGAATACATCAGAGTTACAATTCTAAATCCTTATTTGTTTAAAAATAGTAGAGTAAGATTGATAGTTTGTATACTTTACATTGGTTCATAGTGTAATTCTCTATGTTTTTATAATGATTAATAAATTTTAGCTTAAACTACAGAATGGAATCATTAATCTCTTACTTAAAGTATAACTTCTACTATTGTATTTTCCTTCAATTCTTTCTGTGTATATATAATGAACCAAGTAGGATTAGACAATAAGTATATAATAACTTGGTGCACACTAGGATGTACTTTGTTTAATTGCTTCAGAATTCTATAATTGACCGGATTCTCATTTTACGTTTACTGATTAGTATTATTCATCTAATTCAAGGAAATGTTAAACTATAATCATGTAAATTATGGAAATAAATCAAAATACTTATTATGAATCGTCATTGCAGATGAGGTCTTAAGACACATTTATGCGTTAGAAAAATAATTTTATTAGTGTTGTGTTTACCTGATTTAAATAGTTTATTCATGAAGCGTTCATTTTTCATTAAATTTATGTTATATATATATTTACTAAAATCTTTACAGAACCATTTCAACTAAAATTAATAAATCCTTATTTTCACAGCGGAAATCACGAATCGATCAAAGCTAGAACACCATTGAGAACCTGGAAGCACTTGACAAATATTTAGTTGTATATAGGACTCCTCAGCAGTGAACATCCACGATCTCACACATGGGATTTCAACTCAGGACCCTCGATCTCACGCTTAACCACTAGACCACTAAGCCGGCATCTAACAGTGTTATTGTCCAACTTCAACCAATCCATGACCTTGTACAATCCTTCATCAATTGCCTGCTGTGGGTAACTGTCTCACATCCGATACGGATTAGACTCCACTGGTCACGGGGCGAAACCGAAGGTCCTGGATTTGACTCCCACGTGCGATATCGTGGATGCCCTCTGTAAAGGAGTCCTATACTACAACTAAATAGTTGTCCGATGCTTCCAGGCTTTCAGTGGTGTCCTAGCTTAGATCGACTCATGATTTCAACTGTGAAAATACTACAGTTTCCACAAACACCTCATACTGATAAAAGTCCCTATATATATTCGAGAGGGATGAAATATATGAAAATGACCTCCTACATATGAGTAACTAGCATTCTCCCAACACATTACTACTCACTATTTGTTTTTGACCAAAAAGAATTGTTTAAAACTTTCTTAGCACTGATTTTTGCAATCACTAAATTAGTGCTCTCTTAAGTATGTATGTTAAGTCAATAGTAGCACAAAAACAGTTTAATTAGAGTGCATTATTTATTTTGTGACACCTGTAACACTGTTGTCCATATTAAGATTACAATAATTTAAGTAAGTAATAAGTTTCCAAAGCACCACTGAGCTTTTCATAACATTTCCAAATGCACTGCTCTTATCTTTATACAAAAGGTGAGACTATATTTGCATGACGATAAAAGGACTTTTACATAACAAAAGCGGTATTCTGACATACCTAACATAAACCTAGGGATTAATAAGCCTATTTGGATCTGATCGCGAAAGATTTTGACGTGAATTCAATAAACTTACGTACAGTGTCAAGATGATTTGTGTGAGGTTTGGTTCACTGAGCTATGTGGTTTGGGAGATACAATCAAAATAAATAGGTAGACACTGGCAGGTTGAAATCAACAATAATCAATAAAAACGGAGGTCAACAGGACAAGTTCCGAGTCATGTGTGGAGAAATTCGAACACTCCACCTTTACCCGAAGTTTGTGCTGATGATGATATTCAGAAAAACAATGAAAGCTCCAGCTCATAGAAAAAAACTTCACCTAAATTAACCATATGAACTACGAATCTTCTACACCATCCCAATGTTAAGATGACTTTTTCAGCATTTACAGTGTAAACAGTCCTCTGTGTTTCTGATAATTCTCATAAACATGTATCATAAAATCAGTGTTAATTAAAGTAGCGTATTGAACAAACTTGTGATGACGATAGAAAATATATCATTAGATTTCAACAAAACAAAGGGTTTCACTGGTGCAAGTCGTTCACATACTCCACTTTCAATTATATAACTACAGTAAACGTGAAATTTTCTGTACGAAATTTCAACTAAAACGATAGGTGGTAACAAAAAATGAAGGTTTCCGTAGGTGTAATACACAGAATATAATCCATCATAGTATTTGTTGAAATTACGATGTCTGGTAACATTTCATCTTTTTATGAAAGAATAATTAAAAAATTTAGAATTAGAGAGGGGTGTTTTAAATATTATGGTATGTTAATAGTGGTCTAGATGTTAAGCACTCGTGCGCGAGACTGATAGGTCCTGGTTTCGATTGGTGTATGTGTGTGTGATGGTGGATGCGCATATTAAGACGAAACGACCGTCCAGTGCTTCCAGGATTTCCATAGTGGTCTAGCTTATGTGACTTATGAGTTGATCTATTAAATTTATAATTGTCGTTCATTATGCTACTTTATTCTCCTTAGACCGTCAGTTGTGTTACAAATTCATGTGGAGTTTTAGAATACTGAATTAATAAGAAGCATAGTTTGATTTTTAAACACATTTTATATGAGTTGAACTTTCATGATGACCTTTGTAAGGTCATTTGGTTTTTATAATCTTTTGCTATAAATAATATGCACTTTTTCGATAATAGATAGTCCCCATACATACAAACACTGATTAACTAAATACAAATGAAATACGGAAACTTTTAACATTACATGAAATGTAGGTCATATACATTTACTTTAACCAATAAATCTCATTACTTTTTTGAATCGAAAATGTTACTGTGAACACAAATGTAAGATACCAATACATGTCATATTCGGTAAAATATATTCTGTAAACAAAAAAATTTTAAAACCTTGACTATGCACCCATACCATTAATATTTTGTTTCGATTATCAATAGTTTGGTTGTTGATTAACTGTACTGATTAAATACCATCGTGTAAAAAGCTCATACACGTGATTTAAAGCACATGTAGAACCTATTGCGTCATTACTATTTGTTGTAGAGCGTTAGCAGCACTATAAATGCATCATATGTCGACATACCTCAATTTTTATTGCGATGCTTAAGTTAATCAACTCATTTATTGAATGAGATTATGAAGTGACCAATGTCAGACCACTCTTGGAAACGTGGAGGAATTAGACGGCTGTTTTGTCATATTACGGGACACTTCAGCAGCTGGCATCCCCGATCCTGAGGGTGGAATTCAAACCTAGGAGCTTACCGCAAATTGATTGAAGCCACACATCAGAACCGATTGGTTCCGGGCCAAGTAGTCTAGAAGTTGAATGTTGATGCGCGAGATCGAAGGTCCTGGATTCGTGTCACGTGCACGCGCATTACTGAGGAGGCCAATACTGAGACGAAACGAATGTATAGAGCTTCTAGATTTTCATTTGTGGTCTAACATTAATCAGATCATGATCTCAATTAAAATTTAACAGTCTCCACAACCCTGTTACTTACTTACTTAGCCTGTTACTCCTCGTTAAGGAGCATAGGCCGCTCACCAGTATTCTCCATCCAACCCTGTCCTGAGCAGTCCTTTCTAGCTCTTTCCAGTTGTTATTCATCTTTTTCATGTCTGCTTCTATTTCCCAACGTAATGCGTTCTTTGACCTTCTTCTTTTCCGCTTCCCTCCAGAATTCCAAGTTAGGGCTTGCCTTTTGATGCAGTTTGATTATTTCTGTAGTGTATGTCCTATCCAATTCAATCGTCTTTTCCTAATTTCCTCTACAGTTGGAAGCTGGTTTGTTTTCTTCCACAAAATGCTGTTGCTGATGGTATCCGACCAACGAGTATTGAGTATCCTGAGTATACAGCTATTTATAAATATTTTTACTTTCTTGATGGACCTGGGAGCTTGTGGAGCTGAAAGACGAGCTCCACAACCCTATACTGATCATTTATTAATCTTTGACTGGATAACTGTGTGTTAGGACTTGCATTTTCCATTACGTAACCAGTTCGAAATTATTTGCAAAAGGAAAAAAACTATTAGCAATAATAGAGCTATATATTTTCAGCACTATGATTAGTGTATACATATTCGGTGGCTTTGTGAAATGAAATCTAAAAGAACAATTACATATTTTCTCTCAGAGTTTCGATATAGCCCCTAGTTTATAAATAATATACCTCATTCTATAAAATAACAATAATATATCTATAATGGTTAGTGAATGTAATGTCAGAAATTCATACGCTGTAACTTTAATAGGTACAAAACTAACGGTAGTACAGGTTCTCTCAACCATAGTTCCAAGTTTCTAATAATCATAAACTCAGTTATGTCCATGATATTCTTTTATGTAATAAATAATCGACTAAACTGAATTGATAAACAAGAAAATTCAGAGAGAATATGAAACTGATAAATTACTTTATGTTAAAGTTCCTTTGTAGTTAAAAAAATTTTTTTCACTCTGTGGTTTTATGATGTGAAGGAACTCAAATACCTCCGTATATCATCAAATTACAGCTGAAAATGTTGGTCAGTGAATTATCAACTCTTCACGTCAACTAATAAAGGTTATTTTGTTGAAGTCAAAAACTGTCCACATAAATAACACAAACCACTAATCATAATTCTATTGATTATCGATAAACCATTCAATAAATATATACATCACTATTTGTTGTTAATAGAAAATATTTAATAGCCAACAATTGTCTTCCGTTTATTCATTATTTCATTTCATTCACTTATTACACTTATACATGTGTTCAATAAATAAATAAAAATAATCGGTGATTAACCACTTTTCATCCTTTATAAACTAGTGTACATTCAATGTAAAATAGATTCTCTCCCTCTTTCTCTCTCCCTCTCTCTCACACACACACAAACATTCTTTAAATGCTACATTATAATACTATAATTGTTCTGTACAAAATCCAGTTAATTGTATTTTACATATTTCCTTAATTTACTTTGTAAATGAAATTTTTCATTTTTATGATAAAAATAAAAGATACATGAACATTTAATTAGAAATTTCATAGGTTGAAATCATGAGTCAGTTGAAGCTAGACAACCATGGAAAACCTGGAAGCACTGGACGGCCGTTTCATCATAGAATGGGACTCCTCAGCATTGCACACTGCTAAAGAGTCCAGTGCTTCCAGGTTTCCCATGGTGGTCTAGCTTCAACTGACTCATGATTTCAACCTATGAAATTTCTAAAAAACTATCCGCGAAACCCATTCTGATAACATTTAATTACATTAATTTTATAAATTTCAATAATGAATTTCAATGGAATCACATTGGAATAAAATAAGATTTCAATTAATGATATACATCATTAATTGTGTATTGTTTTCATAGAACAAGTAAATACAACTATCTATCTATTCAGGTATTTATACATATACATTCAACTATACAATAGAATCATATGTAGGTCTAATCATATCATTTGAGGAAAGGAAATTTATTCTCACTTCTAAATGGAAAGAAATTAGAAAACGTAATAGTTCTATTGGAAATTCGTGGGTTTTTTATAGGAAAAAGAGAACTTTATATGCAAAGATAAAGAGTGGCTAGCAGCGGAATTCAGGACACGCGTTTCGTCCCATTTGGAACTCGTCAGCTGGATGTGCCCGCACTTCTAAGTTGATGTTCACTCTGACGAGTCCCTGGATTCCGCTGCTAGCCACCATCCATCTTTGTATATAACGCTTAAGAATTAAGACTATATTGAGGCAATATGCACAGTATGCACATATTGCAAATAAGAGATTGATCAATCGCAGTCCTAAACATCAATAGAAAGATTCTAACAAATAATGCCAAGTGAATTTAAAAATAACTTTGTTTTCTTTTACGGAAATAAAGGGATAAGTATTCAGTTGTTCCTTATATATATAACCATTAGGTGAATAGATAGTGAATGAAACGAAAGAAAATGCAGAAAAATATTTGGCTTAAATAAATTTAGTAACAACAAAATAATAAGTAAATAGATTATAAACAGTTTTATAATTTGACATTTTCATGTCTTTACTATAAATATTTTCATTTTTAATGGAGATTGTAGTCAACTTAAACAAAGAATTTTTCCTGTTATAAATTAACATTTGATAGAGAATCGTTGGTAACTGTGTAACAATGGACACTTAAAGAGTCTCAAAGTAAGTAAAGTCGAAATCGTCACAAGGTAGCCTCTTGATTTAAAGGAGACTTTAGTCGATGATTCATAGTATCTCTTACATAATTTATCATTTAAAGTATCCATAAAATAAAAGCGAATTTTTAGTAGACTATAATTTAATATTTAAATAATCATAAAATTTTCTATTATCTGATATGGGAATTCGAATGATTATTTCACATTTTCAGCACAAAAAGTTTCTGTTGTATCTAGGAACAGAAAGAGTGGAAACAAGTCTTAAAGGGGAAAGTGTGAATCGCTACTAACGGATAATGTCGTAGCCATACTAAATGTTTTGTGGCTTCTATATAACAATCTAGAATAATTCAAAACTCCAGTAAGTGATATATTGAAACAGAAATGGCTGTATAGAAAGCTCAGGTTATCCATCACATGATCAATGTTCAAGTAATGTTTTACACGCAATACTTCTTGTCGATTCTTCGTTCTTTTAGTAAGTAAGTGCTGCGTATCAGTGTGCTCTTCATTAAAGATTTCATTTTAAGCGCCTAGACTTATTTTTAAATTATCTGCTAGAAACATGTCATTGTAGCTTCGTCCGACTTCCAGAACAAAAAACACGTTGAAAGTTAAAGCTTGAGATAAAATCTTGAATGAAAGTTACACCAATATACACAACTCCCCCAGTAAATAAAAGGAAAATTGATTGAAATTGCTGAACACAACATATAACTTGAACATCGTGAATATACAGAGATAAATAAAGTTTTGTAAAATAATAATGATAACGTATCAAAGGCTAGTTATGATTAAAAAAATATGGTCTTTAAATTATTATTACACTGAATAAAGCATGCGCGACTAAGTTATCTTAAAGTGTTTTACCGATTACATAAGGAGGGGAAAAGGTAGTAAAAAGCAAATAAATCGAAATGATCATAGGCATTACGTAATACCTGATTTTGGTTCGTTAGTATCCTAAGATTACTTTTACAAAATAAATCTGTCTGTTGATATCATTGAAATCTACATATATCGACAACCGATTGTATTAGTTACAGACGTACTATTACGTTTTGCAGAAAGTGATGGCTCGTCATTTCCGTTCTAATTTGTTTGCTAAAAAATGAATTTAGCGTTCATTAGGTATTTCTTTGATGGTCTGACGTTACTTTCCAACCCAGTTATGTAATTGGTATTGTCAACTAATAACCTTGACAATTATGTTTCATCTTTTCAAACACTTATCACTTAATTACATGTATACCATAATCATTCGTTTTACTTGAATGTTCAATCTTATTTTTTATGTATTATTCTAACCCCAGTCTTTATACTCAAAATGATTGAAAAGTGTTTTTCACCCTGTCACTAAATATTATCGGACAAAGATAAGTATAATATTCTGGTTGGAGACAGTCAACAGAAAAAAACTAGGCCTAGGCTTTGTGCTATCTTGTCATTCATCAGCAAAGTGTACATGTATTGTCAAGGGAACTGGTGCCTCACAACAAGGTCGATCCTTCCGTTACTGATACACCTAGCTGGCAAGTGCCAAATAAAACGAAACCTAGGTCCAATTTTTCCTATCTACAACCCGCAACTACAATCTTTTATCTCCATATGATTCACGAGATACTGAGTACACTAAAATAGTGGCTACATTGTAACTTAATCGATAAAATTCGTTCAGACTTAAAAAGGACTTGATATATATGACGTCGGTCACCACTGAGTGACCAATCAATTGTAGAGATAAGTAGACCATGTAATTTACTTACTCATTTTAACCTCAATTGATATACTGAGATACAGTTAGAGTACTTATATAAATATTAAAGAAATTTTAAAAATTCAAAATACTCTTTCTAAACTTATTAATAATAGTACCGTAAATTGAAATGGCAACAACAAGATGCCATAATTCATAAATTTCTCAGAACAAGCATTCGAACGAATACATTAGAAAATGTTTTTAAACTTCTTCAAATTGAAAAGCGATAAATGAGTGAATAATAAATATCTAGATAGATTAGCAATATAATGAAAGCTTTGATAAGAACTTCACTTCAAATTACTAATATAATTGTCTAAGAGGCAGTATGGAGGCTGTCTATATATGGAAAAGTAGTTTTATGAAGAAATGAGGCTCATTAAAAGGCCATTGGTACCAGAGGTCACTGGACAGCGTTTAAGTTTTACTTTAGGACCCTATGCTATTCCAAATTATAATGTTAAACGAGAATAAACCGGTAGCTTGAGGTTTTATGGTGAATATATCTTTCAGGAATCAGTGAGCGGGAACCCATTACTTTACATTCTCTATTCTAGTTGTTTTACGACATATCACCATTTGTTCACATCATCATATTTCATTCGTAAGGAAAGCTGAATAAGTTTTGAAGTAGCTACTTACGATTAACATTAGTTGAAGATCATGATTAAATTTGAAAACTGATTCTGATTCATTTCCCAAATATTTCATTTATCACCAATATACCTAAAAATCGTTAATTTAATTTATGGATGCCTATTGTCAGAGGATCCGAACTCATTTCCTAATAATCACTGGTTCTTCAAAACAACCTGAATAACACAACATCAAAAAAGTGAATAGAACAATCTTTCTCCGGGAAGAAGGAAATAAAATAAATAAATATTAACAGTACGTTGATCTCTTTACATTTGCTATATTAAAACAATACTGCTATCCTCACTTATCATTACAAACTTGTAAACAATAAGTTTTATAAGAAAATTAACAAGTATACGTTAAATGAATCAATAATTTTAGATTCAGGTTCATAAACTTTATATCATATTACTGTTAGTCATAATAGTTGACACATTATCATAAGAAAACCATCTTAATGACATTGTTTGCCATTTAAAGGAATCATGAATTACACAGATTGAAATCATGAGTCAGTTGAAGCTAGACCACCATTGAAAACCTGGGAGCACTAGACGGCCGTTTCATCCTAGTATGGGACCCCTCAGCAGTGCGCATCGACGAACCCACCCCTAAGCGGCGGGATTCGAACCCAGGACCTACTGGCTTCGCGCTAGCACTTAACTATTAGACCACTGAGCCGGCATCCAACGATGTTAATGTCTAACTTCAACCAATCCACGAAGTTGCGCCACCGAACACCATTGTCTTCAGTGAGTTCCTATCTCACAACAGACCTGGTTGAACTTCACTGGTAACGGCTTCTCACTAGAACTTCAGGAGTCACTAGTGAGCAGTTGATTATTATCAGAATGTGTTTTGTGGAGAGTTTTAGAAATTTCACAGATTGAAATCATGAGTCAATTGAAGCTAGACCACTATGGAAAACCTGGAAGCACTGAACGGCCGTTTCATCCTAGTATGGGACTCCTCAGCAGTGCGCATCCAGTGCTTCCAGGTTTTCAATGGTGGTCTAGCTTCAACTGACTCATGATTTCAATCTGTGAAATTTCTAAAAATCTCCACAAAACCCATTCTGATAATCATAAATTAGTCATAGACCTAACAAATAATCAATATAATTAACTTGGTTAAGTGAGAGAAAGAGAAAGAGAGAGAGAGTGTGTGTGTGGATACAACCACATCAAACAAACCAGAAAAATACACAATGTTTATGCGACTAACTCGAATTATTATTCTTCCAAATCTATAAGGTCAACTTAAATAAACATAGTAATTATTAATTATATTCATGTTTGATAAAAGCTTAGAATAATCATGTTAGATTGAATAAGTGAAAAGAAAAAAGATATAACTGTTAACAATCAAGGACAAACTGGTCATTTCATTGAATCACATAACTATAAACACAATGAATGCAATACATCATATACACTAAAGAGAAATGTTTATTCGTTGTTTTATCCCATCCAAATAATAACAAAAAAATGTTTTATTTAGTCTCACATCCAATAATATTGGTTATTTAAGCATCAGAAGGGGTTTTGCGGAGATTGTAGTAAATTAATAGTTGAATTAATGAGTCAATTGAAGCTAGACAACTATGGAAAACTTAGAAGCACTGAACTGTTGAAATTACGGCAATCTTCACAAAACCTCTTCTGATACTAGTCAACATATGCTCACTAGTGACTGGCTTCAAGAGGTATTTCCTGGAGTTCTATTGAGAAGCCCTGATCAGTGGAGTTCAACCAGGTCTGTTGGGAGATAGTAACTCATTGATGACAATGGTGGATGTGTCACTCAATTTGGTGGATTAATTGAAGTTGGACATTAACATCGTTGAATGCCAGCTCAGTGGTCTAGATGTTAAGCACTTGTGCGCGAGACTGATAAGTCCTGGGTTCGAATTCCGCGAGGCGGGATCGTGGATACACTCTTCTGAGGAGTCCCACAATAGAACGAAACGACCGTCCAGTGCTTCCAGGATTTCCATGGTGGTCTAGCTTCAATCGACACTTGATTTCAACTATTTAAGCATCATTACATTAAGTTGTTGATATGTCAATAAACTATTAAAAATTCTAACAATAATGTAAAAGTAACAACATTGTTAAATATATTCAAATAATAGAAACCTCTTACTTTAATTAGTTGTATTGTTTGTGAAGAATATCATTTCCTGTTATTTTATATATAGTATACTTTTTCCTTCTATCCTTTATTATTCTGATAAGATTTACATTGAATTCTTCTTGTGCTACCCTTAATGAATGACTCATAAACATTAGACATTTCTTAAACTGTTCATTGACATTCTGAAATTTATCGACGAGAAATAGGAAAACATACATATGTAAAAAAAAAGAATAATAATATTGTCCCTTGTGTATATTTGCTTACGACCTGTATGTCTATAGGTTGAATTGTATGGTGAGATTGAGAATAAGACTGTACTGTATAGAGAAATATATGTTTCGGTAATATTATTTTAAAAACATCGTCTTAATTTTTACTCTCTCTCTCTCTCTGTATATATATATATATATATATATATATATATATATATATATATATATATATATATATATATATATATATATATATATATATATATATATATATATATTAGTTAACTGAAACTGCTCAAAGTTATTTCGCGTTTCCATAGTTATTTTCTTATTTCCAAGTCCCTGTCAATTTGCCGTTTCTAAGTTTTTAGTATACACTAAAAAATGAAAATAGAAAGAGAAAAAATAACTCCATTGTCTTATACAGTAAAAGAATAGCAAAGATGACGACAATATTGATAATAATAATAATAATAATAGTTGATTAAGGGCTTGTTGGCGTGTTTGATAATATTTTTTGACTTAATTTACAAAAATGCACTATGACTATTTTAGTTTCTATTTTGTTGTTGTATACACTTAGATATTTTGAAGTAGTTTGAAGATTTAAACATCGTTGGTTATTGAACGTTTAATTCTTTTTCGTAAAAAAAAATATGCAGAGTATATGCATCTTCGAAGAAGTTCACAAATGTGTATTTGAATTAAAAACTTTAATGAGTACAGTGAAAATGTTTATATAAAATTAAATATGAACGTATTTATTATTTGCACAAGTAATTTGAAAATAATTGCTCATTGTCTAGATGACAACCAGGTAAAGCAATAGAAAGAAAATAAAGATAACTGAACAAATCAATGCATTATACTCAATACAATCTAAAGTTTTTGGGATCCATTCTCTGAATAATTATTCCTACTTTCCTCTAAGATAAAACAGAATAAACTATTTAGTGTTTCACGATGTTACTGAATGGGTAATTCATAGACTCCTAGTTTGAATTAAGCCACCATTCAAGATAAAATTTTAGAACGAATGAAACCGCATGATTATATATATATATATATATATATATATATATATATATATATATGTATATATATATATATATATATATATGCCGGCTCAGTGGTCTAATGGTTAAGTGCTCGCGCGCGTAGCCAGTAGATCCTGGGTTCGAGCCCCGCGTGGTGCGGGATCGTGGATGCGCACTGCTGAGGAATCCCATACTAGGACGAAACGGCCGACCAGTGCTTCCAGGTTTTCAATGGTGGTCTAGCTTCAACTGACTCATGATTTAAATCTGTGAAAATTTCTAAAATCTCCACAAACCTCTTCTGATATATATATATATATATATATATATATATATATATATATATATATATATATATATATATATATATATATATATATATAGTTTCTATGACACCTTGAGTTATTGTTACTCATTTCTAAATAGTTAATCAAACTCAATGCATCACGATATCAGTGTTATTTATAGTTCTGAAATGAAGTATCACTATCGAATTATTCAAAGAAAAAGAATGTCACAATATGATAAGTATTTTAAACTCAACTATAAATAACCATAAATAATTTGTCTAATTCATAATTATGAAGAAAGTAAAAATAACATGATTTGTAGATCATAATAAATCCATCTTATTTCAAGTGTTCACATAATCAGTGAATAACCTTAATTTTAAATGAATAGTTGAATTCAAAACAAAAGTTTAATGTACTTTAGTTAATGAAGCTGATATGAATCTATGAAACAAGATGACATTAAAACGATTGTGGCTTTTCCTCTTTAACTCTTAATGCTAAATTTTAACAGTATAACCATATATATATTTTTTTAAAATGGTGATTGATTTAAGCGTTAATGAATTCTATTCTAAATACGTCTATGTACACGCTTTCTTACGTTTACATGTATAAAGATACATTGTACTGAGAAATGAATTATATTCGTGAATGCGCACTGCTGAGGAGTCCCATACTGGGACGAAACAGCCGTCCAGTGCTTTCAAGTTTTCCATGGTGGTCTAGCTTCAATTCACTCATGATTTCAACCTGTGGAATTATATTTGAGTGTAACCATATTTCAACTTGAATATAATCTACTTACTTACTTACTTACTTACGCCTGTTACCCGTAATGGGGCATAGGCCACTAACTAGCATTCTCCAACCCACACAGTCCTAGGCATTCCTTTCCAGTTCTATCCAACTGTTGGCTATTCTTCTCATGTCTGTCTCCATTTCTTGGCGTAATGTATTCTTTGGTCTCCGCCTGGAGCCCATCTGAAGCTACTGCTGGTCCCAAGCCCGTGAAAAGGAGGGTTGGGCATAGGATTAACGACCCCATCTCGTAGAAAACTAACTCGCTAAAAAATCGCTAACCAGGTTACCAAACCTCATTGATATTACAAAGGGAATTACTGTACTAATTATTATTCGCTTTTATGCACATTTTAGAATAACAATAATCGATTATATCACTTTTTAAAATTATTAGAATATTATTGTGCGACGAATGTGATGTATGCGAAAGTGAGGAGTAAAAAATTACTCAATACTATGGAAGAGAATATGAATAACAAATTGAAAACACAATTGTTTTTTATATTATTTCTTCAGAATGGAGCATAAGACTTTGAAAAAAACAACATTAGAAACTATCATATTAAACTTAATAGTTGAGATTAATGAATATTGGTAGATTGAGAGTTAGTATAGATGAGCTGAGTGTGTACAGTTTTAAATAATCACAGAAAACAAATAATTTCTACATTCGACAATATGATTACAATAAAATGGACTTAATAGATTTAAATCCATTGATAGATACAAACAAGGTGGTATAGTAGATAACATTATTTCATTGTAAGTATATTTACTAAAGCAAAGAAAAATAGATTTATCATAACGTTCTATATTACAAACGTTAGACTGAATGCCCTTGATTGTAATAGTCTCCATAAACGTAAAGTAACAAAAGAGTTCATATTGATTAATTATTGCTGTTGTATGTAAAGATTTTACGTTCTTTGAAATATACGCTTTATCAGTTACTAGTAGTCGTCATGACTGATACTACTAATATTTTCATTATTCACTCAAAGTACATGATTTGTATTAAAATTGATAATAAATTGAGTGTATTTTACTGTTCATATATTTTTCAATTATATTTAATTTGACCTTAACAGTTGACTTCATGAGTCGATCTAAGTTAGACTACCACTGGACGTCCGTTTCGTCCTAGTATATAACTCTTCAGCAGTGGTCATCCACAATCTCGCACGTGGGACTCAAACTTACGACCTTCGATTTACAAACCACTGAACAACCATCCGACAATGTTAATGTCTGACTGCAATCAATCCAAGACCTTGCGCGATCCTTCATCCATTGCCTGATGTGGATAACTGTCTCACACTCGATACGGATTGGACTCCATTGGTCACGGTTTGTCGCTAGAACTCCAGGAAATCTATCTCAAAACTAGTCACTAGAGAGTACATGATTATTGTCCATAAGGAAACTTGTGGAGATTGTGCTAGGACGAAACTGCCGTCCAGTTCTTCCAGATTTTTAATGGTGGTCCAGCTTTGATCGATTAGTGAATTCAACTGTTAAAATACCACAATCCCCTTACTGATTATTTTAAGTTACCAGTATTCAGTTATTTGATAATCATAAAAGTACAACAGTATATACACTTTTCATCTTGTGAAATCCCTCACCATAGTTTTACAAATCTTGAGAGTATTAAGTTATTTTCCCAAATAAAATGAAAATAGACTATTTAAGAAGTGAATGAAGAAATTGTTTATGAAATTCATGCCTAAATACTATAACTGAATACACAAAAGTTTTTAAAAATGTGCTTCCTGAGTTTCACTGATAGCCACACACAGATTATAATAAGAAATTGTGATTGAAGGTTATACTGATGTATTCAAAATGCATGAATGATAATAGAAACTGATCAGTTGCTGTTTTGAATATCAGAAACCGGAAATTCCAAATTAAATGTTCAACAATTCAATATACAATTAAATTAAAGTGTATGAGAAACAAGCGGATAGAAGGTGGGTGAGCTAAAAATGAAATTAATACTCATTTATTTCTAACTCAATTCACTTATCACTCCTGTCTTCATATCATGACGAAATGACAAAATATATAGTCTTATATAACCATATAAATATCTGTGAATATATATGGTACACCTTATTTCTATCTTAGATCTTATATCGACATCGATAAAAGCTAATGGTAATTTGATAGTGTAGTGATTTTTCAATCTCTCTCAAACTTATAAGTGTGTATATCACATAAACTACAGTATATATTCAGTTTGGTTTTATAAGTTAATGAAAGTATTGAATCTGTTAACCTTATGGGATTTCAGAATATGTTGAATTATATAATTTCCCTTTGTTTATTGTATTTTACAGATTTCATTCAATTCAATGTTTTTATTACTTCTGTTATGCGTTTCAAGTTCAAATTTAAGGGAAATCATAGCGAATTCTGCCGTGGTTGATGTTATGGAGGATGCTCGACCTGGGACAATAATCATAGATAACTTAGAGCATAGATTTCCTACACTCAATAGTGGCGAATCCAAATCTCATTATTTTGCAATTGGAAATCCATCAAGTCCTGGTATAAATAATTTGGAAATACGTCGGCATAGATTTGATAATTCTGTTCAACTTGTTGTTAAAGATGGGCAAAATGGTCCAGATCGTGAGGAACTGTGTGGAGCACGGGAAACTCAGTCAGAATCTCAAATGCCTTTTTGTGATATTCCCTTAATTATTTTACATGGTAAACGACATGAACCATCATATGGAAAATTGACTCTCCGTATTTTAGATAGAAATGATAATAGTCCTATATTTACCAAGAGAGATACAACAGAACTACGAATACCAGAGAATATAGAAAGTTTTGATATGGTTGGCAGCAGCGCTGCGATTCATCCTCAAATTTTACATTCCAACAATAAACCAACTTCAGGAAACCCAACTACTCTCGAACTACCCAAAGCCCATGACATAGACCTACCAGAGAATGGAGTCAAAACATATCGACTGACCACCGTTTCAGGTCACGAAATAGATAAGTCACTCTTCAACCTGATTGTGAATAATGATAACGAAAACAAAATAGGTAACAGTCTCCCAGTTCCATTCTTACGCATTGTTGGTTTACTTGACAGAGAGAAACAAGATGAATATTGGTTTCACTTACTAGCCATTGACGGGGGTAACCCGAAAAGAACAGGTACACAGACTATCCACTTAGTGGTAACAGACATTAATGACAACATTCCAAAGTTTAGAAAACCAATTTTTCACTTTCCAACATTTATATCAACCTCAGATTTGTATGGTAATGGTGCTACTCAGGAATTTTTGAAAATCCCGGAAACCCAAACACCTGGTACTCCGATTGTAACAATAATAGCTGATGATCCAGATAAAGACTTAAATGGCCAGATCACCTATCGTCTCAAAGAGTCGTTAAATGGTGATCATAATGCAATTTCACTGCAATGGTTTGACTTGGAAACTAACAATGGTACAGCAATCTTGAAAGTTGCTAAGAAAATGGATGCAGATGATCGTCATGGAGCTAGCTGGTCTGATTTAAATAGAGAACACAGTGGTCGTTTAATAAAACTGGTTGCAGAAGCTGTAGATGCTGGATCACCTTCATTAACAGGAAGTATTGAACTATTGATTTTAGTTGAAAATATTAATGATAATGAACCTGTAATATCTGTACAATATACACAACCATTTCAAACTGAATCTGAATTACATAATAATTTGAAAGGTAAAATTGTAGGTTGCTTACAAGAAAATCAAAATGAACCATTAACAATTGCACATTTAACTGTAGAAGATGGTGATTTTATTGAGAGCAATAGTGGGGCTATCTCAAATTTGTTAGAAATTCATTGTGAAACTAATGATACAAGGTTTTTGTTAGAAAAAGTGTCTAATTTAAACTATGCTGATCGTTCAGATTCTTATGGATTATCTACTACTCATTTTGATTCACCATTATTATTTTATAAAATGTCATCACTAAAATCGATTGATCGAGAAGCAGAACCATGGATTTTCGTAAAAGTAATTTGTGTCGATCAGGTGCAAGTAAGTTATGCATTAAGTGGATACCAAAATATTGGCAAATTGATTCAGTCGAACCGATTGACTGGAAGTACTACGGTAACTATAAAAGTATTAGATGTGAATGACAACATCCCCAAATTTGCCAGTCGTAATTATCAATTCAGTGTGTTTGAGACACCTTCGATAGCAGTGAATTCAATAAAAAATATGTTTGATGATCAGTCATCAGTTGAAATCGGTCGAGTAAGTGTAAATGATCTAGATGAGGGAGTGAATAGTAAAGTTAGTTACAGTTTTTTATCAGGTGAAATTGATGCATTCAAGATTGATGAAAATACAGGAGTAATACGGAGAGTGGGTTTTATAGACAGAGAAAAAGTTAATCAAATGGAATTGATAGTTGAAGCTAAAGATCATGGAGAACCAAGTTTAAGTAGTACTACGGTAATCAAAGTTGATGTGCTTGATGTAAACGACAATCCACCTTATTGGATTATGTCTTCTCCAAATGACAGAGATAAAGAAATTCGTCGAAGTGGACCTGAAGATGGTGTATACTACTTTTCTCTAAATGAAGATGCTCCTATAGGTAGTATAGTAGGAACTATAAGTGCAGTAGATACAGATGGTATAGCCGAAAGTGAAATGATTGAACAAATTATAGAAAAACAAAACCCTGTAAAATTACAAAAAACTAATTTTGAAAATTTACATGGAACATCATCTATAACTTACCAATTAGAAAATGAAGGTGATGGTAAGATATTTTCAATTAATTCACGTAATGGAGATATACGTCTTAATAAACATTTAGATCGTGAAATTCGAGCTCATTATGAATTTAGAGCTTTTGCAATTGATCATATACTAAAATCAGTTAAATCATCACAAAACAATCCATATTTAATTAACAAATGGAAACATCAGTATACAGCTACAGCTACAATAATTATTACAGTATTAGATGTGAATGATAATCCACCAATATTTGAAACACCATTAAATGGTCAAGAATTTCATATTGAACCAGGTTCTTCAATGACTACAGCTGGTACTACATTATTCACAGCCAAAGCCCATGATCCTGATATTGGTGATAATTCATTAGTTAGATATTCTTTAGATAATAATGGTTATGGAATATTAGAAATTGATTCAACAACTGGTGTTTGTTATTTTCGTGAAACAATACAACATTCTATAATAACTAAATTAATTACATCTAATCAATATGCTATCAATGATAAAACATCAAATCATCATTTAATTGATAATAATTTAATGACATCAGAAAATTTAATAACAAATCGTCAACATGAATTACATTCATTTACATTAAGTCTTACTATTATTGCTCATGATTTAGGCATACCATATTCATTAAATAATTCACGTACAGTAAAACTTGTATGGACTACAGAATCACAAATGAAATCATTTAATTTATTAAATAATAATTTAATAAATAATAATCATAATAATAATAATAATAATCTATTTGGTAATATTGATTATTTATCCGATAATCGAATAACTATGAATAAATTAATTATTCCATTAATTATTGGTACTATCTTATTATTATTAATTATCTTTTTAATATTATTTGGTATATTTCATTGCCGTAAACAATCAATTAAAACATTAAATAATAATAATAATAATAATAATAATAATAATAATAATAATAAAAAACAATTATTTATTCATTCAACAGTATATTCTTCAACAAAATTAAATAAAACATTAAAACAAAATTATATAAATGAAAGTCATTGGTGTTTATGTATGAATAAATATTTTAGAAAATTATTAAAACAAGAAAAAGTTGATGATTTAAAAAGATCAATACAAATTTTAGAAAATACTACTACTACTAATAATAATAATAGTAGTACAATGAATAATAATAATAGTAATAGTAATAATAATAATAAGATCAATTCAAATAATGCACATAATGATTTTATTATAAATGATTACAGTGAATTTAATACAAGAAATAGAGATAATCATGAAAAAGAATTAATTAGAAGTAGAAATACACAAGCTGAAGTGTTTTTAAAAGCATGTCTACCAGGTAATTAATGTGTATTATCATGTTGCTTATTTTTTTCTCTTTATAATGATATTTATTATTTGATTATATTATCGTAGTTACTTACACCTGTTATTCCTAATGGAGGATAGACCGCCGACCAATATTCTTCAACTCACTCTGTCATGGGCCTTCTTATGTCTGTCTTGATTTCTCGGTGTAATGTGTTCTTCGGTCTTTCTCTTTTTCTTTGGTCATGAGAATTCCAGATGAGAGCTTGTCTTGTTACGCAGTTGTGTGCTTTCCTCAATGTGCGTCCTATCCACTTCCAGCACTTCTTCCTGATTTCTTCCTCCGCTGGGATCTGGTTTGTTCTTTCCCACAGTACGTTGTTGCTAATAGTGTCCGGCCAACGGATCTGAATTATTTTGCGTAGACAACTGTTAATAAACACATGTATTTTCTGGATTATGGCTTTCGTAGTTCTTCATGTTTCCGCCCCATACAGTAGAACTGTCATGACATTTGTATTGAAAATTATGACCTTGGTGTTGGTTGACAGTTGTTTTGAGTTCCAGATGTTCTTCAGATGTAAATATGCTGCTCTTGCTTTGCCAATCCACGCCTTCACATCTGTATCAGATCCACCATGTTCATTAATGATGCTGCCCAAATATGTAAAGGTTTTTACATCTTCCAAATCGTCTCCGTCCAATGTGATTTGATTGATGCATTTTATGTTGTGACAGAGAATCTTGTATTCCTCTTTGTGTATGTTAAGACCTACTGCTGCTGTACATACACAAAGTAAAAAGCCAGATTCTTCTATACAACACAACATGCACCAATCGAATTATCTTAGTTTTCTGGAAATATAAACAGTCTTGATAGTAATATACAGTAGTACCCAAGGTGAACTTAGCAGCAATCTAGATGAGTTACTGAAATTTCAGTGCAAATTTATGACCAATGGAGTTCAGTTATGTGAAGATTTCAATGTGACCAACAGCTTAAACAGAATTAATAATTTGAAACATCCCTTAAAGTCATGAGTTACCAATGTTCTTTAACTCTTTAACAGCGATTAATATAAAGAATCTATAAAATGTAACAAGTCAGCTAAACTGTTTTTCACAGTCCTTAATAACTATGATAGTGTAACAGACAGCTTTTTTAAATAGTCATCCTAACAATTTATCTATGGATCATCATATCTGATATTGATATGTAGTTATAGCATTACATTTTCTGTAACAATCATGAGGTGAAAATTTATTAACATTATCATGAATATAAGGGATTTTAACAGTATTTTACAGTGGAGCTAATTGAAAGTCACACTTCTAATAATTTAACGTTAATAGCAATAAGAATGTAAAGAGTTGTAACTACTTCTACCAACTGTGACAACAGAATCAAATGTTGCATCAAAGGGAAATCTATGATTATTCGAACCTGTATTAATAAAAGTCTAAAATTCAAATATATCATAGACTTAATGACTTGGGATTAAAAGTGATTATAATTGATGAAACATCACTACGTTTATCCTGATCTTATGCTTCGTTTCATAATAGCCAATGAAGAAGGAAATTGGGAAATAGTGAATATTTATCGATTAGTGATTAGAATATCGATAATCGTCTTACACATTTGTGACTGTCAATAATATGTGGATAGAAGTAACTAGTAAGACCGTCAAGTGCTTCCAAGTTTTCAGTGGTGGTCTAGCTGAGATAGACTCGTGAATTCAACTATCTAATATCTAATTTAAAAATTCCTCTACTTATATAAATCGTTTCCAAGTTTTAGAAAAACGACTTAGCAACGAAATTTATATTAGATTCAAATGACTTCGAAACATAAAAGTTCGATAAATACTTATTTAAACTCTAATTGTTAATATTTTATATCACTCTAGTTCTACAGTTTATATATATTGAGCTACCAAGTATCCGTGTTGTGATTGTTTTCACTTTCAGATTGCGTTCCATCAGTTACTGGAGGACAAGTCGATCAAACATGGACTTGCAGGGATGACAAGACACATTTCAAATGGGTATGTTGTTAATTTAAAGAATTGATATTTAACAGTTTTTAGTCATCATATATAATTAATGCATTTTGAAATCATTTTAAAGGTTAGGTTATTATTCGACTTATCATACTGCTTTGCTAGTTTAGTGTGTTACGTAAACGCCAACACTTATTGACTAGTAATTACTAACAGTTTTTGACAGTCATATGAATTTTATATGTTGCCTAGTGATTGCAAACGCCTCATTGTCTAAGGATCAAAACATTGAAACTTATCTCAAGCTCAAATTTAGTTAAACAATCATGTGAAAATGCTCATCTTTAACTTTACATAGAATTAAAATCAGTTGCTTCAAAATCTTTTCCAAAAGTGATACATATATATTACTGAGGAGGAAATCACCCTTGAGATTTATTAGTAGGTAACTGATTCACTCTCCACACAATTAAATACAAATGCTATAGTTTTAAGTAGTTCATCTAATATATGGTGGTCACCAGCTAACATTAGTTTGTGAATGAACTGAACTCGAAATTAAGGAACTTTTTAAAGTCTTACGGACAGAAACAAATGAATGAAATGAAAGTAAGGATAGATGTACCAATTTCTATTTCCTACTTAATTGTAAGCAAGTATGATATTAAGCTGATAGAAATGATAATCTTTTTGACGGCTTTTAGAATCTAAGAAAAGTAACATGAAGTGTTAAAAATGATGTATTTGTTTTTCAACAAGAAAGGAAATAAAGTGCATAATAACTTTACAAACCTTTTAAATATCTTAAATATTTCTGTTTATTTGTAGAATGAAATACAATCCTTTCGTCCAGATTATTTTCAGAAACAACATTCATCGAATCAACGTTTGACTCGTACATTTTCAGACGACTCAGTAGTTAATGTTCGACATTTTGATGGTATGTAGTGGAATTGTTTTAATAGCATTTTAAGTAACATTTTAATGAAAAACTATATTTATTTAATAAGATCATGAACTGACCAATGATAGTGAGAAGCCGTGACCAGTGGGGCTAATCCGTGTTGGTCACAGACAGGTATCTACCGCAGTACAATGGAAGATGGTCGCGCAGTGTCGTGGACTGGTTGAGGTTAGACATTAACACCGTTGGATGCCTGTTCGGTGGTCTAGAGGTTAAGCATGCGTGTGAGACTGATAAGTCATGGGTGCAATTAGTGTATGTGGGATGGTGGATACGCACTGCTGGGGAGTCCCACAATAGAACGAAACGGCCGTCCAGTGCTTCCAAACTTTTCAATGGTGGTCTAACATCAATCGTTTGATCATCTCAATCAAAAATATAATTGAAAACTTGGAAGCACCGGACAGTCGTTTCATCCTAGTATAGAACTCCTCAATATTAATGCATCCTATGTTAACTGTTACTGACTTATCAGATAAATTTTCAACTACTTAAAATACATTTCATAACACAGTAAAGTCAACGATGAATGAAAATCTACCAAACGATAAAACAACAATTATAATGCAAAACTATTCATTCAATTATATTTTGTTTCTTCGATAAGATAAAAATCCATATTTGAAAAAATATATCAAATAAGACACCATATACAAAAAGAAGAATAGAAAATCAGTTATTCATATAGAAATTACTCATTAAGCTAAATAATAGTAATATAGAACAATTATATTTAATTAATAAACATGTATACAAATACAAAGAGAATAATTGATTATATAACTCTGTTTGTTTATAAAATGACATTTTGTTTGTCAACCTTTAACAAACTATAAATAGATATATAATTTTCATTAACTGAATTAATGACCGATATTATTTAAGCCAATATAAATAAAGGTCATATGAATGTATTCATTTGAGATAATAAATTAACACAATTAAAAGGAAATTTTTATGGAAAATTCACACTATTAGTAATGTTATTTCAGTGGTTGAAATCGTGAGTCAATTCAAGCTAGACTATCATGGAAAATCTGGAAACACTGAAGGGCCGTTTCGTCCTAGTATGGGACTCCTCAGAGGTGCGCATCCTTTATCCCACACTACGCGAGATTTGAACCCAAGAGCTATCAGTTTTCGCTCCAGGAGCCTAACCAACTAGACCACTGAGCTAGCCGGCATTCAATGGTGTTAATGTATAACTTCAACCAATCCGCGAAGTGGATTGGTTAAGCGCCTGGCGCGAGAGAGATAGGTCCTGGGTTCGAATCTCGTGTAGTGTGAGATCGTGGATGCGCACTGCTGAGGAGTCCTATACTAGGACGAAACGGCCGTCCAGTGCTTCCAGGTTTTCCATGGTGTTCTAGCTTCAACTGACTCATGATTTCAATCTGTGAAATTTCTAAAATCTCCACAAAACCCGTTCTAATAGTAATGTTATTATAAAAAAACAAATATATAATTTAAATTTAGAATTTTTCATCTTCAAAAGGGAAACGTCATAAGTAGCAAACAAATAAAGTTTATTAGAATAAGAAGGAAACAACAAAAACATTTGGTTAGATCTAAATATTTTGATGTTTAATTCTTTGAAGATATAATGGATGTTTGAAAGTTGCACTCTGGTACATGTAGGTTAGAGTAAAGCTTTAATTAGAATACTAAAACCAAGATACACTAACTTTACGGATCTCATCTAAATACTACTATGTCTCTTCATTTAGATTTTTGAATTCTTTTTAAAATAAACTTTTTACCGATTGTCTATCTTAGTGTAAGTAGGTGTAATTTGAAATATGTACTCTATAGTTATTATAACAATTTGTACATAAAACCTATTTGCCCAATTTACATCTCAAAAATACTTAACATCTTCTATTAAGAGAGTAAATATACCAACGTTCCTTTCGTTCACCTTCTCTTTGAATATCTGGATAATAGAAGTATAATATGAGTTAATACCAGTGTCTGATTTTCAGATAAGCATGAAGAAAATATAGCATTATAAATTATAGATACATAATTCGGTGTATATTCTTGTATAAGCTGGTTGTTATTTTCCTTTAAAACTGACGTTGTTCTGATAACCAGTGTTATTTAATGAGACGTTATGACTTATCAAAATCACCAAATCAGAAGTCGGACCGTAAACAACCGATGATGTCGCACTATGAATCGACTAAGAATATAAGATTGAGACTATTGTACTTAACTTCTGAGCTCAAAAGCATCATACTTGATGGAACCCTCAAAAGTTTATGTTTATATTTCATGTGATGTTTTGACTCCACATTGATTTGGAGAAATAAACAAGAACAAAATAGTTACTTAACACTCGATATTTTAAGTGGTTCTCCTACTGATGATAACTTATTCCATAACACAACTTCATTTTAGACTTCGATGAGATGAACCATTTTGAAACAAACACATTTATTTCACAATAAAATTTTTGAAATGAACCTTTAACTAACTAGCTATTTTTTTTCAACCATTTATATTTTTGATTATAGTTGGATATACAGCATTATGTGCTTATCCAAGTTCACCACATAATCATTCTCAATTCATACCAATCCAACCAGATATAAATTTCGATTCATATTATAATGAACAGAAAACAACCAATCATCTCTTATTTAGTCCATACTTGAATAGAAAATCACAGGTATCAAACAATGAAATCAGTAATTTCGATAATTCAAAAGTTGCAATACATTCAACAGTGTCCATGCCTTTTACACCATCTGGATTATCAACTGGGAATAGAGTTTTGATGCCAGGTTCAATCATTGAAGCAGCCTCTTCTTACTATGGTCCAATAGGTTTAACTAATACATGTCAAATATCATATCCATCTATGCAAACAATTCCATCATCCTATGATATTGGACAAAATTCCAATGGGTGGATTGAAAAATATGAAGAATTTGAGAGTGATAAAGAATTAGCAGCACTTACAAAATTAACAGAGAATTCATGTAATAGTCGAAAACCAAAATTAGCTGATGCATATGCAGAGAATTCTTTTGTTTAAATTATACACTTATTCATTTCAACTGTTTTCAATCTATTTGTATATTTCTATTTTTAATTTTTCATCATTTTTCTCCCAGTCAAATACAGGCAAAAAATGAAGGTGTTCTATTTGCATGTAGTATATTTTAGATTAATATGATGTCATTCTTTTCTTTTTTTTGTACTTATTTCTTTATTGATTAAAGTGGTGGTTCTTTTCTATGATCTTGTATTGTTTCTGTACAGTAAGTGAAACTGAATAATATGAAAATTCTTTGTAAATTATCAATAATAACTAAGTAATTACATTACAAATTTGACATTGTAAATCTTATTATTCAGTTCATGTGTCTTTTGAATGATGACACTTAACATTAGTCATTTTAAATTATATGCAAAGATGAATAGTGGCTAGCAGTGGAATCCAAGACGCACGTTTCGTCCTATTTGAGGCTCGTCAAGTGAATGGGAAGATTCATGTAAACAATACCTATTGTATTTTAAATTATGCTAAAGTGTTAAAGTATACAGTATTTTAAAAGCATATCGAACGATAGATTATTCTAGTGTGATCATTCTATAGGATATATTATAATTATTTCACTATCCACACAATTAAATACAAATGTTACAGTTTTAAGTAGTTTATCTTATATATGGTGGTCGCCAGCCAACACTGAACTCGAACTCGAAATTAAGGAACATTTTAAAGTCTTACGGACAGTAACAAATGAATGAAGTGAAAGTATGTATAGATGTACCAATTTCCATGTCCTACTTAGTTGTAAGCAAGTATGATATTAAGCTAATAGAAATGATAATCTTTTTGACGGCTTGTAGCATATTATTTACTATAAAAGTTTGTTTCATCGTTTATCTACAAAAAAATCATAAGGATTAGGCTATAGTTTCAAGTGTAAAAGTACAATAATCTCTCAAGTCATCAGATTCATAGTGCTAATTGAATCTTATCAATTAACTTACCTATATGACAAAACATAATCCAACATCGTGAAACACTATGTGTTTAATAACAAGTAAATCAATCAATCAAAATTCTACAAAAAGGTTATTATTATAGTTATCGTTCTCAAGAAATATATCGTTGTAAATGATAAAGTTTTGAAGCTGTAAAGAAAAAAATATTATTCATCATAATTTTTTAGGTATGTTTCGTTAATTTCTATGAACTAAGATAAAACCTAGATCCAAGAATTCCTGTCAACCTCCTTCATCTACCTAATACATTTTTATGAATATTGGTTTAAACTACATTTGAAAACTGTCCTCATTCCAAATTTTGGATACATTCAAACAAATGTTTAGTAAAAATTCAAAAAAAACCACTTTTTCGAAGCAAATTCAACCATGTTAATAATCCATCTGAATAATCTAACATTGTAATAATGTCTAATATTTTTTTTAAATGTTCATTGTATTCTCAGTTTAAACGTACCAACAAATATGTTATACAGGAAATTTATGACATTTTTGATATTATAGACAACCAGGTCTGTTGTGAGATATCAGCTCACTGAAGACAATGGTATATGGTGGCGCAACTTCGTGGATTGGTTGAAGTTAGACATTAACACCGTTGGATGCCGGCTCAGTGGTCTAATGGTTAAGTGCTCGCGCGCGAAGCCAGTAGGTCCTGGGTTCGAGCCCCGCCTAGTGCGGGATCGTGGATGCGCACTGCTGAGGAGTCCCATACTAGGACGAAACGGCCGTCCAGTGCTTCCAGGTTTTCAATGGTGGTCTAGCTTCAACTGACTCATGATTTCAACTTGTGAAATTTTCTAAAATCTCCACAAACCCCTTCTGATTATAGACTTTAGTTGGTGTTCTAATTGAAGTCTATACTTAAAGTATATATATTCTACTGTAAACATTAAAGTTTCATTATCCATGATAAACTATTACTTTAAATAATATAGAGTTGTAGAAAATTATAGTTTATTTCGGCTTCATATATACATGAGACTTGTTTTGGACATAGGTTATATTCATCAACTAAACTCGACTAATCTTTTAGAAATATGTGTACAGTAATAAGATTAAAAACTAAATTGTTATAACTTATGGGCTTGTGTCTTATTAATATATAACATAATGATATCAACAATTAGAGGACAATGATTTATCGACTAAAACAATGACGCATAAAACCCGTACAAGCAATCTAGAATGCTTAACAGTCCTTCTTCCTACCAAGCCCTTCCCGTTAATTTCAGAATACCAATCTCAACATCTCCGATATCAATCATGTATTTCAAACATACTGGGTTTACATACAAGCCAAACAGATCACATCGTACCATAAAATAGAAAATAACATTTGTACAAGATTTATCCAAATGTAGTTGTGAATGTGGGAGACAGTAACTGATAGACTGGGCATAACTCAGGAATGGTAAATCGTATAATAGTAGTCTATAGGTGAAAAAATAGAATTTATGATGAAAGGAACATGAATATGAATAGTTTAGTTAACTAACAATAATACAATAGAAATATATGTATCGTATTGGTTCATAAATAGTTCTCAAAAGTTACCATTCATTATTCTCGTCAGGATATAACACCTCCTCTTCTTTGAGAAATCGAAGTTGAGATACTGACGTTAAATCTTCTAACTTTATATATTATAAGGTGTTAGTATGCATATATATACTAAGAAAAACATTAATTTGACGAAGACTTATATTACTGAAATATTAGGAACGAAATTTATGATACCAAGTTGGACTGAGAAAAAAAACGAACAGTCAATAAGGTTTACATTGAAGAACAAAGTAATAAATTAGCCAAATTTATTGTGTGATATTCGAAACAAAACTTTAGTATAAAGTATTATATCCTGTATCATTTAAAAATATGAACCGTAGTATTATGATTTATTGATCAAAAAACAATTCTTTTACACTAAGAGCTTAATGTTTGAGTTTCGACCAATAATTAATCCATAGTTGAATACATCTATGGAGTCACAAATAAGGACAAACTAATTGTTCAGTCCTTATTACTTCTCAATGGACGACTAAATAATTCCAGTGGGTATCCAGTCAGCTATAACGTACAACCAGGTTCATATATGAATCGGTCCAAGTTGTCATACCTCATTAGCACAACAAGATAAATACCAAATCATAAAATCAGTTATTTCAATGGTAGCAATATGTAAAGGTGAGTGAATATCGAGATATGATACATGGGGAGACAATTAGTCCGTAGAAAGAAACGCGTAGAGTGATTTTAATCTCAAGATCTATGAGAAGACTAAACACTGTCTGTGCTTTTTTTCAGCAGAAAAAACATCATTTTCAAATAAAAATCATGTCTACTAATCTGAATTTATTGAAACGCCCATCTTGCAACAATCTGAATTTTGAATTATCATGACCTATGTATTGACATTCATTACCAGATAAAGCATTCCACAACTTTCATTGACTTCCAAATATCTCTGCATAATGAATTAATAACTAAGAATAAACTTAGATTTGTACTTTAGATTTCTCAAGACAACCATAAATACGTTACATATATTTATCATATATATATACCTCAGATATATAACTCCGATCACCGTAACGAAACAGTTAAACAATTTGTCACTCAAATAAACTGCATTAACAAAGTTAATCATTCAAGTTGTTAGGTATGCAGAGGAATATGCCAATAATTATCGTATCAAGTCGAATGGTATCCTTGGACGTTAAATGTGTATTTCCTATTGGTCGATATTTGCTTCACTTGTTTAATATTGTATAAATGTTGTTTTCTATTCTTATGGTACGATGTGGTCTGCTTGGTTAGTATATAAACAGAGTGTGTTTGAAATATAATGATTCATATCTCAGAGGCTGTGACTTGCGTTCTGGACTCAACTGGCTGGGCTAGACAGCGAAGTAGGGCCAATCGGGACTCTAGGTCGTTCCTTACGTGTTTACGTGACACCGAATCGATCGATATGAACGCTGCTTATCAAAACCTGCAGTCCACCCGTTACAACACAAGTTAATTTAACACAGGAATTTTCATGACTGAAAAAATCAATAATAACTCGTCAGTTGAATTATATAGTTTTACATATATTTTACATTTATATCTTATTTACTATACAAATTTGCTATACAAATGTCACGTTTCCAAAACATTATAGGATTGTAAAACGTGATAATTTCTTGTAGAAGTTCAATACTTATATTTCACTTCTAACAACAAATAAAACTAATAGTACTAACAAAGGGATAAATTATTAACTTTCAAACTATTATATATTAGAATATGTTTTAGGTTCGAATCCCGCGAGGGGAGGGTTCGTGGATGCACACTGCTGAGGAGTCCCATACTAAAACGAAACGGCCGTCCAGTGCTTTCAGGTTTTCCACAGTGGTCTAGTTTCAACTGGCTCATGATTTCAACTTGTGATATTTTGTTTTGTTTTATTTAAAGCTAGTAAAATTCCCTTAATAAAGTTACCATAAATTTCAATAATGATTAATTAAATTAGGTCATTGTATTAATTCTAATATCTGTAAAGAAAACTAATTAATCTTCAAAAAAGGAAAAGAACATTTTCTCACAGATTTTAACAATGTCACTTTGAAGTGAATGTATAAACGTGCTCTTAGTTTATTCACTCTTTCATATGAAATAGTAGGTATTCAATATTCAATATATTTTTTAAAAATATCTACATACACCAACTTGTTAGAAACAACATACAACTAGAAGATCTTGATTGAATCCAACCTAAGTATAATTTATAGCTCTATTGGAATAGTGTTTTTTCTTTTTTTTTTCTTTCGAATTTTTCAATAATTTTGTTTATAAAGTCTTGAAAAAATTTATGTAATTTATATTAGCAATGTTATGAATTCAATCTGGAACTTTATAGTTTACCACAGAAATAAACTGAATCTCAGATATACGAAAACATTACATTGTTTTTTACGTTCCGGTATTTTATGCAGTATAGGGGGGGCGGATAGAAATATGAACCGTACAATTTGCTATTACAGTTAACGTAATGATGAATAAGATTGTTAACTCTATAATCACATTTTTTTATACTGATAAGATTGATTGTCATAGTTGATTTTATGGTCCTCACTGGTTGAAAAGACAAAAATTTCCTACATTATAGAAACAATAGAAGATCAGTTTTCGATAACTATACAATTCCATATTATTCACTGAAGTTATTGAAAATTTCAACTGAGCACTTAAACAATATTCAAACATGGAAAGATGACCACGACAAGATTTAGTGTCATATTGAACAAATTTTCAACTACCATCGGTAACATTTTTAAGTTTCCACGATGAAATGAATAATATTTGTTCATTTTAGAAATTACACAGGTTGAAATCATGAGTCAGTTGAAGCTAGAACACCATGGAAAATCCGGAAGCACTGGACGGCCGATTCGTTCTAGTACGGGACTCCTCAGCAGTGCGTATCCACGACCTCGCCCCTTGCGAGATTCGAACCCAGGACCTACTGGCCTCGCGCGCGAGCACTTAGCCATTAAACCACTGAGCTGGCATCCAACGGTGTTAATGTCTAACTTCAACCAATCCACGAAGTTGCTCCACCGTACTGTAGGTCCTGGGTTGGAGTCCCGCCTGGGTGCGGGATCGTGGATTCGCACTGCGGAGGAGTCCCATACTAGGACGAAACGGCCGTCCAGTGCTTTCAGGTTTTTCATGGTGGTCTAGCTTCAATCGACTCATGATTTCAACCCATGAAATTTCTAAGAAAAATCTCAACAAAACCCATTCTGACATTTTAAAAAATATCAATGAGTCAAATGATTTACTATTAATCATCTCAGTATATGGAAGTATCATCTGATTAGTTATGTTTCATATTTCTATGGTTCACACTTGTTCATACTACTTGTATCATTTAAAAAATAAAACACCAATTTTTACAGAACAGACAGTGTTACAAAATTTTAATTAATTAATAAAATAATAATAAAATTAGGCTTGATGTTTTAAATGATAATTCCATGTAATGTACCATTTTATTCGTATCAAATCAGTTACTCTTTTTTTTTGAAAATTAAATTCATCATATTTGGTTCGTTAATACATTTGACACAATTGAAACATCTGGTATGGATTATTATCTTCCTATCATTGCCTTACATATGACATAGGTGTTCATTCCTCTGATAACAATAAACATCTATACATGTATGTGTGTGTATGTGTGTTATTTGCAAGTTCACCTTAAACAAAATTATGTTTTATATTTTCGAAATTTAGATGGTGGTTGGAGGTAGTCAACAGGAGACCCTAGACCCGGGTTTCGTGCTACTTGGCACTCGTCAGCAAGGTGTACCTGTAATCTTGAGGGAACTGGTGATCCCTGGCGGATTCGAACTCGTGTCACCCACCTTCACAATAAGAGACATTACCACTGAGCTATCCGAGTCACGACTAACCTCCCATAGGACTGAGATGTAATCACAATTGATTGATCACTGGGTGGTGATCAATGTCATGCGTGTCTAGTCCGCAATGTCAAGTCACCTAGACTGGTGGCCACATTGCAACATGATCGTTAGCATTCGATCTGCACTAATAAGGACTAGACAAGCAAGACATTGATCACCACCCAGTGATCAATCAATTGTAACTGGATTAGTCATTTCGTAAAGTTTATGTCGTGATTGTCCGGGACATTGATTATTGAACTTTAATATTACAGCTAATAGGATATTTGTTAAAAGTATTTCACTGACTACTGTAAGGCTTCAGAATTGATAAAGACACTTCCAGTTACTGAAATCACAGTAGATCTTAATCTAGTACCTTTATGCTAAACAAGCAATACAAAAATGAATTAAAACGTTACCCTATTGCATAAGCCAGTGGCTATCTACACTCAGTAGCTAAGTGGATGACGAGATGAGGTTTAAAACTGACGGCACTGCGTTCGAGTTCCGGAATGAACATTAATTCTGGGATGCGTGTACATCCTGCTGACGAGTCAAAAATAGGATGAAACGCGCGTTTTGCATTCCACTGCTAGCCACCATCTATCTCGGCTTATAAAGTCCAGTGCTCCTATTTTATTAGACAAGATTCATCGTATATTAAATTGAAACCTCAATATTTGAATTAGTTAATAATCCTAGAAATTTATTTTTTATTTATTTATACGTTTATAGCCAGATAGTGTAGCACCTATTTATGGTGCAGCTGTTTGTTATATACAATTAAAACAATGTCAGAAAGCCAGAAATCAATTGAAGAGATTAGCAAAAGTATCTTGGAATTTTCAAGTAAAATACCAATTTAATTATTTATTATATAAACTTTTTTGTACAGTTTTTCAAAGTCATTCAAGTTCTAATGGAAAATGATTGATCTTACTTTCAATAGTTTTATTAGCGTTAATATATATGAATAACATAATATAAAATAATTTAGATGGTGTATGGAGGTAGTCAACAGGAAACCCTGGACTCGGGCTTCGTGCTATTTGGCACGCGTCAGCAAGGTGTACCTGTAATCTTGAGGGAACTGGTGATCCCTGGCGGATTTGGTCTCGTGTCACCCAGCTTCACAGTGAGAGACGTTACCACTGAGCTATCCGAGCCGTGACTAACTCGGGTCCAGGGTTTACTGTTGACTACCTCCAACCACCATCTAAATCTCAATACATAGTGCCCGTAGTGTTGGGTCACCTAGACTGGTGGCCACACTGCAACATGATCGATAGCATTCGATCCGCACTAATAAGGACTAGACACGCATGATATTGATCACCAACCAGTGATCAATCAATTGTGTTTTATATTTTCGAATAGTTTCTGTTTTATTTCTTCATCAGATCAATACAATAATTAGCTATTTATGTAAGATATAATCTACAGAGTTGACGGACAAAAAGATACCAGAAATATTATTATTATTATTATTATTATTATTATTATTATTCATATATTGGTAATAAAGTCAATCAAATAATGAAAAATAAGTTACGTATATTGATGTAGAGTAATATAGAACAGTTTTGTTACAATAAAGATAAAAATAACCGGAAGCATATTAACTAAATAAATAATCAAATGAGAAATCTATTTTAGTCAATATATAAATATCAATATTTATTAAGTAATAATTATAATAAATAATTAATTTAATTTTATATCATTTTATTGTTCAATGAAAAATATCAAAAATAGATATTGTATAAGAACTTACGTCTAAATTTGAACGAATAGTTTTGACAATGATTTGGGCGTCAAGTTAATGTGAGTCATTAAAGAAGAGGAATGTATTTGTAAAATCTCAGCGAAAGAATTTGAAGTAAATTCAATGTTTCGCCTGGCAATCTGGTCCAATCTTTTTCAAGGAAAATATATTTTCATATTGCCATGCGAAACTGTTATGGTTCGTTATTCGCTTGAATGCTATTACTGATGCGTCTTACTCAACGAACGAAGGATCAGTGGGGATCTATCGTCCCCAACAGAAACATTGAATTTATTTCAAATTCTTTCGCTGAGATTTCACAAATACGTTCCTCCTCTTTAATGAATAGATATTGTAGTTATAAATGTTATTTTATTTGAAAGAATGATAATTAAGAACGATAAGTTTTTGTAAAATGTTGACTAAAATATCAATTACAATTTTAATACATTTGATATTGTTTACTTGAATCTTTACATTAATGTTGAGGAGTGTATTTGATCAGTCTCTTATTAGCATATGTGCATACTGTGAGGAATGCCTGGATATTGCCTTAATTCACAAGCATTATAAGCAAAAATGGATAGTGACTAGTTGGGTTTGAGTCCCAGAGTGAACATGAACTCTGTGATGCAGGTTCATCCAGTTGACGAGTCTCAGAGAGGACGAAACGCGCGTCCTGTATATCACTGCTAGCTACTACCCATCTTTGCTGATAAAAGAGTTATGATAGTTTTTTTCTTTAGATCCAATTGATAGGCAGGAATGTACGAACAACGCTACTTTTTAGTTTATTTTGTATATTTAATTGATTATTTACTTCATATCTAGCTATGTAACATCATGTAATTAAATTCTGGGAAATGAAAGCATATTAGACAGGCAAACTCAATGTACATTATAAGCAAAGATGAATAGTGGCTAGCAGTGGTATCCAGGACGCGCGTTTTGTCCTATTTGGGACACATCATCTGGATGTACCTGCATATCGAGGCAGTCCGCACAGGATGTAAATATGCCAATAAGAGATTGATCAATTGCAGTCCTAAATAACAGTAGGAAGATACAAGCAAGCAATACCAAGTGAATCAGTGCACGTTGTCCGTTTATCGTACACGGTAATTAATAAACCCAGCCTGTAAAATTCTTATACGTTAATTTGACGTAAAAATCTGTTGTGTTTATGTAAGAAAGAAGTTGACTAGAAATAGAATACGTATGTTTGCATTCGACAGTAATCAATCTTAAACTGTTTCTGGTCGCAATACAAATTATTCATAAGTTTAAAATGTTATAGACAAATAATAGCCTTGATGATAATTAGATGTTAGTTGATAAATTAAGCATTAAAGTATTTATTGACTTATGTGAGTTGTTTATTGGTAATTACATGCCAACTATTTGCTGTTGTAAATGTTTACAATTTAGTGTTTTACAATATGGATAAAAACAATCTCCCTGAAAACTACATTAACCGATACTTCATCAATAGTTATGTCCTCTAATGGGAGATATTGGTGTCGATATAAACTTCTTTAATTTTTTATTTTATATGTCGTTTGGCTAAAAGAACTATCTTTACACCCAGTAAACAACAATATCCAGCTTACGACTTAGATGAAGTCATTCTGATCATTACTGTTAACTTGATTTGTTTATCGAAAAATTATGTCTAATGTAACAAAATATTTACTCTCATGTACTTATATTGAGTTTAAGCTGGAAATTAAAAGCTGTAATTAAACTGACCCATAATATGATACGGTCTAGATGATTGTTACTTTGTACTGCAGTTTTGTTTTGTACTGCTTCGTTGCTCCTTTCATTTCTGAATACTCACTTGTAACGCTTCATTAGCATACTACTCATGACATACGTAAAGTGGTTCGAGTCATGTTGGATGCATTAATTCTCATATTAAAAAACTGATTTAGAATACAAACTAGTGAAAACATGGACAATGGATAAATGTAGTTATTTATAAATAATTGCTGAACAAAACACATCTATTAAAATAAAAATTATTATTCAAATACTGATTTATAGGCGACCACAAAATGTAGGATGACATAATTTACTCTTTATGATTTCAATAGTTGAGATCGTGAGTCATTTGAAGTTAACCCCATACGGGAAACTTGGAACCACTGGACGGCCTTTTCGTCCTATTGTGGGACTCCTCATTAATGCGTATCCACGATTATGATTTATAAACCAAGTCAATGATTAATCACGTTTGTCCATATAAGAAATGGTTGAAATGTACCTATCATCGATATCAGTTTTAGGTGACTAAAATCTAGCATTGATTCTCAAACAATATACATTAACGCATGATAACCTGAATTTACCTAAGAAGTGGATAAGTACGGTTATAACAGTGTTTATGTATGAAAATACAAAGAAAGATTCGAATCATGTAATAGTTAGTATATTGTAAAATTTGTTTGTGTTATGCTCCTTTAGCTGGGTAGTTTAACTGAGAAGTTTTGATTGTCGTTTTGAACAACATCAACATATCTTACTTCATTCAGAAGTAAGCTTATCTATTGATTTGATCCACATAGTAGAAAGCAAAACGTTAGATTGATAAGAGATCATCTAACGTAAAAAATATAATTATGTTCTATGTATAAGGTCAATCACGTGTACTTATAATGTTTTGAGTTTGGTAAGTGATAGTAGAAGTGATCAATTTTATTCATATCACATTATATGTTAATAACTATGGATGAGAAAATAACTGACACCTTGAAACTATCCTACATCAAATGCTACGTCATACTTATTAGGTAACTGGAATCTAACTCATCAGCTAGAACAATATATTTCCAAAATAATCTATATGAATTAAATGTTTATCCATATACACAAAATTCTGCTTCAGTAATCTTACTTCCTTTACACTTAATAGAAAAAAATAGTTAAGTTGATGTATGAAATTAATTGGATTGACATAAATACCAGGATTTCCTAGACTTAGATTATGTAACACTAGTTGATGAAACGTGCTTGAGATATTTGCCAGAAAATTTTTTTTTACCACAACATAAAATCTATCAGCAAATGTCACATTACAGACGTTGCTACTGCTATATAAGGGCGGCCTGCTTGAGCATTTGGGCTACCTGTTCCTGCCATCTAGATATTTCAACAAGTTATCTATTTTTGTTTGTTTCAATCTATCGTTATGTCTATTAATCGCATAACCTATTCTGCTGCGTTTCTGAAAAATGCACAACCTTTCGTTGTCAAAGTTACAAAAAACTCAATAAGAGACAATGTGGTTGCTGACAAAATACAACGAAAAGAATGCACATTATTCAGATGTTCATTTACTGGACTGTTAACATGTAACTGGCGATCACTCAATATTTATCGTCAGGACTGACCAAGAAGAAAGAAACGGAAACTTGTTGAAATACTTTACGCTGAAATATATATATATATTCCAAATGGCTAGCTAAATAACTACATTTAATTTAATAAGGCAAAGTGTAAGTGTTGTAAAATAATGGAATTGAACCACACTTAAATCCCTATTAATGTTCATTTAATTTATACAGTATTATTATTATACAACTATAATTAATAACGCCAAAACAAAACATAACTATATACACTATTAGGTGCGGAAGTAGACACGCCCAATTAATACTCATTTACAACATGATCTTGGCACTAGAAGTTTACGTCTCTTTAATGTTAAAATTGTGTAACAAAAAAATTTATTTTTTGTTTTTCTATTTACATATATTTTAACTTGTTAGACAAACACAAAGTTCTTTTTTTTTTATTTAGATAAGATACACTTTGAAACACTTTCTGTATATCCTGTTTTTTCTAAAGTATTCTTTTCATTACTGTGTTACAATGTTGTTGTGTGTGTGTTTTTTTGTTTCTCACTAATTAAAATGTATAAGATCTTATTGTCTTTAACTAACCGGAAGTTTGACAAAGAATTATTTCAGTTGTTATCATATAGTGACTAAAGCTTTAAAAATATAAGATAGAATTAGATAGAAAATGATTTCTAATTGATTTCCATATTTTAAACGCTAATTAAATTCGAAATGGGAAAATTATTTCGAAAATTGAAACTTTTGAAACTGGCTCTCGAATTATTATTATTATTATTATTATTATTATTATTAATCTATATTTTTCACAGATTGAAATCATGAGTCAGTTGAAGCTAGACCACTCATGATTTCAATCTGTGAAATTTCTAAAATCTCCACAAAACACATTCTGATAATAATAATCACCTGCTCACTAGTGACTGACTTCAGAAGACACTTCTGGAGTTCTAGTGAGAAGTCGTTACCAGTGGAGTTCAACCAGGTCTGTTGTGAGATAGGAACTCACTGAGGACAATGGTGTACAGTAGCGCAACTTCGTGGATTGGTTGAAGTTAGACATTAACACCGTTGGATGCTGGCTCAGTGGTCTAATGGTTAAGTGCTCGCGCGCGAAGTCAGTAGGTCCTGGGTTCGAGCCCCGGGCGGTGCGGGGTCGTGGATGCGCACTGCTGAGGAGTCCCATACTAGGACGAAACGGCCGTCCAGTGCTTCCAGGTTTTCAATGGTGGTCTAGCTTCAACTGACTCATGATTTCAATCTATGAAATTTCTAAAATCTCCACAAAACCCATTCTGATAATCTATATTTTTGTTGTATATTTACTAAGTAACTGGATTAATATGTCTATCAATTCCATTTACCATAAGCTTTGTAGTCAATTTATTGCTTACAGATTTGCCTATTGACAGTAAATTTGGATCGATCATTTATAATTAGTATTCCTGATTTTGCGATATAATATAGCTCATTATGTTTGGGATATAGTAATGATAGAAGATGGCTCCTAAGTTTTTGGGACTCAAGGCCAGAAATCAAGAAATGCTTGAAAATAAAGAACCAATGGGAGCTTATCTGCTTCGGCTGAAGGTCAAAGGTGATGATCAGACGTATAATGGCCCAAGTTGGAGATACTAGTCTAGAAAGAAAATAGTAGAAGCGGACGTAACAAAATTAGAATTAGAATCCTGATTGGTGAGTTTAGCACGTGATATTGTTTAGCGCCTCAACACTATTAAAACTGTCTATACGAATTCTGTGAACTACACCTAAAAACCTACAATCTGAAACCAATGAAAAGTTAACTTTTGGTTCTATATATCCATCAGTCTATGGTAGTCTACTATTGTACGTCTCAATAGGCCAACCAAATCCATATAAAATGCAATCAACTGTTGTACAGATGTTGGGAATTAAATGAATATTCTTTATTTATTAGTCCATTTACCAACGATTTTCTTGAATAAAACAAATCAGTTTTACTAAAGTGTTTATCAACAAATAACGTATAAAGAAAATAAAACGAATAGAGAGGTTACATTTCTACGATCTACTAAACGCTTGAACACTTTCACATGTAAAGTAAATAAACAATCTTTGAGTTCTATGAAATTAAAACGACGCTTATTTCACTAAACAGAATAATTCTGTGAAATTAGATTCAAGAGTGTAGCATTACTGAAGAATTAGTTTTTTTTTCTTGGATTCCATGTCAACAATAAATCTAAAAAGTATACTGAGTATCTAAGTATTTTGTATGATAAACTGATTCATAGGAAATTGCAGAAATCAAAAAAAAATTCCTTCAACTACGTTTACAGTTACGTTTTAGTATTCAAAAAAAAGCTTAAAGTGCACAAATCTCTTACTTACTTACGCCTGTTACTCCCAATGGAGCATAGGCCGCCGACCAGCATTCTTCAACCCACTCTGTCCTGGGCCTCCTTTTCTAATTCCATCCAATTCTTGTTCATCTTTTTCATGTCTATTTCCATTTCACGGCGTAATGTGTTCTTTGGTCTTTCTCTCCTCTTTTGGCCTTGAGGATTCCATGTGAGAGCTTGTCTTTTTTGCACAAATCTCTACACGAACCTGAAAGGCGTTGATAGTGTTCATATCAGTCATGTATTTTCTATCCATAATGTTTTATACCCACCGCTTTTCTTCCATCAATAAGTCATTACTTAGTTTTAACGTCATTATTATTTGATCTTTATTTGTTCACGTGAATTTCCATCTGTATCACTCTACTGAACCGAAAATTGTGTTATGTAATTTTAACAGTAACTTATTTCAACTACTTGAAGAACGATTAAATAATACTTAAAATATGTTGAAATAGGTTAAAAGTCTACACAAGTCTCTAGACTATCTATTTTTGAAATCTTCAATGATTGTGACAAATATTCTTACCCGCTCCCCTCCATATGTTTAAACTAATTATTTATGTTTTAACCAGGAAATGCACTCATTAGTACTTATGAAACACTGACAGTCTGTTGTGAAGTTAAAGACAAAAACCCCAGGACAAAAAACTGATTTGTTTTTTTATTATTTTTCTTCTTGTCTATTGTTTAGAGAGATGAAATGCAATTATATTAGATGTTCATTCCTAAAATACTCAATGGGTAATGAATATTCGGTGGATTTCGTAAAGGACTTTGAAAAAAAAAACAATTGCATCGGAAATCATGAGTCAATTATATTTTGCCATTAAAAACTATCATAAAGGCATATCTAGTTGAGAATTTCTGTGGTCAGAAATAATAATACTCTAGTATACAGTAATATTTGTATGTATATACGAAATTATTAAACGAATCAAGGCAGTCTATCCGTCTATGAAAACAGTGGAATAGATTACATAATAAGTGGAAAATACAAATTGGTAGTGTAATGACAGGTGCACTAGTTGTTATAACAATAATAAAGGCTTGAATCAATGTTTCACAATGGGAATTAGGTCAATGATTAGAAAAATATAGACACTGTAATAAAATTCATAAAAATTGTAAGACTACGTAATAAAAAGGGTTCAGATAACTGGACAATGAAGTGTATATTTTGAAGAAAAAGAGTGAGTGGGTGTGACGAAAAAACCAAATGAACAACTATTATTACTTTACTGTAGCTCGGTGGTAACGTCTCTGACTGTGAAGCTGGGTGACACGAGTTCGAATCACCCAGGGAGCACCAGTTCCCTCAAGATTCCAGGTACACCTTGCTGATGAGTGCCAAATAGCACGAAACCCGGGTTCAGGGTTTCCTGTTGACTACCTCCAACCACCATCTAAATCTCAATACATAGTGCCCGCAGTGTCGAGTCACCTGGACTGGTGGCCACGTCGCAACATGATCGATAGCATTCGATCTGCACTAATAAGGACTAGACAAGCATGACATTGATCACCACCCAGTTATCAATCAATTGTGATTACTTTACTGTATGCTAAAGTAAAGCTCGATGAAGATCTAATTGAAAACAATATTGTTCGTTTATATATGTTGTTCTGAATATTTTTCATCACTTTTCAAATCTAACTAATATTCATGTACATTAATGAAACAGTTAAACAATATTACCTCATTTCAGTTTCTTATTTTTCTTTTTAAATCAAAGTAGTTTATTAGAATAACCCAATAAACTAAAATGAAGTTTAGGTCATTTTTACACAATAACTCGTTTAATAAACTTATGTAATTTAACATAAAACTAACAATTAACGGTTAATTCCTAATCACTGTACCATGAATTCTTCAAAGACAATTTCAATATCGACTATTTTTCATCAAAAGAAAAAAGAAAATGTACATGCTTTTTTGACATATATATGATTATCACAGATTGAAATCATAAGTCAGTTGAAGCTAGACTACCATTGAAAACCTGGAAGCACTGGACGGCCGTTTTGTCCTGATATGGGACTCCTCAGCAGTGCGCATCCACGATCACGCACCACTCGGGGCTCCAACCCAGGACCTACTGGCTTCGCGCGCGAGCACTTAACCATTAGACCACTGAGCCGGCATCCAACGGTGTTAATGTCTAACTTCAACCAATCCATGATTAATTAATAATATAATCATCTTGTTATTATTAGAAAACAAAATATGACGCAAGTTACATAATTACGTAGTTTTATTGAATATTGAACATGTAACAAACCTTTCAAATCATGTATTATGTAATAGAGTAGAAAGAACAATGAAAAATTTCCCAGTTTTTCTTCTTCTTTTTTAACTTTTTTTTCAAAATTTGTTTAACTGTCATTCAGTAATGAACATTACATTTATCATTTCAATAATCTATCATACAGAAAAAACAATCACATTGTAATGCTTTATAACTAACTGAAGATGTTTCTTTTTTCAAGGCGTTTTGTGTGCTTTTTTTTATGTATAACTTTTTAAATGTTCATTTTGTAACTTTATTGAATGTATATCCAATACTATAGGCATGAGATACTTACTAACTTGCTTACTTACTTACGCTTGTTACACCTAATGGAGCATAGGCCGCCGACCAGCATTCTCCAATCCACTGTCTTGGCCCTTCTTTTCTAATTCCATCCAATTCTTGTTCATTTTTCTCATGTCTATTTCCATTTCCCGGCGTAATGTGTTCTTTGGTCTTCCTCTTTTCCTTTGACCTTGAGGATTCCATGTGAGGGCTTGTCTTGTGACGCAGTTGGGTGCTTTCCTCAATGTGTGTCCTATCCACTTCCAGTGCTTCTTCCTGATTTCTTCCTCCGCTAGGATATGGTTTGTTCTCCCCCACAGTTGGTTGTTGCTAATAGTGTCCGGCCAACGGATCTGAAGTATTTTGCGTAGACAATTGTTAATAAACACCTGTATTTTCTGGATGATTGCTTTCGTAGTTCTCCAGGTTTCTGCTCCATACAGTAGAACTGTCTTGACATTTGTATTGAAAATCCTGACCTTGGTGTTGGTTGACAGTTGTTTTGAGTTCCAGGCATGAGATAGACTTATATTATTCAATTCAAACAATGTACTTGTGGTGTATACTATTTATGCTAACAGGTATAAGTAGTATGTAATATCTATAAGAAGTAGAATACCTAGCAGCAGAAGGTTGAGAAAATTGAATCGAAAACAACAGAGACGAAGAAAAGATGAAGTTTATAAACAACGATTGATGGAATATGTGCAAAAGAACTATTTAATATATGGCATTGATATTTTATATGAAGATACTTTGTAATTTTGTATTAAACAATAAATTGGTTATTCTCACCCAAGTCTTTGTTCACTAAATGCTTAATTTCAAAAAGAAGAGAACAATAGTAAAAATCATTCTCTGCATTCAGTACTAATGGTGTCTTTTTTTTGCCTAACCATTTTCATTAAATGTAATATTAATACAAAGACATCAACTTCAATTATGTTTAATTGAGTCCTATTGATATAAAATTTCATTATGATTGATGTAAGTTATGTATTTAATACATACTGATAATTAGTGTGTGAATTTAAAAGTTATTGAAGATTGAAGAGTTAACCAAAAGAGATTTCTCAGAAACCAACTTCGAGTCCTAAAATTAAATAAATATTACTTCTGATCTAGTCAAAGTGATTAAATTTACTATTTGAAAGGAAAAAGAATTTAAACATATTAATAATTCCATTTATCGCTGAATACTATTCTCACCACAGAAAAATGGAGACCAGTGAATAATCGTTATGATCAGAAGGGGTTTTGTAGAGATTTTAGTAATTTTAATAGTTGAAATCATGATTCAGTTGAAGCTAGACGAAGCTTGGACGAAACGGCCGTTCAATGCTACTAGGTTTTCCATGGTGGTCTAGCTTCAAATGACTCATGATTTCAATTATTGAAATAATCGTTATGGTCAAATTTTAAAATCTTTTACAGTAAATATATTTGATATCAAAATAAATAAAAATCATAAAATTCGTTTCTTGTAACGATGATTCGCAATTAGTCTCTTCAAATTTCTATACTTTATGATGGCTGTTTAATATGATGGACGAATAACTGTTTCGCCCAAAAACTGAATGGCTGCAAGTCACACTTGTTTAAAAAAACTTCATATATTTGATTTTACGGCTATTCAACTGTGAAAATCCATTATTGTTAAGTTTGATAATAATGTAAAATGTTGATTGATAAAGAATCTCGATTTTAAACAAAAATGATTTTCATGTCCCATAATTAGGTATAATCTTTAGGTTAACGGATTTTCTACAAAATCATTCAATAGAATTATTATGTTTTTGATTGAGATCATGAGTCGATCAATGTTAAACCACCATCGAAAGCCTGGAAGCACTAGATGGCCGTTTCGTCCTACATTAATAGTTATCGTGTGCTCACTAGTGACTAATTTCGTGAGATAATTTTCGACATTCTAGTGAGAACCAGTGGAGTTAATCTGTGTCAAGTAGAAACAGGAACAATGAAAAATGGTCACTTAATATCGTGGATCGGTTGATGTTAGACATTAACACTGTTGGGTACCAGCTTAGTGGTCTGAAGGTTAAGTGTTTGCGTGCGAAAATGAAGGTCCTGGGTTCGAGTCCCGAGTGCGGAGTCCTGGGTGTGTACTTTTGGGGAGTCCTATACTAGAATGAAATGCCATTTCAGGTTTTTAGTGGTGGTCTAATGTTGATCAATTCATGATCTCAATCAAAACTCAACAATATTCATATCGAGAATCATTATGTATTCACAAATCATTAACCTTTTAATAAAAACTGCTTTCAAACTATCTATAAATCCCAAATGGGATTAAGGAATTATATTAATGTTTTATCTACTCATGTATAACCATTTAAAGATAATTTTTCATACATCAAAAAATGAAAAATCTTGACCTCCAAACAAAAAATAGTCGTCTAAATAAACAAATTACTGAATCATCCTTATGTATGACCTAATTATCTTTTTGATATTATTTTAATTGTATTTATTCATTGTGTACAACACTTTGACAAATAGATTCTTGTGACATATCCGTTCCTCTCTTGCTCTCTCTCTCTCTCTCTCTCACCTTCCCTCTTTCTTTCTCCCTTCCTTATTTATTGATAATTTTATGCTTTTCTTTTTATAGGTCATATTGGTCAATGATACAAGTGTAATTTTGAAGGTTTAATCAAATATCTCTTTTTAGATAGGAAATAAATCTTTTTCATTGTTCATTTTTGTATTCATTTTATAATTCTATTTGTTGATGAATGACCATTTTGACCTGAGATTAAAAATGAATAGGATAAATTGATAGATTATTAGTGGGAAAAATATGCTTAAAAAGAGATTATTTGATTTTCTTTTATTGTTATGACGTATAATGCATCTTAATCATCGATGGTAGAGGTAGGCTCATAGGAATAATAAAAATTCACTATAGAGTTGAAACATTTGCGTAATTGATTTTTGATTTTTGGAATGTTATCAGTATAGGGTTTTGGAGATTATTAAATCTTTTTTATTGAGATCATGAACTGATCGATGTTAGACCATCATTGAAAATCTGAAAGCACTGGATGGCTGTTTCGTCCTATCGTGGGACTAGCTTCGTGAGGGAATTCTCGGAGTTCTTGTGAGAAACCGTGAACAATGAAGCTAATCCGTGTTGGGTACAAACTGATATCTACCTCAGTACAATGGAAGATGGTTGCGCAGTTTCGCATATTGGTTGAGGTTAGACATTAACACTGTTGGATGACGACTCAGCAGTTTGGAGGTTAGGCGTTCGAGCGCGCAACTGAAGGGCATGGGTTCGAGTCCCGCGAGCGGGAACGTGGATGCGCACTGCTTTTGGAATGTTGTCACAGTAAAACTCTATTCTATAGATTAAAATCATAGTTATGAGCTATGTAGAGAATCTCTATTGCTTACACATATTTAATAAAGGGTATCTATAATATTACAAGAACAAAATCTTCAAAAGATTCAGATTTAAAAATGATTTCTCTATGGCTAATTTCATTTTTACTTGGAATATCAAAGAGTAACTTTTTCATTGATAAACAGGTTGATAATTTCAATGAAGATGGTTGTAAATGAATAAAAGAATAATGCCTGGGCATTTATATGGTGAAAAAACTTGTGTGAAATTCAAAGAGGAGATCATAGTTACTGATAATCATAAAATTAAATCGACTTCACATCTATGAAGAAAATAGGTGATTGCGTAATTGATCGACTAGTATTCCTGTTACCAAACGCTTGCAACCTGGCCTATATATACATGGAGACATCATGGTTAGAAATCTATTCCATCTATCAAATAATGTTTACTCATTAGGTTAATTTTAGCCCTAGTCAGATCATACGGCTGTGTAATCACTTAGTTTATTTTTTATTATGATTCATTATAATATCGCCTATTTGCATGACTAATTTCTTCCTTTTAAATACGTATCAATCTTAAATACCATGTCCAATAGTACGTTTTATGACACGTTCCTCTCATAAGAACTTTGCATTCACCTTCTAATTTTTTACTAATATATGTCAGACAACTGTATTACTTAATTACTTATGGCTGTTACTTCTCGTGAAGGAGCATAACCCGTCTACCAGGATTCGCCAACCAACTCTGTCCTACGCACTGCTGTACAGCTGTTTCCAGGTGTTATTCATCTTTTCAATTCTCGAAGCAGTGTGTTCCTCGACCTTCTTCTTTTTCGTTTGCCTTCAGGATTCTAGGTCAGTGCTCTCCTCGTGATACTGCTTGATGGCTTGCGTAATGTATGTCCTATCCACTTCAAGCATCTGTTCCTAATTTCCTCTTCAACTGGAATTTGTCCTCTCCCATATTAGGCTGTTGCTGACGGTAACCAGTCGACGGACATTGATTATCTTGTGTAGACAACTGTTTATCAATATTTGTACTGTTTTGATGATGGATGTTTTAGTTCTCCACGTTTTAGCTCTGTACAGTAGAACTGTTTTGACGTTCGTACTGAAGATTGTGACTTTGATGTTGGTTGACAGTTGTTTCGAGTTTCATATGTTCTTCAATTGTAGGAATGCTGTCCATGTTTTACCAGTCCTTGCTTTTATATCTGCATCAGATTCATCATGTTTATCGATGATGCTGTTCAGGTATGTAAAATTTTCCATCTCTTTCAGCGCTACTTCATTGTGTGACTGAATTGGTGATCTCTGTATCCTATTTCAATATCTTTCCTTTTCCCTTGTGTATTCTGAGGTCCAATGCTGAACAGACTGCTGTTACGTTGGCTGTAGTAGCCGAGATTCTTCGGAAATCACGAGGCCGATGCTCCTTTTGACACCTAGATCAACAATTAATGAAGATGACTGTTAGTATTCATATTATTCGATTTGACTTCAATATGTTTGCTGTTAAGAATTTCTTGAATTGAAATGGGTTTCTTCCATTTTGCAAATCTCCATACTCATGCTTTGTTCATATTTATTTTCCTTTAGTTAAGCCTTCTAAAATACAATCGGAAGTTTGACTTAATGTTTATTTACTTGAAAGTTCTGTTTAAACAACAAACTTTAAGCATACAACATTTAAGCGACAAAAGGATTCGCATCATAAATATTCAACAGTAACCTTAACTAATAAATGACTCACTAAATTAAATGTCCATTTTTAAATTACCAAAAATTTCTGTCAAATTACATCCATAAATATTGAAACTGTAGCGAATCAATCTAATTAATTCAAACAAAAAATATATGCAAAACTAAAGTATATACTTTTGAAGCTTTTATACGACCGAACAATTATGAATCATTCTCAAAGACTGCTATAATTTTCACAGATTGAAATCATGAGTCAGTTGAAGCTAGACCACCATTGAAAACCTGGAAGCACTGGACGGCCGTTTCGTCCTGATATGGGACTCCTCAGCAGTGCGCATCCACGATCCCGCACCACGCGGGTCTCGTACCCAGGACCTACTGGCTTCGCGCGCGAGCACTTAACCATTAGACCACTGAACCAGCATCCAACGGTGTTAATGTCTAACTTCAACCAATCCACGAAGTTGCGCTACCGTACACCATTGTCTTCAGTGAGTTCCTATCTCACAACAGACCTGGTTGGACTCCACTGGTAACGACTTCTCACTAGAACTCCAGAAGTGTCTCCTGAAGTCAGTCACTAGTGAGCAGGTGATTATTATTATCAGAATGTGTTTTGTGGAGATTTTTAGAAATTTTCACAGATTGAAATCATGAATCATTTGAAGCTATAATTATTAGTAAATTTCTAGAGTTCAATTAAGTACTATGTGTGAAATCTAGTATGTAAAAATTCTAAGCTATTTATTAAACAACTACCTGATTTGTAAATAAAGAGATCTGTACACTTTAAATATGTAATTTATAACACTCAGTGATAATGAAAACCAATATAACTTCCAAGATCGATCATAGTAATTGTATGTAAGTTATCTATGATTTGAATCGCAAAATATCTAATTACTATCATCTCAAGAACTGGACCGCATACTAATCTGAATATTCTAGAGTATACGTGAAAATTCTGGTGGGAGTACTAAATATCTATTTTCTTTTAGTATGTGATCTCACAATCTCTTCAGACGTCGAACTTATTATTTTCAGGGCTCACAGTTGATGCCTAACTTCCAAACCATTAAGTTCGGATTTAATAGTTTACTTTTCTAACTATAATTAACATATTAATTAAGAATCCCGTAATCAATTCGTCACTGTTCATAAGCTTTTTACATTTAAAAGCTAAACTAAACTAAAATTCGACGATTTAGCAATTGTATTTAGTATTACTTGAATTACTTTCGTCAGGTTATTACATAAAAAGTAACATTTTAATACAATTCCAGATATTCAAATCCATAAAACAGAAATATCTAAATAATTTTTATACCCGTAATAATGTTTCTTTATGAACAAACATTAATAGTACAAATGAAATCAGATTGTTATAACTGAGTATTGAGGTTAGAGAAGCACTTGTTAGAGTAATTCTTAAATCAATAAAGTATGAAATAAACAAATAACCCTCACAGAACTAAAACTTTGTAAACCAATTCACTTATCAAATAATCTGAGCCATGTTGGTAGATGCAGACAACTTGGTTGGGGTCCGCGTGACTATCGTAACCGATGGTTGGACACTCTTGGTGACATGGATCAGAATCTATCACAATGGCGTCGGTGCATACACTTTCTGTCTTCCCTTAAACTAAGAGATTAAAATCGCTTCATATCTTTCTTTCTACGAACTAATCCTATATTCCGGTACTGTATCCTTATATGCAATCTTTGTCCTATATATTACCACCTTTAACCTAACCAATCCTATGAATCCGGTGTTCATCTTGGTGTGCTAATGAGGTATGGCAACCTGGACCGATGCATATATGTGCCTGGTCCTACGCTGTAGCTGACTGACTGATCAAATAATCTAATTCAAATTAAACTTTAAATTCTTAATTATACTGATTTGACTACTATGACATCAATAACTTTGTTTCTTAATCTTGTTACAGTTTAAAATCCATCGTCTAAACTACAAGTTGATGTTCTTTTTTTTTCAAAAAAAAAAAATAATAATAAAGACGGTAACTTAATGTGCACGTAAATACTCCATCATAATGTTTTCCTTCACTTTTTTCACAATGATAAGTAACGATGATGAATATATTATTTGGGTATTTCTCCCCACCACCACCACCACCACCAAAAAAAAACAAAAACAGAACAGACATTCTCATTAGTTTGTCGTATTTTTTTTTTCATCCCTGCTCTTCTATCGATTCCTGGATTCATTTGTACACAAAATATAAATTATTTAAATATCCCATGAGAGATGAGAATCGACAAATGTTTCTTTATTTTATTTTTCTACAATCAAAAATAGATAATAACAAATAGAGAAAAGCAAATAACAATAACATTTTAAGTTGTCTTTTAATGATATACAAAATTCAATTTTTTTTCATCTTCTCCTCCATCCGTTAAGATTAGAAGATACGCAAGAATACACACACACACACACACAAGAAAAAGAATCTATATGCTGTTTTCACAGCTATTCATGCATTAATTTGTATAGAAAACGTAAATGAAGAGGATAACGAGTGCTGTAAAGGTATTTATTAGTTATTGAACAATATTTGGAGGGAAAATTCGATAGCGTATATATATATATATATATATATATATATATATATATATATATATATATATATATATATATATATATATATATATATATATATATAACCAAAACAATGATTTCATAAACAAGATCTAATCCCAAAATACTTTTAGACAAAAATATCCGAATGAAACGAATATAAGGACCTGAAGGCTAATCACCTGTGTGTTTAAATGATTTGGTACTAAATAAGCACCTGAGTACTAAGAATATAGTGATCCTCTTGATGACACCAATTATCCTGATTATCAACATATAAAAAGAATCTAGTTGATGTTTACTTATGCATTCAAAATTACAATCACTTATTAATCTAAATCTAAACGTTAGACTTAACTTGATGTATATATGCTTATTTCATATTTAATGAACAATACTACTGTTTTAAGACTGTAAACAGCTAATGAGAATATACAAAATAAATGAATTCATATTATTCTATTATAATTATTATATAGATAGAGGTATAATTAATTACATCATTAATATTGTAGAAATACTGTTATATCTTATTGCTTTGTGCCCTATTAATATATAACGTACTGATACCGCCAATTAGAGAACGATGATTTATCGACTAGAACAATGATGCATAAAACCCGTACATGCAATCTAGAATGCTTATCAGTCCTTCTTCCTGACTAGGCATTCCTGTTAAGTCCAGAATACCAATCTCAACCTCTCCGATATCAATCATGTATTTTAAACATACTGGGTTTACAAACAAACCAAACAGATCACATCGAACCATAGAATAGAAAATAACATTTGTACAAGATTTATCCAAATGTAGCTGTGAATGTGGGAGACAGTAACTGATAGATTGGGCATAACTCAAGAGTTGTAAATCGTATAATAGTAGTCTATAGGTGAAAAAATAGAACTTATAATAAAAGGAACATGAATATGAATGGTTTAGTTACCTAACAATTATACAATAGAAATATATGTATCGTATTGGTTCATAAATAGTTCTCAAAACTTACCATTCATTATTCTCGTCAGGATATAACATCTCCCCTTCTTTGAAAAATCGGAGTTTAGATACTGACGTTAAATCTTCTGACTTTATATAAAAGTTACCACACATTATTCTCATCGGAATATAATAAATACAAACTATGTTTTATTGAATTATAGTAAAAATTATGACTGATATAAGCGGAAAAGTCAATGTCAGAAACCACCTAATTACTTACATATCATCTTATGTAATTTGAAATGCTTTATACATTTTAAAATCTTTACGGAATATTACTAGAAATGTAGTGTGCTTTATGAATGAAAGCAGAAACTAAGTACTGGCGATTATCAGTATTAACCAGATCAATTATAGAGTATTGTAAAATATAATAAGGACAGTTTTCCACAATATCGAATACAGATAAATCTTGGGGATAATTTCTAAGTTGTGTGCATTCTTTAAACTGTATCAATATGTATCTTGCGATATTAAGACATATGGCTAATAATAGGCGTGGTTATTCTAGTGAATTTCTTTGAGTTCCTAATATTATCCGTAAATGACTATTCCCTACATTAGGCAGTTCCTTAAATGTTAACTTAATTATGACTTGGAACGTTCTTTCTAAAAATATCTGATGATGGTGCAATTCACTGAACATTTGAAATAGTTAAGAAAGAATCGGTGAATCTAAGGGTTCAACAGATTATAGGAAAATGTAGTGTCAGACATAAAAATACATTTTTTTTTACTCTATGACAAGCCATACATTTAAATATAGCATTTATGTTAGGATGTGCAGGAAAATATACCAATAGTTATCATGTTAAGTCTAATGTTGTCCTTGGACGTTAAATGTATATTTTCTATTGGTCGATATTTACTTCACTTGTTTAATATTGTGTAAATGTTGTTTTCTATTCTTATGGTACGATGTGGTCTGCTTGGTTAGTATATAAACAGAGTGTGTTTGAAATATGATGATTCATATCTCAGAGGCTGTGACTTGCGTTCTGGACTCAACTGGCTGGGATAGACAGAGAAGCAGGGCCAATCGGGACTCTAGGTCGTCCATTACGTCTTTACGTGTCACTGAATCGATCGATAGAACGCTGCTTATCAAAACCTGCACCCACACTCGTTATAACAATTTGTTAGCAAAAATAATATACACAAGTGACTTTTCATTAAATGTGTCCAGTCGTCTATATGTAACCGAAAGGGAAAGCAATTTGAGAAAATGTAGTTGTAGTTTTACAGAATACTCTTGAAAACTTATACATTCCATATAATGAATAGTAAAAATTATACACTTAAAAGTATCATATCAACAATGAATACAACCTAGAAATCATGTATGATACTAAAATAATCAGTACACAACTTAAATTGTCTATAGTTGGGAAAATACTAACTTCCTAAATAACAAAGAGAAAAGCTAGAGAATCAATGCAAAAGAACTCGGCAATTGATATTTAATTCTTCGGGTGGTATTGTTTGTTGATTACCGATCTCTCGATCAAAACAGTTAATCCCTTTGATGAATTTAGATTATTTACCTTAAAGTTAAATTCATGAGTAGATCTAAGCTAGACTAAAACTGAAAACCTGGAAGCACTAGACGTCTGTTTCGTCCTCAGCAGTGTGTATCTACGACCCCACACGCGAGAGTAGAACCCAGGACCTCCAGTCTCGCGCAAACACCTAAGCTTTAGATCATACATTAACTATTGAGAAGACAGAATTTGTCATAACTTTATCTTATATAATACCACAATACATTTTACATGAAAGGATCATACATTGACTTAAGAAATTTATACACGAGAAATAAAGGTCAACTAAACAATCGAAACAGAGAAACAAAAAGATAATAAGGGGAAATAATACGAATCATAGAACTATTTGTTACTCTAGATATCTTGAAAGCTAAAACTCCTGTCAAGTAATCGTCAAAATGCTTGGATAGAAAATGAATAAATTAAATCAAATTAATGTTAATGAATGCAGTATAAAAATTGTAAAAATGTAAAAATATATAATAAATACAAAATATAAAATTGTAAATATCTCGGTCCTACACGAAACCAGTCGCTACCAGAATAATGCATCGTACTGTGAAACTTGGTGACACTAAATCAAGCTCGACAGAGGGCACTAGTTTCTTCAAGATCATACGTACACCTTTCTATAATCACTGCCTAATAGCATGCAACACAGGTCCAATGTTTCCTGAGGACTACTTACAACCACCGAACATCTCAGAACAGTGCACGTGATGTTGGCCACATTACGAAAGGATTAATGGAATCTGATCTCAACTAAAAGAATTAAATAAACAAAACAATGGACACTACTCAGTGATCAATCACTTGTATGCGAAAATCAACTATACATATGTCAACCATTTAGGCCTTGATTTCAGTATTGTTGGAATTTGATAAGAAACAAAGGAAGTAATCTATTTTTTCAATCGAACATATGGGCTGTATTTAATCTAGTTAGTTCTTGATTGACATAACTACTAGTGTTTAATGCAAAATCATACAGTGCCATAATCACACATTAAATACATCCCTTGTAAATCTTTGTGTTGCCCTTTAAACAATCCAATATTCTTTTAATTCTGTTGTTATTTGGATCGCTCTCAAATTTTCTTCCTGTTCTCTTCACTACAACCTTCTACTGCCAGGTATTCCACCTCCGATCAGTGTTACATACTACTTATGTCTGTCAATATAAGTAGTATACACCACACTAGGACTAATGTCCACATGTTTCTGAAAAAATGTGCTCTCCTTAGTGAATCATTATAAAATTCAAAGCTGACGAAGTAAACATGCTCAAACAGTTTGTTGTTACGCACGGATTGGTTACTTTTAAATACATTTTATTTGTAACAATTTTTTTCACTTTCCAAATTTTATGATTGATACAAAGAAATTTAATAGTATTATCTCATTTATGAAGACCAGGAAATGTGACTGATAGATTAAATAATTCATTGGAATATGCATTTATCGTATCTCTATACCATTATGCTATTTATACATCCTATAGACAGATAATCTGTATGGTGTAATATTAGTCAATTAAATACTGAGAAATCTAAAAGATCAATTAGTGGATGAATTGTAAAGCAAATTGTATTTTGCTGTCTCGTAATATGGCTCATTTACAGACTAACAAGTCACTTAAATCCAGACTTACATATAGACTAAGTGGTTCAACATGTCGTTGATTATCTATATATATATCAATGATGAGTAGTAAATTACGTAGCATTTTTTAAAATTTATCGGTTCTGCAGATAATTTTGATCGAAAACAGATGACAGCTGGAGAACCATGAAAAAACCAGTGCACTGAATTGCAACTTGTGTCTCAACCCGTTAATCCATTATGTTGCCATTAGTGTGTACTCTTGAGAAGTGCATAGGTGAAATGCGATAGTTGCTCAGTGCTTTCTGGTTTTCAGTTGGACCCTAACTAATCTTAGCTTGCGATGAGAACTCTATTCATACTAATTTACGAACAAATATATTAGTATCGATATTAAGATTTTGTATTATACCACAGGGAATTAGTCAAATGTTATAATAAGTTAATAGTGACATGATGATTCCAAAAGTACAATTTTAACAGTATAGAGAAGGGATTTTTCTAAATAATCATTGTATGTATAGAATCAAACCATAACCTTCTATATGGAAAGTAATTGTAAATTGTTTGATAGGTATCCTTTGCTAATTAATGAATCAATAAAGGTTTGAGTGATAGTTACAGAATAACTGTAATGGCATGTCATTGTAATTAAAAAAAAGGAACTAAGTAGTTTGTCAACATGATCTAATCACCAAAATCTATGGAATTAATCATTTTAGTTATATAAGATAAAAACTATACTATCGTTCATCTACCAAAAACCATATTTTAGAAGAAAAAAAATTATAGTTTTCCACTTTATTATTGAAATAAATTTGATGCAAATAAGACGGGTGAGATTCAAGCATAACAAATCAGGTCTTAATTTACTCCAATATTAGTGACCTATATTAGCTGGTATTTTCCAAGTCATTTATGATATTTAATCACGTTTGTTTTCCTGTTACTAATTTGTATTTTTGTTATTTTCTTAAATGAAAAAAAAAATTATTCATCTGATTAATGATTATAACTTTGACATCATTTCATTCAACTGTTAACCTTAATAATTCGATTTATTGAACAGATAATGGATCAGTTACATAGTAACCATTGCATTTATCTATCGTTCACTATTCTATTCATACATGTGAACATACAATTGTGGATCATTAATCAGATCATAGCCCATAATATATTATAGAAACTCACGTGCAATTGAGTTTGTTCTTATTCAACTCAGTTAAACCCTTTTGTTAACTTATTTAGCGGACAAAGCCATCTGTATTATAACAACTTACTGTGCCTTTATTATTGTTGTGCTTGTATTAAATATGTATGCTTGAACATTGCTTACCGCCTACGCATATATATACATGTACATTTAACACTAGACTCTCGGTTCGCTGACTCACTCATTTGTGGTCTGAGCTATCTGCTAATAAAACTGTAGTCGCTACTTCTCTTTGCCTTCTGATTTCAAACAGCGTTGAAGATCATATGGTACGAGGGTGATTGGTTAACGAAGCACAACCACTACAATATACTATGGCTATTCGTTAAAAAATTACCACAATGTTTACTTACATAGATATATATGATTTGATAAATAGATATTAAGAACCAAGATTTTTAAACGTGGAATTTAAGAAAAATGATAATCAGAAATATAGGAATATCATTTTTTTAACATACACCAACGGAAAAAATTATTAGTATAGGGGTTGTGGAGATTATTATGTTTTTGAGATCATGAACCGATTGATGTTAGACCATCACAATTGAAAACCTGACCAGTGGGTAGAGACAGGTATCTACTTCAGTACAAAGAAAGTTGACCACGCAATTTCGTGGATTGATTGATGTTAGAAACTATCACCATTGGATGCCGGCTCAGTGGTCCAGTTGATTAAGTGTTCGCGCGCGAGACCAAAGGTCCCGGGTTCGAATCCTACAAGCGGGATCGTGGATGCTCACCGCTGAGGTGTCCCACAATAGGACGAAACGACCGTCCAGTGCTTCCAGGTTTTCAATTGTGATGGTCTAACATCAATCGGTTCATGATCTCAATCAAGGAAAAAATTATGTTGGTTAATCAGTAAAAATCATATTTACTCAAGTAAATGTATATACATGTATCGCACAAAATTGTACCCGGTCAACAAGTACTAAGTCTTATTTATATACAATAAAATAAACATTTCTGATTTAACGTTTTAAACAACCAAGACTTGTAAAACCTTGTTATTACTCTTTTAATTAAAATGAATAAAAAAAAATCATAGTTGTTTCCTGAACAATTTCTAATGGTTAAGCGCTCGCGCGCAAGACTGATAGGTCCTGAGTTTGAATCTCACTAGACAGGATCGTGGATGCTCACTGTTGGGGAGTCCCACAATATTACGAAATGGTCGTCCAATGCTTCTAGGTTTTCTATAGTGGTCTAGTTTCAATTGACTCATGATCTCAACTATTAAAATTTATTTAAATGTTTATTAAGAAATATAATAAACCGTAATTAATGGTTTATAAATATTTAGGATGAATTCATATTTAACCTTGAAAATATTTAATCAAACAATTTAGCCGATTAATCCACTTGATTATTATTTATCATTAATTACATGTAAAACGATATAGAGGTTAATCAATAAAACTCAATATCAGTTTATTGAAACTTATTTACATATTCATTATGTTCACTTTTGTCATTTAATATTAGTCCATAAACAAATAATTAAATAATTTAATAATTGAATTTATGAGTTAATTATAGATAGACCACCATAGAAAACGTGAAAACACTGAATAGCCGTTTCTTTCTGTTGTGGGACTCTTCAGCAGTGTGCATCCACGATGCTGCCAGCGGTATTCGAACCCAGAACCTTTCGACCGTTCAGTGCTTCCAGGTTTTCCATAATAGTCTAGCTTTAATTGATTCATGAATTCAACTATTAAATTACTAAAATCTTCACAAAACCTCCTTTCTGAAAATTAATTAAGTAATATAAAACCATCATTCATTTCATGATCTTTGTTTATTTATTTTTTATTCACATTGTGTACCGGCTTAAAATAACGCGTGTACAAATTTGGCCAGGCTAATTTCAAAGTAATTCGAAGATAAAGAATAAGATGATTTTAAAAATGATCCAACGGAAACAAATTTATTAGTCCAAACTAAAAAGCAAATTCTTGGTAATCCTGAATTAACTATATTATCATGATCTATTCTACAATGAATAAAACGTATTTGCAAACTTCATTTCTCAATATCTGATAAGTCAGGTTTATAATTATTGTGACTTTAAGTTGTGGTTGATTTTTACCCTGTGCTAACTGTTGTGTCCTTGACTGAAAAACTAGAGAGCAGCGTATTTATCGACCGATTCAATGACACGTGAACACATACGAACGCAATGGACGACCTAGAGTTACGATTGGTCCCGATCCCCTGTCTATCCCAGCCAGTTGAATCCAGAACACAAATCTCAGCCTCTGAGTTATGAATCATTGTATTTCAGACATACTCTATTTATATACTAACCAAACATACCACATCGTACCATAAAAATAGAAAACAACATTTTGTACCATATTCAACAAGTGGACAGATATCGACCAGTAGGAAATGTCCAAGGACACCATTGGACTTAACATGATAATTATTGGTCTATCCTTCGCATCCACAACAATAATGCTTGTATTGAACATTTTAATCAAAATCATATTACATAATCATCATGTTTTAGATTCGTAACAACAGTTTGTTTCTATATATTCATGATATTATCGTAACATTTAACTACTTTAAAAGATTGAAATAAATAGGTTTGATAACCAATTGTTATGAATAGAAACCTAATTAAATACACTGAAGTAATTATCAATTTAACATTCACTAACTTCATCTGTTATCTCGCAAGAAAATAAACGATTTATTTCAATCAAAACTTTGATATAAATTAAATGAAGTCCATAAGAGTTTAAAAAGAGTATTAGATATTTTGAATATCTGTTAATTATTTTCTTTTTACAGTATTTAAGTCACTGAAAGTTCAAACAATCAATGAAACTTTCACAGGTTGAAATCATGAGTCAATTGAAGCTAGACCACTATGGGAAACCTGGAAGCACTGGACGGCCGTTTCGTCCTAGTATGGGGCTCCTCAGCAGTGCGCATCCAGGTCTGTTGTGAGATATCAGCTCACTGAAGACAATGGTGTTCGGTGGTGCAACTTCGTGGATTGGTTGAAGTTAGACATTAACACCGTTGGATGCCGGCTCAGTGGTCTAATGGTTAAGTGCTCACACGCGAAGCCAGTAGGTCCTGGGTTCGAGCCCCGCGTGGTGCGGGATCGTGGATGCGCACTGCTGATGAGTCCCATACTAGGATGAAACGCCCGTCCAGTGCTTCCAGGTTTTCATTGGTGGTCTAGCTTCAATTTACTCATGATTTCAACCTGTGAAATTTCTTAAATTCTCCACAAAACTCATTCTAATAATCAATGAAACATCATGGCAAACATGTTTAGAATAATCATCACTGTTTTCTTTATTTTGTTGTTGTTGTTGTTGGCAATGGTCATTTATATTGACATCTTCAATTTTAGAATTCCATGTAATAATTTGTTTTCTATTTGAATGACATTAATACTGCAGACTAGATAGAGAGATATGTCCATTTATAATTTCACACTATGATAGTTACAAAATATTATTCATTTTATTAAGTATAAAGCATATGTGAAAAATGTCCAGAACACATGTTGTTTGATTCCAAAAAAAAAAATAACATGGTAACTAGTCGTTTTTTAAGTAATCATTTATCCTTTTGGATCTCCATTGAACAAATTCTTAGAGTACAAAGAAAACAGGTAATAATATGGACGTATTTTAACCCAAGTTAACCATAGTTACATTTATAAATATGAATCTGATAATTATCTAACGACAATCATTCATTCAAAAGTCATATATACATATATTGAAGTAGTTTATCATGTAAACAGTTGTTCATGTGAACTGAATTTTAATTATAACAGATTTAACGGTGAATGAATAACTTTACTAATATTATTTGAACAATGATTGGTTGATTATCAATGAAAAATCAGTTATCCATCATCAATGAAATAGGCAAATTTCTGTCATGTGTTTAACTGGGAAAGAAAATACAGATTTACATTTGTAGTATTGACTTAAAAACTAAATTTGTACACGTTGTGTTTCTTTTTTCTTCTTCTTCTAAAGACATAAGATGATTGACATTAGATCTTATAGTTGAATGAAAACTTGTAGGGTGTTTTTGTGAAACACATATGAAACCATTAATGATATGATTATATTTGGACAAGATTTTATTTATAATTTTCATTTAAATTTAAGTATAGTTGGTAAATCCTACAGTGAAATTCCTTAAATATTAACTAATATGTAGAAACGAGGTAAAAAGTTAAGTTTGTTATTACTTTACTTATAATTTATTTCAAATTATCAATAGTATATCTGAATGATTTATGCTTCGAACCTCAGTTATTCTTTGCTTTATAAGCATAAATAACATTTTCTGATTCATAATAAATGATTGAAACTATCTTCGATACATTCATCTCTTTTATTGAAGAGATAAAGTTATGAAGCTCTGAAATTCGACTTTGAAGACCAATCATTTTACTTATTTATTTCTACTTATTTGAACAAATAAACATCGGTACAAGGGGGCAAAAAATGCATATGCGCCACAAAATAACAGTGAGGCCAGTAGTAATTATCATTGATTTGTTTGAAGGCTGTAATACTTCCCAAATGCCCAAACCAAAACATGTGGTTTTCTTTGAGAGTCACATTCAGAGCCTTTGACCTAAAGGTCTAATCCACAAGGCAATGGAGCAACGTTAGGAGATGTAGTCCAATAGTTTTCATCCCCTCAATTTCGTAAACAGCACACACACACTAAGATGTCAATGAATAGAACTTATATAATGGTGGTTGCATATATGTGGCCATGTGAGAGCATCTCGAGAGAGTGTACTCTCCTCACCCTCAACTGTACTAGGATATTCAGGAACAAGACCAATTAAAATTGGCTTCATTATGTACAATCTGTTCTCCTTTGGTGCTAAAGACTATCTTTCAATTCTTTTATTATCAGTGTGCATATCGACAATTCAATTTGCTCATTCAGAACAAGATCCTAACAATATAAAAACAGTTAACTTCTTACATTTTTTTAATCAGTTAGTAACAACGTAGAACTTTGCACGTACGTACATCAATTCAAGTTGCCACACCACATTACAATTGTCGATTCAAATCCCGTAGTGGTAGAGGTAATGAGAGTATATGCAGTTATCGAAAACATTAGGGCTTGAAGATGTTATTCTAGGAATATAATAAGTGAAATAAATTTGGAAAGAAAATAAGGGACATGAAGAATTCAGAAAATTAGAATTTGGGAGAACACAAAGAGTAGATGCACTTGCGCCATTGCAAACGACTCTGAGCCATGTCATTCACGGTCTCTAACCATCGGTTGCTGTCATCTCGCGGTCCCCAACCAGGTAGTCTACACCTACCAACATGGCACAATCCACTTAACAGTGACTTCATGGATTTGTGCCATGTTTTGGTCTGGCCGCCCCTACCTTTCTTCCAACCTACTCCTATACCACTGAACATCGCACATCGAGGCAGTCGGTCGTTGGGCATACGTAACACGTGTCCCAGCCATCTCAACTGATGAAGTTTCACCACTTCATCAATTGATTTGCCATTCTTACCTGGTACCCGTTTCCTAACAACTGCGTTACTTACTCAGTGGTTCCAGGATATACGAGCAATGTTTCGAAGACACCTATAATCAAATACTAGTAACCTACGAATATCCTCTACTATTACCGGCCACGTTTCACTTCCATAAAGTAGAACAGAACGAACTGGTGCGCAGTAAACACGTTCTTTGGTTGGTAGACGGATATCTCGTCTACGCCATAAATGGCACAAGTTGACAAAAGCTAGTTGAGCCCTCTGTATCCGTGCTGAGATTTCGTCACACACCAGACTACAAGGGCTGATGAGACTCCCAAGATAAGTAAAGCGGTCGATATGTTCAACTACTTCACTCCTTATCATTAGTTCGGGTGTCGATGCAACCCAATCCTGAAGCAACATTTTGCATTTCGAGGGAGAGAATCGCATCCCGAACATGCTTGCATTGTTGCTTAGAGTGGTCAGAAGACTCTGCATTTTTTCAGCGTCTTCACTAAACAGAACTATGTCATCGGCATATTTTAGGTCAAAAAGTGAATCTCCCGGTAGAAGTTCAACTCCTTGAAATTTAAATGAGGAAAGTGTTATCTCTAAAAGCACGTCAACGACAAAGTTAAACAAGAATGGAGAGAGTGAACAGCCTTGATGAACACCAATTGATTTAATCAATTCTGATGACAGTTTGCCATAAGCTCTCATTCGGCCAGTTGTGTTCGAGTAGAGAGCCTGTATGACGTTAATGCACTTCTATGGTACTCCTTTCAATGACAAACACTGCCATAGAACCTCACGATCAACAGAGTCAAATGCAGAGTTAAGATCAAGAAATACTACACTTATACAAATAAAAATCACTCAAGAAGACTAGCATTCTAAACTGTTTAAGATATCTATGCTTATGAATAAGATAAATTCTAATTTTTGTAACGGAAAAACTTATTAAACTTTTACTTTCAGCTTACTTATAATCAAGTGAATAAACATTTTCCTTGAATTCTGTGTATAGTTTAATTTTTTAAGGCTTTCTTCTATTATAAATCATTCATGATTGAAAATATTAAATTCATCTTATTAAATTTATTTTATTTTATGTTTCAGAAGGGGTTTCCATGGTGGTCCAGATCCAATTGATTCATGATCTCAACTACTAAAAAAGAAAATTCACTATTTGTTTGTTTCATGTTATATTGTTAAGTTATAATTATTCCATGGATGATTTCATTTTATTTTGGCAACTAAATTATATGATTATGACTGAAGTCTGAGAATTAGCATAATTATCATTTACTACTGATATTAATATCTTTTAAATTAAAATGATAACTCCGCCTGGAGTCCCTCCGGGGGCTACTGCCGGTCCCAAGCCCGGATAAAAGGGGGAGGGTTGGGCATGGGGTTAGCGTTCCCATCCCGATAAAACTAACTCGCTAAAAAAACGCTAACCAGAAATTAAAATGATCCATTGTGTTAAAGAATAAAAAAGATGTACTACTTAAATAAATGATTTCGTTGAAAAGAGAAAACCTTTTTTCATCATTGATAATATTCATTTTTTACAACCTTACAAAACAAGAGAATTTCTTCAAAGTTCATATATATAATCACGTAGAACTTCGTATGTACGTACATCAGTTCGAATTGCCACACCACATTAGCACAGAGATGCAGTTGTCCATTCAAATCCCGTGGTGGTAGCGGCGGTGAGAGTATATATATATATATATATATATATATATATATATATATATATAGCTTAAAGATACTTCCTATAAATCCTTAATCTCTAATTTCGATTTATTATTATTGTTGACATTAACAATATTATGTAAGAAGTTAATCTTTCATCAATTTAATATTAAAATGAGTTTTAAGAGATGTTATGAATAATTTATTCGATGATATATTAAAGTTGATTAAAGTTTAACAAAATGATATATTTAAATGGAAGAATTCTTCTCAAATCGCTTTAGTTTTCACACTAGTAACTAGTTACAAGATAAGTTTCTAATGTTCTATTGTACAGTAGTGATCTTGAAAGTCAAACAAGTTAATAGTTAGGCAATCATTACCAATATCAATAAATGATCGCTAACAAATTAAAGTTGAAATTGTGAATGTTTTTAATTCCAACCTGAGGATTTAAAATTAAAATGCTTTCTGCCAAGTACAATGTTCTTTATTCAAACCTTATATAGGATCGAGAGTGCATACCAATAAAATTTTAAACAAAGATGAAATACGTATACCGTTGTCGTTGGATTTTAACAGCTCTTCATCAGGCCTTGATTATCAATGAATTAAGTTCTATAAGTCGCATAATATCTATTGTTGTATTAATCCAAAAACGTGTGGATGAAACCTGATGAGTCAGTAAAAATATGTTTCAGCGAAAGAAATTTTCTTTTCGACAATTTCATTCTCTTAGACTGTATATACGTATTTATAGGTATGGCTTGCTTGAGCATCTGGGCTACCTGTTCCTGCCATCTAGATATTTCAACAAGTTATTTATTTTTGTTTGTTTTAATATATATCATTATCTTTATTAATCGCATGACCTATTCTGCTGCGTTTCTGAAAAGTGTACAACCTTTCGTTGTCAAAGTTACAAAAAGCTCAATAAGAGACAGTGTGGTTGCTGACAATATACAACGAAAAGAATGCACATTATTCAGAAGTTCATTCACGGAAGTGCTAACATCTAACTGGCGATCACTCAATATTTATCGTCAGGACCGACCAAGAAGAAAGAAACGAAAACTTGTTGAAATAATTTGCGCTGAGAATTTTATATTGTACCAAAATATAATATTGAATAAATCAGATAATAATAATAGTAATAGAAGCACAATATCGCTAAACAAAATCACCAAAGATAGTCAAATGTTTCCAATTATTGAATGTCGAAGACTAAAAAATGAGATTGTATCGCACTAATTTATAAGGTAATCAAGGAATTAAGCTGGGTAATACTGAATAATTTTGATGGAGTTTTGTTCTCTGAGCTGGATGTTTTTGTCGTGGAATTTTCATCGTTCTTCTGAACGACATTATCAGCACAAACTTCAGATAGAAGTCAAATCTGTAGTTTGTGCTGATAATGTCGTTCAGAAGAACGATGAAAATTCCACGACAAAAACATCCAGCTCAGAGAACAAAACTCCATCAAAATCATTCACCTGAGCTACATATCTTCTCCACCATCTCAATACTGGATAATAATTTACACAATAAATCCAAAAGACATCTGTATGCATTGCAAAAAAGGTGAAGAACAAGACAATAATTAGCAATTACGATGTTAAATTAGAAAGGCTGATAAAATCATATAAGAATAAAGGGATGAACATAATTCTTTTATGCATAAAGGTCATGTTTGAGCTAGTAAATTGTTATAGCTTTAGCCATCCTCATATGTCTAATTCAAACCTATTTCGTTCTAGTTTTTTAACTTAGTAGATGACCTTGAGTAGTGATTCTCCGTATGGTGCTTGATCATGCATAACCTTATGTTCAATCATTAGATTACTAATCGACTTTTATCTAGTAAGTACATTCTTGCACAGTTAATAAAACCTGGCTCCACTAAAGAAATTAAACTGACAAATGCATACTGAAGTGCCCAGAAGCAGCGGTTCATCTTTGGTGCTTTCTGGATGACATCCCGACTAAGGAGAATAATCCAGAAATGTGTGAATGGAAAGTCTTTCTCAAAGATCTGGATAACCTGTTGTCTAAAACCTCCATAGTCGCATCACCTATGAATGTATTGTTCATGAATGAAACTTTAATTAGGACTGTGAGAGTACTAAGAACATGAACACTTGATTTCACGTTATTATTAATGAACCTATGCCGGACTATTATGAACGGAAGACACAACCTAATGTAGGGCCAGTAAAATGTCACTGAGCCCTAGCCAAATCAACCGGCAGTTGGGTCACTGAATATCGAACAAATCATCGATCCTCATCAAGATCAAGGAAAACCAACGCGGATCATTTAATCGTACCCCATGTACTGGCCCATGAGGTTGTGATTTTACTTTCGCATGTAACTACCTTAACGGATATATTTCTGTAATAACGTCCTCTGCGTTATACAGTCTTCAAAGCAACCATAGTACTTCAATACGTTGAATGCATAACCCAGGTTAGATGCTAACCGCGAGGTGTGACTTCAAAGTTAGCCGTTTCTTTACACCATTCCAAACTAAATCAAGTAGGCCTCTAATCATCATCTACCTTAGTGAAATACACTAGAATGATGCAACACTGCTTTGTTGTTTCTACAGCTTTGACATTCGATACGTTAGAACACTTGAATATCTTTGATGATTTCAATATATGATATGATGCTTCTCCATTTTACTATGGATTACCATTTGCAAAATATTACTCAGAAATATGGATTTACAGACCAAGAAATTGCGATTGTCAAAAATAAAACTTTATACGTTTTAGTTATTACTGTATGTTTTTAAAGTTATTATTCTACACACTCTAAATATTTAGTAATTACTGAAACTAATCATGTACAAAAGAAAGTGAACTAACAATGTTACCAAATTACCTAGAATAAAATAACGTTGAACAACCGTTTCGCTGTGGTTTGAAACTATATAACAGTAGGAATAAACTTTAACTATTAAACTATAGAATGTCTGACTTCATAGTTTTAAAATCATAGTAAAATATTAGATCAAAATGTGGTGTTTCATTTCTTCTAAGCTAAATTTAATTCTAATCCACTGTTACTTATCTCAAATTCCAAATTTATTTCACGCTGAGAAATATATATGCAAACAATAAACTGATCATTTGTAGTCCTAAATATCAATGGGAAGATTCAAACAAACAATGCCAAGTAAATTTAAACTTCCCCCCATCGCACAAGCAACTGGCTATCAGGACTCTGTAGCTAAGTGAATAATGCGATGGCATTTGAAGTGAATGGTACTGGGTTCGAGTTCCAGAGTGAATATCAACACTGGTATACAGGTACATTCAACTGATGAGTCCAAAATATAACGAAACGCGTTTTAAGTCCCACTACTACTCATTAACCATCTTTGATCATAGAGCTTGTGACCTAAGGCAATATCGAGGCAGTCTGCGCAGGATGCACATATGCCAACAAGAGACAAACCAATTTCAGTCCTATATAACAATGAGAAAATACAAGTTAACAACACCAAGTGAATTTAAATAACTGTTTATCTTGATAACTCTACACCTTTTAGCTCATTCCTCATTGTTCTAACAACTTACTAATAAATAATAATTGAAGTTTGCTTTAAATCACTTTAATTCATAATAACATAGTAAATTATCACATTTAATGCAAATATAACAACAGATTATTGATCAAACATGTCCCTTATTATTAATTTTCATTTTTAATGTCTATAGTAATCAAGTTTTATTGAACTGGTATTAACATGTTTAACTTTTACTCGTCAAGATGTGAAACAATTCTCTAACCCGTTCTTTTAATCTTAAAAACAAACATAATAAATAGTCAAACATATATTCAATTTTTTGATTGAAATCATGAATCAATTGAAGCTAGACCATCATGGAAAACCTGGAAGCACTGGACGACCGTTTCGACCTAGTATGGGACGCCTCAGCAGTGTGCGCCCAGGGTCCCACACACTGCGAGATTTGAACCCAGGACCTATCGGTCTCACGCTAGGCGCTTAACCAACTAGACCACTGAGCCGACATCCAATGGTATTAATGTCTAACCTCAACCAATCCATGAAGTTGCGCGACCATCTTCCATTGTAATGAAGTAGACACCTGTTTCTACTCGACACAGATTAACTCCATTGGTCACAGCTTCTCACCAGAACTCCATGATTTCAATCAAAAACTTAACAATCTCCACAACACCTAAACTGATAATATATTCAATTGTTTTAAAGAAATAAGAAGTGCAGAATTAACAAAGTTCATTAACATTTTAACAATATACTGACTAAGCTTCAATATCAATGTCATAGAAAATAGATTATATTCTTCGAAAATTCTATCAAGTTATAACAATATTTAATTTATTCATGGATTTATTATTTAAATTATGTAAGTAAATAAGTAGTAGATTTAAATTAAATATAACCTTGTTTTATTTAAGTATATAAGGAATTGAAACATTTTATTAAAATATATATATATATATAACTTGTTATTTGATTAGTTTACATGTTTGTTTTTTATTAAAATTCATTTCAACATGTACATTTACATATAGATTAACAAACATTTGTAAGATAATCAAATAAATATCTTTTAAATAAATATAATTTTAATAGTTGAGATCATGAGTCAATTGATGTTAGACCACTATGGAAAGCCTAAAAGCACTGGATGACTGTTTCGTCCTATTGTGGTACGTCTCAGTAATGTGAATCCACGATCTCACTTCACGGGATTCGAACCCAGAGCCTACCGGTCTCGCGAACGAATTCTTAACCTCTGGATCACTGAGCCGGCATTCAACGATGTTAATGTCTAACTTCAACCAATCCATAAAATTGAACGACATATCCACCATTGTCTTCAGTGAGTTACTATCTCACAATAGACCTGGGATCGTGGATGTGTAATGTTGATGAGTCCCATGATAGAACGAAATGACATTTTATGGTGTCCTAGCTTCAATTAGCTCATGATTTCAACTATTAAATTACTATAATATCCACAAAAAACCGTTTCTGAACTAAATATAAACTTGTATTGTTCTTTAGTTCATTAAAATCATTTGTTTTAAAATTGAAACTCGTTGCCACTTTTATGTGTACAAGGCAGTCTGACAATTGTTAAAATATCTTATTCATGCAGTGGAAAGAGTGAACACGGTATATTCAACTTTCAGACCAACTTCATGCCTTAATCCTAATTATTTCAACACATTTGGCAAAATTTTCATTCTCCTCCAAAGTATTTGGAATGTTTGATTTTGCGAGAAACATGTTATCCCCATATCATTACTGCATGTGGATAATAAAGATTAAAAACTTGACTATATGACTACAGTCAAAATTAATTTTTCGTGATTGTCGTTTACAGATAAATTTGCAGGTATATATATACAGCAGTCGGAAGACATGGACCAGTTCAAAGGACGTTATGGGCAGTGACATAAAAAAATAATACTTGGAAGTGAACCAAATCGATTATGCACCAAAAATTTCGAAACTCCAAGATTACATGTATAAAATATTGTATTCTATAATACATAGCTGACTACCACTATGTAGTATTGGAATCATCATTCTACATAATTTACAAAATTAAATCGATTCTATGGAAATGTGTACTTACATTTCCCTTTGTAAAACAAAAGCGTTAGTGATAGGCAACACCAAGCGAAATCCGTGTGGAGGAAACACAATTTGCAAGATTATCTTCTTTTTCACAGCTCTAGCTATCGTGAATACTGATGCATTTGTATCAACTTATAAACCCTTTTCCTCCTTACGTATTGGTCTTGATTTTATATGTTGTTTTATCCATCTTATTACATCCAAATCGTGTTCACTAAAATTATACGCGTATGTATAAGTTGACAGACTATAAAATGACACTATAGTCTCTGAATATTCCACCGATTACAGTAGACTAGTCACTACCTAGGAGAATGAAAGCAGTGCTTATACATGTATAAACGACTGTTCAGTGATCTAGGTGAATTTTCAATAGTCATTTCCAGTATTCACTACCAATAAAACATAACCCGCGTGTAATAAAACTACAAGATCCATATACGAAAAAAATTGGATTAACAAAGTCATCGGATTCATTTATTTGCGTGAAATCTTACTATTATATCATTACTGCTTTCTTGACTAGAAAAAAATGTGTGAACACTCGCAAATTTTTGCTCTTCCCAGTCAGTCTGATGAGAATAATTCAAACATCACAAAGTGTAAAATACTTTTTAAAATGAAAATTGATATCTTAATGAAAAAAATTGATTCGGCTTTTGGCGCTTGATTTTGGAACCTACCACCTGAAATTTGTACTTTTAAAACATGTATTTCATATAATACAAGCATTGAATAAGAATTTCATAAGTAACCAGATAGTTTTATACCTTTCTTACCGTTTATTTTTCAATCAGGTAAATAGAGATGTCATTTATAAATGTCGAACGAACTCACGTAATTGACCCCCGAGGCATAAATAATAGTCACACCACGTAACAAAGTACATTATATTGATAAAAAGCCTATATTGATATGATAAATTTTCTCTGTAACAAAGTTATTGTGATAAAACGTTTTAAAGAAAGAGAATAGTATTCTTATTCTCAATTATTTCAACATCTTGAATTATGTATCTGAAGTCAGCGTTAAACCATGGATCCCAACTTCATCCTTGGAAAATTACACTACTGAATAAAAAAAACATTTTGCTGAAAAAAAAATAAATATTACAAATCTGAAGCTGAAAATTTTAAACTTATCATTTAAATGTATAACGGTATACTTAGCATAAAAAACAAACAAAAAGTTGTTTTGGTTGGTTAAAAGTCATGAATCGAATATATATTTCGGATTTAACTTCACCCCATTACACAAACTAGTGGTTATCTGGACTCAGTAGCTAAGTGCATATCGGGAAGTCAGTTGAAGGGAATGATGCTCAGTCCGAATCGCGGAGTAAGCATCACATCTGAGATGCAGGTACATCCAGCTGAAAAATCCCAAATAGGACGAAACGCAAGACCTGGATTCCACTGCTAGCCACCATACATCCTTACTTATTATGCTTGCGACTTAAGTCAATATTGGTGAGATCCGTACAGGGTGCAGATATCCCAGCCTAAGTACTAAAAGAAACTAATATTTAATCCTTCCATTTGGGAACATTCAATTACCATAAAAATAATGGCCTGAAATGCTTGATTTGCAAGCAGAGCACCATTGTTGAGGTCTGAAGCGCGACACACTATTTACAAAGTTTAAACTATACTACTTTAATGTTTTCAAGTAACCTATATAAATGATCATAAAACATTTTTAAACTGAGAGTTTATGTATTCGATATTATCTAAAACAATAAGATTTAAATAATTATAACTATCAGCTTAGAATCATTAGTTTGCTAAATTGAGACTCTTACACAACTTGCTGCTACCTAAAGCATCATGTATCACTTACTTACGTTTCAGTAAAACAATAATCATGAGACGTTGACGTAATATTATTTACCTTTAAATTGTCAGCAGAAGCACTGGAAAGGAATGATGTTAGTACAATTAGACAACTGCAATTACATTATCACAGCAATTAAATCATGAATCTGATTCATAACCTCTATATTTAATTTTCTTTACCGTTCGCAGATGAAGAAAATAATTTTGACTGTTAGTGTTTTGTTTCTATAGTTGAATCAACTAGATCGTTTGTCCACAGGTACAAAATATCAATAAAAAGAAATTTCGAAATACTAAGTCTATAAAAGTTGATCATATACCTGAAAGTGCGCAGATGTAATAAATCGGTTCTGTTTGATTGTACTATAGGGAGTTACCTGCCATTATTAATACAATAATACTAAAATACCTACATTGTTAACCTTCTTTGAATGATTAGACCGACCAAGTCTAAAGCGATTTAAGTTACACAGTCCGTTAGCTATGTCAAAGGACATCCAACTGGCTCATCGAATCCTTGGTGAACACGCTTAAGTCTACCTATGATATGATTGTCTTGTACGTGAGCTGCTATAGAATTTCGAAAGTAAAGTTTCTTGAGAACTGACATCAGCTTATAGACCACTGAAGAATACTATGATAAGACCAATCGAATAAAAGTATCATATTTAATATGTCATGCATAGAATGTTTTTCAATAAAAGATAAAATACGTATTCCGGCAGTAACTTTCACGAGAACTTATCTTTAAAAAATATTATTTACAAACGAAAATAAAAGTATATGAATAAAAATTCTTATAATTAAACTGATTTGTTAGGACGCGAAGTTACCGATGTTCATTATGATTTTATTTTTTAGTCATCAATGCTTTATTATCCAAATTGAAAATTTCACTAGGCGGCCTGCTTGAATATCTGGGCTACCTGTTCCTCCGATCTAGATATTTCTTCAAGTTATCTGTTTTGTTGTTTGTTTTTAGCACATCATTATGTCTATTGTGCGCACAAACTATTCAAGCGCGTTTATGAAAAGTTTACAACCTTTCGCTATACGGGATACAAAAAGGTACAATCAGCGACATCATGGTGGCTGGCAATATGGATTGAAACGAATGAACATTAATCAAATGTGGATAACCGAACTCCTAACACCTAACTGGTCATCATTCAAAATTTATCGTCACAATCGATCAAGATATAAGAAAAGGAAACTTGTTGAAATACTTTATGCTGAGAATTCTATGTTGTAACAAAAATATAATATTGAATAAAGCTAATAATAATAATAATAACAATAATAATATTTAGGTTAAAAAGAAAGACCTAACAACTATTGACTAAAAGTTAGCTTTTAATGGACTTCTATTTACTCTTCCTTCATTTAAGTCAACTAACTATAGTTTTTTTTAAATGATCACTAAAAAGTTCCTGTAATATAGTAAAGTAATAAACTTGTATACAGTCAACTACTTAATCACATATAAGTAGAAAGGTGAATACTATAGAATTGAAGACAGAAAGTCAAAACGTTCTCAATTATTATAAACTTTATAAGTTCATATTTGATTCTTGTTGGAAGGGTAGATTTACTTTAATGATATACTGTCATTTATCTAATTACCTATAAGTTTAAAAATTGCTTTATTCATATTTTTTCCTGCTTCATAGATTTCGTTATTGTATGTACTGCTTTACCTAGCTACTTTCTTTTCAAGAAAATACCTCGAGATGGATAGATGCTAAAAACCCGAGTTTGTTTCAAAGCTCTTTTGTTTAAAGATTCAACCAATGTGTGGTGCTTGAATGAATTAATGATACCTTTGTACTTGTTGAATGCTTGATTTCGAATTCTATATACAGTACATTCGTTCGTGGTTATGTAGTACTTCTTGATCTAATTACGTTATTTCTGGGATTCTTAGTTCATACTATAAATCAAATACTGCAGATTATCACATTGGCCTCGCAATGGAGCCTGTGATGGAAAGGTTGAACATACATTCAGATTTTGATGCTTTTGAAGATTACTTTGAAAGGTTCGAAATCTGAACTATGATCAAGGAACATGATGAGGATGTTAATATTGTAGCACATTTCCTTACATTCAGCGGAAAAAAGCATATAGCTTATTAAAAACTCTGGCTTTGCCAGAAAAGCTCATTTTACTTTCTTATGCAACTCTCAAGGATCTACTGTTAGACTATGCCAAGTATACAAAGTTCGAATGTGGTAAAGGAGGACGATTTCGTAAAACGATTCATGAGGATACAAAGAATTCCACTGCATTACGTCATCCCAACCCAGTTCATACTCAAGGTTATGCAGATAATTCATTGAGGAGTTGCGATGCAGTTCACGAAGATGGGCACAAGTTTGGTCAATGTTTGTCCTGTGGCAAGTTCCATGCTTTTAATTCATGTAAATTTCGTAATTCTAAATGCTTTAAATAAGGTGGTATTAGACATATTCAGTCAGTTTGTAATACTACTGTTCATCTTGCTGCAACGAATATTAAGTCTTGTAATTCTGATTCTATTAAGATGAGTATTTATAATGATCATTAATTTTCATCAACGATTTCAAAAGACAGTGTAAAGTCATATGGCAGTTCAGAGTTAAGTGAAACTCAGAACTTTTACGAGATAACAGTTTCTAATCAATCGACTTATCGGATTCCTCATGTTATTGTACCAGATGTGGTTTTTCCTAATGACTCACTTATTTCTGACGAAATTCCTTGCAAATCTGAGGAAAATATGTTGAATAAACCTGATCATGATCGAAAACTTGATGCAGCCTTGATAGATGCTGATTTTTCTAATGATCCTTTACTCTGCAATGACATTCTTAATAAATTCGAGGAAACTATTTCAGAAGAGTCAAAGCTTGATGTCATACTAAATATTATTTGTCTTCATAATGCATTTGTTTCTTGTACAATACGAAGCACAAGTACTAAATGACCTCGATTTTGATTACAATTCGGATGATTTCAAATCAACTTCTGTTTATCCTTATCACAAAATCATTACTAGTGTTTACTCTAACCAATGTGAGAAATATGTTTTAAATGAAGCCACATTATTCATAACTTTGAAGATCCAACATTATTTCGTGAGGGAGGATAGTCTAAAAGTCTATGATTCAAATTCTAGGTAGCATCGGTTTCAGTGCACAACCGACTGATTACACAATCCTAGGAAGCAGGTGAGTCTGTTCCGATTTCAATTGTTAATTCTAATGCTAATGAGCACATTCTAGATAATACAGAGTCTTTATCCAATACACTGTCGGACAGACACAGGATGAACTTGAGAAGAAGACGTACAATCGATTACAGACACATAGACTCTAATTTAAGCTGTGGCGAATGTGGTGTTTGAATGAACTAATGATACCTTTGTACTTGTTGAATGCCTGATTTTGAATTCTATATACAGTACATTCGTTCGTGGTTATGTAGTACATCTTGATCGGATTACGTTATTTATGGGATTCTTAGTTCATACTATAATTCATATACTTCAAATTATCATACAATGTTATCGGTAAGTTTGTAAAAGAAGCTGACAGAATGACCTTATATATTTTTTCATCTAGGAAAACAACAATAATTTATATCAGAATGGGTTTTGTGGAGATTTTTTAGAAATTTCACAAGTTGAAATCATGAGCCAATTGAAGCTAGACCACCATTGAAAACCTGGAAGCACTGGACGGCCGTTTCGTCCTAGTATGGGACGGCCGTCTAGTGCTTCCAGGTTTTCAATGGTGGTCTATCTTCAATTGGCTCATGATTTCAACTTGTGAAATAATTTATATAGTAATTACTAGTATAGGAGTTGTGGAGATTATTAAGTTTTTGATTGAGATCATGAACCAATTGATGCTAGACCATCACAATTGAAAACCTGGAAGCACTGGACGGCCGTTTCGTCCTATTGTGGGACTCCTCAGCAGTGCGCATCCACGATCCCGCGAGCGGGATTCGAACCCAGGGCCTTCGGTCTCGCGCGCGAAGTTCTAGTGAGAAGCCGTGACCAGTGGAGCTAATCCTTGTCGGGTAGAGACAGTTATCTTTGTCAGTACAATGGAAGTTGGTCGCGCAATTTCGTGGATTGGTTGATGTTAGAAACTATCACCATTGGATGCCTGCTCAGTGGTCTAGTTGGTTAAGTGTTCGCGCGCGTGAAATAATTTATATAGTAATGTTTATTGATCTATTCTATTCAACGGTTAACAGTATCATCAATTTTTATAAAGGAGTAGAATAAAAATGACTTAGTGAATGGGACACAAAGAGAAAAGAAAGTATTAAGTCAGGTCAAATATAATAACAGAAGTAAATAATTGACACGACCAGAAAGAAAAAAATTAGTCCATCCTAATTTATTCTTAAGTTAATCGATTTAATTGTGAATTCAATAGGAAATATTTAGTTAAAAGTGAAAACATTGATCACAAAAAAGATGCAGAAAAAAACATACTTTTTAATTCAGTCGTCAATTAAACTAAACTGTATGGAAAATCACTTTTTCTTGTGAACCTATATATAAAAGATGAATAAGCCATATAGATGTGTATTCGTTATTCGGTCTACGAAATGTTATCTATAAACAAGCACTTCGTGATCATCTGCGAATATACCTGGGTATTTGTATATAAATCAAGTATATTTGAAATAAATGATTCTCATAGTGGAAGTTATTATTGGCTTTCTGGACTCAACTGGACAGGCTAAGCGAATAAAAGACCGATAAGGACACTAGGCTGCACATACCGGTCGAACGTCATTAGTTTAGAATAATACTGAGATTAAATAAGTCGCTTTTCGATTGACGAATAAATCACGTGATAACTAGCCGGGCTTGAAGTCACAACAGTAGTAATAACTAATATAATTAAATTACTAATATATTTTATTTATTTCTAATTATTTAGATGATTTATGGGTTATAAGTAGTACAGAATAAACGTATTTACATATTTATTTGTTAATCCAACTTCCTTGTCTATATGAATAAGTATCAAATACATATGAAACTAGAAATCAACTTATCTAAAAAATTAAAAAACAATAAGTTAAAACCAACTTCAGACAAATGACATTTAAATATAAACTTAGGACATTATATGCAAAGATGGATAATGGCTAGCAGTGGAACCCAGGACACGCGTTTCGTCCTAATTAAGACTCGTCAGCTGGATGTACCTGCATCTCACAGTTGATGTTCACTCTAAGGCTCGAGCTCAGTACCATTCACTTCAAATACCATCGCATTATTCAATTAGCTACTGAGTCCTGATAGCCAGTTGCTTATGCAATGGACTGAGGTTTAAATTCACTTGGTAATGTTTGTTTGAATCTTCTCATTGATGTTTAGGACTGCAATTGATCAGTCTCTTAGTGGCATATGTGCATATTTGATTTCTTGAATTTTAAGTATTGTATATTTTTCAGTGTTGAGATTTATGACTAAACTGGCTATCATCTGTGAACATACAGACTCATTTTAAAAAATGCTTCCATAATACTCAAATTTGTAATTTCATTAAATCTTTATTATATGGATCAATTTTCCATGTATTATTCAGTCTATCACTATCGTTTCTCATGTGGAAAACACTTTCTAATCTAATGCCTTGAGTACTGAGTTCGAACTCCAATTTGAAATGAATAAGCAAAATAACAGTAAACTTATCTAATGAATTTCAAAATGATAAAAGCCATTTTCATTATTGATTACTATTCAAAATCCAATAAATTTTAGGCGCACTTTCTGAACATTCAGTAAACAGTATCCAATAGTATTTTTTTGGTAAATTCATCCATTTTATAATTTATTAAGTGATTTTATTGCGACAAAATAGTTTTCAATTATTTTTGCCACGGTTAGTAAGATTTAATCTACGTTATAATTTTTTGGGGGGCGAGGGGGCGGAATATCAATTGAGAAATGAAAATATTCGCAGATTGAAATCATGAGTCAGTCGAAGCTAGACCACCATTGAAAACCCGGAAGCACTGGACGGCCGTTTCGTTCTAGTATGGGACGCCTCAGCAGTGCGCGTCCACGAACCCGCACCTCGCGGGATTCGAACCCAGGACCTACTGGTTTCGCGCACGAGCACTTAACCATCAGACCACTGAGCCGGCATCCAACGGTATTAATGTCTAACTACGACCAATCTACGAAGTTGCGCCACCGAACACCATTGTCTTCAATGAGCTGATATCTCACAACAGACCTGGTTGAACTCCACTGGTAACGGCTTCCTACTAGAACTCCAGGAGAATCTCCTGAAGTCATTCACTAGTGAGCAGTTGGTTTCAATCTGTGAAAATTTCTAAAATCTCCAAAAACCCCTTCTCAAATGAAAAAAATGTACAAATATAATTATTTCTTATGCTATATTATCGAATTCGATTACTTGAACCACATTTACTTTTCTTACATTCCTAATATAAAGTATTGAAGATCTGGATTTACTATGAAGATAAACTAAGATGTATTCCTCATGATATTTAAATCATATTATTCCATTGTACTTATGAGTAAATTAATCCTTGATTCAATAGCCTTTTTATGTAAAAACAAACAAACGAATTAATGATGCTTAATGGTTTTTCTAGAAAAAAATACACTAGTTATCAACATTCCAAAGTACATTTGATTGATCACCCGTTAAAAATTGTAAATGAATAATCATAAATAAAAGTAGAATGATTATGATGTGACCATTAGAATTAATACCATTGATGTTGATCCTTTAAAAATGAAAATCTTTCTTAGCATATTTCCAATTGATCAGTTTGAATATGAATTCGAAAAGAAAGAATCATGTGAAGATGTTTAAACTATTTTGATGGAGTTTTGTTCTCTGAGCTGGATAGTTTAGTCGTGGAGCTTTCATAAGAATGATGAAGAAGAATGATCATCAACTCCGGCAAAATCATCCACCCGAGCTACAAATCTTCACCGTGTTTAAACTATATCATATAATTTCTGAAAAAAATTTGAATAACTAGTAAATGAGAATTATTCTGTAACTGTTAATGACTTAAATACAGATACGGTCTTCAAAATATATTCAGTTCGTAACAGATAACATACACTTTAAACTAAATACTTTGTAGGATTTGTTTACTATTGATAGCTAGTTTTATCATTGACTAATAATAATAATTGAAAACAAATAGAAAACTGGAAAAGTGTTTCGTTTGACAGCTAGAAATTCTCAGTTTTCATTCGGAGTGATCTTGGTTAAGCCAACATTAAAAACAAAGAATCACTGAACAGCTGTTTCATAAATAGTGTATACTCATATTTTATCCTTATGTCACCATTAAACTAATATATTGAGCTTGACTACTGAAACGTGAAGTAGGATTTACCTACCATATTTTAATAAATACCAATCGAGCACTTATACATGAACAGTGAATCATAAAAATGTTAACAGTTAACTTACGGTGAAATCAAAGAAGAATTCTACTACCAGATTTGTTTATTAGTAGTACTATTAAGTGTACAAACTGGTCAATTTGAACTCGTTTAGTCAGTGTTAGTCATCATAATGTCTAACAAGGATGTACTTTAACCCAACTCCCAGATTACAACGAGATGAAGTAATGAAGTCAACTAGTCGAATGAAAAATGGATTCTAAATAATGTGGTGCAAATGAAAATGAGAAAGATTAAACAGCGAGAATATAGTTGTAAGTGAAAGAATTAAAAAAAGGTGAATATATTTACACTAATGACAGAGTTGGAACCTGTTATCCATCATATCCAACTATGAATCTTGATTATTATGCAAATTCTAATCAAACAATCTACACCTACCAAACTGTGTGAATCCAACTGTCAACTATTTTATCAACTGATTCTTGGTTTCGAATTGATCACCACTAACTTTCCTCCAACTTACTTGTCCATATCAAAATAAGCAATGATTGCACAAATATCATAACAATATCAATCAAAAAGGATTTATTGTTGATGTAAGAATTTACATCTAGAATTCTTTATCATTTTCTAAAGAAAACTTTAGTTTATACACATTTTAAAACTTTCATGAATTGAGACTTTGTTTTCTAATTCACTAAAAAGATTGAAATTTTTTATTAAAAAACCCAGGTCAATCATATAACTTTTGAAAATCAATTAAACTATTTTTGTCCAGGTACTATCAACTATCAATTGAAATGAATTAATCTAGGCCAATTATGAAGATAGAAACCTAAATAGTTTATATACGTGATTGTATATCTACAATATACTTTATAAATACATATTATAATGATTATTCAATAGTCAATTCATTCTTTTCACATTAGTCTATTTAATATTAATTAGTATAATAACATAATAGTAGTACGTGAATTCTTTTTTATTATTAGAATGAGTTATCATTATCTTCTTCTTCTTATTCTTCTTCTTCTTCTTTTTAAATGATAAAATATTTCACACCTACAACTAAACTAAAAATGATAGAATATCCGTTTGATCTCATTGTTTGATTCATTGAACACCTACTTAGTAATGTACAATGATAAAAATCAATGAAATGGAGCATAGATCAAATATTATATAATATATAAATCAATAATTATTACATTTGTAAATAATAATGAATTACTTCAATTTATATTTTTATAAGAGTATTAATTATTATGATTATCAAAAAGTTTTGTCTCTATGACTAAATAATAAAGATTAACAAATCAATTGAATTCAGTTTCTATCACAGAATTGATCAACATTATATATTATTCAATATGTATCCAGAATATATTCATGTCTCTAAAAACATTTATGGTTAATTAATGAAAGAGTCATTACCAATTACTACATTCTTTAATTGTAAAACTTCATTAAAATAATCTATAGGCGATAATTTACTCTCTTAACAAACCATAAATTTTTATTATCAATCTAAAATTCAAAGAAAATTATTCTAGTGTTAGATGGTGGTTGGAGGTAGTCAACAGAAAACCCTGTTGACTACCTCCAACCACCATCTTAATCTCAATACATAGTGCCCGCAGTGTCGAGTCACCTAGACTGGTGGCCACATTGCAACACGATCGATAGCATTCGATCTGCACTAATAAGGACTAGACAAGCATGACATTGATCACCACCCAGTGATCAATAAATTGTGAAAATTATTCTAGTGTATTTTGCAAATCACTTACAACAGTTAGTCATAGTTTTTCCCAGTTATGATTTCATTATCAAATATATCTTGACGATCAATTCTGGATAAGATGGTTCATTATCGCGAATGATCAACTCAGATAAACTGACTGATGAATGTTGTGTCGTTGATGCAAAATCAACTGAAGCGGAAGCAAACACAGTTATGTCAGATATGATCCACGGCGTACCAGTAACGGTGAATGTAGCTCAAGATGTTATGCTAGGAATTCGCGGACTCCAGCACGTCAATAAGTATGTTCATAATGGATGACTAGATAAGATTGATGGAAAATTCTCGACAGTACGATGGATCATCTATTAACGATTCATGTCCGATATTTAAAGTGCGTCTACTTTTCCAAGCCACTCTCACGACCTGACGACTAAAACAACCGCATTCAGATCACCCTGGTGTGCAGCACATAAAGTCACTGGCAAGCAGTTACTTTTACTGGCCGCTTACAGATAGAAACGCTGATTATACGGCAAAGAAGTGTTCACAATGTGTTCAGGCACCAAACATACCACTTCAGGTACAGCCGTCCCCATGGCCAAGTGTAGAACAACTATGACCCTGTGTTCGGGTTGATTTAGCCGGGTTGACAAATGTCCGACGCTTCCTTACTATTGTCGACTAGGTTACAACTCGGCTAGAGGTTTGCTCAATGCGTCGTTTCTTGAGGATCTCAGCAATCAGACCTTTCAGCCAGTTTGATTACAGATAACGCGTTTCAGGTCAACTCGGAAATCTTCTCGAACTTTCGTTTAAAGAATGAGGTTATACATATTGGACAGCTACCAGACCACTCCGAATGCATGGATAGGTAGGGTGTCGTGTTGATACTCTCCGGCGAGTTTTTATCAGATCACAAGGAAGGGACATAATGGCAGAAACCATCTACAACTTTCTGAGAGTGTACAGAATATATAACGTTAATATTCAACCTAACAATTCAAAATATATTCCTAAATGTACGAACCCAAACAACGAATGTATAAATAACTAATCGTGTAGACATTTTTACGGTCCATATTCATGACCTGTTCAAATGTCGTTCTTGACTGAACAATCAGACGCATATAAATTGTAATCACATGATAAGCGCACGTTTACTACAGAATTCTCATAATTTTTTTCAAGGGTAAAATTGTCATAGTAATTGTTTAAAAAGAAACTAAACGAATTAATTTATTTAGTAAACAGTTTGAGAAAATGAATGAATCCCTTCACAGTATCAGTTATTGATATGAAGAGAACTGGTGGAGTTATCCATAACTAAATGTTATGGATACATCCAGTGTAGAGCCCATCCCGAAATCTCGAGAAGATAAAAAACTGTAAACAGTTGAGTGCTAGAATGAAATCTTAAGTGAAAATCACAATTAAATATCCAGAATTCACTGCTAAATGAACAGAAAAATGTCTGAAAGTAGTGAGTAATAAATTTAATAAACATGAAAACATTTCGGATAACATCAGCCACAAGAGTAATGTAATTAACAATGGGAAATTACCCATCACTATAGAAGCAATTCATCACTAATTTGTTAAAAAAGTCTATTATTTCATACGTAAACATGACTTCACTAAACTACACTGTTTTCAACATTAATTAGCATTAGATCTCTACCAAGTTAAAGATTTCCTTATTCCATTTACAGTGAGCAAACTAGTCTTTATAGAACGGTTTATACTAACCTTTATTTAAATGAATTAAACACTAAAACTTTAATTGAACTGTACAAATTGTGGTGTTTCTTCTTGAATTCATAGTTACTTATGCTAGAAAATGACATCGAAACCAATAATAATCATTTGTATATGACAATACAGAAAAAGTGGTTTATTTTTATATTTCATCATTAAAGTAAACTAACACTACCAAACTAGACAAGAAGAAAATTTCAAAAAAGAATGACAATTTTAATTCAATCAGTTGGATTATTCAAAGATTTTAAGGGTTTAATCAGCTTTGTTGAGCTACAATGACAAATAACGAAGGTAAAAAGTTTCATTCTATAAAAATAATATCATGTAACAAAGTATACCACAGAGGTTACTATGTTCCACATCTGTGCAATTCTTTCATTTTATAAAATAATGATAATACCGAAATTCGTATTGTATGTTTTCAGTTATAATTATGAAATAAGAGCTAAAGATACTACTGGACTGCTTCAACCAAAAATGGAATTTAAAACTTGAAAGTTGGAGGCGTTAAAAACTAATCCACCATCGTACTAATGAATATTATAGTTAAACATAAACACAAAAAAAATCTGTCACAAAACTACAAGTATAGACTACAACATTTTTATTTATTATGACCTAGAAAAGTTTAAAATAAAACAGGTTACCATGTGACCATTATAACAGTCTAGGTAATAAAAAAAATCCATTTACAACTAGACACGTTAACATAGGTCATTTAATAGATTGAATTATACGCGACAACAGACAAATAACAACAATAAATGGCCTTGATTCTTTATAAAGATTATTACATCACTATATACTGAATTTACTGTAGTGACTTAGACGTAAATTTATGAATAGTAAAATGTCTAGAGTTGGATCTTTTGTTCTTTTCTATTAATATTTAGAATTGAATGTTTCACAAGTTATTGATGGTTAGTTGTCTGAGATTATATAACCAATTCATCCTACACTATCTCTTTTCTAATTACTGCTTACTAGTGCTTTTAATCATAACACAGAGTTTTATATGAATATTCAGTTAATTTAAAACTAATTCATTTTGTTAAAGAATAAACAAATGAAGAATTAACGAACCGATAATATATTTTTTTCTTGTTCTTCTTTCTACTTATGTATACTGGTTAAATAATACGCTTGTTTGAATTTTGATGGAGTTTTGTTCTCTGAGCTTGATGGTTTGGTCGTGGAGCTTTCATCGTTCTTCTGAACGACATCATCAGCACAAACTACAGATTTGACTTCTATCGGAAGTTTGTGCTGATGATGTCGTTCAGAAGAACGATAAAAGCTCCACGACCAAATCATTCAGCTCAGAGAACAAAACTCTACCAAAATCATCCACATGAGCTACAAATCTTCTCCATCATCTCAAAATCATATGAGCGTAATACGCTTGTTTGAATGCTATTAGAATAAAAGAAAATGAATTGAAAATATTTGAATTCAAGATTTAATAATAATAACTTTAATTTTAAAAATACAAGATAAAATATGGTTGATATTTCAATTGCATAATCAGTACTACTGTACATCTTTATGTAGTTCAGTATACATTTCTTGTAACTAGAGCAAAACATTATTATAACTAAGGACACAATTGATTATTTATTACTGTATAAAAGTGAACAAATATTGATATTGTTTGATGTAAAGAAGAAGGTAAGACGGTGTAGATGAAGATTTTATTACGTATCAACAATAGATTCAAAATAAACTGATCACTACATCATAAATATACTAAGTTGGATAATTCACTTACTTATCTGGTTATTAGTAAGGTTTGAATACATTGAACTGAGCAGTACCTGATACTAATTAATAGATTAAATGAACTATTTGAACTTACAGATATAACTGAATTAATAAGTTACATATTTTCTCTATCTTAAAAGCCGTCTATTAGAATTCAATCAATTAACGGCAGAATGTAAAATAGACTAAAAAGTATTTTTAAGTTCATTTATAATATTCCATAAGTCATTTGATGAAATTTCAGTCAATTTTAAAGTACATTAGTGATATACATATCGGTAAGTTAAAACTCTAGAATTTGAAAGTCAAATATAACAACTTTCGAGCTAAAATGAATTAATCCAATCAATATAAATGACTAAATTTTTAGCATTTAATGAATTCATGTTCAAATGAGTGATAAACTGTTTCTCACACGGAGATACTTTAATCAACAATTTAGTTAGGTTACATCTTACGGTTATAAACGACTGAATAGATAGCAGAACCGGCGAGACTACAATTTATGGGCGAACCAATCAGGTATAAGACAACAGGTCTCGGATTTTGACTCAACATTCACTCAACTACTAGGATAAATTGAGTCTTGGCATTATAACTGTTGTCAGTTCGTGATGAAAACCCTAATTCTTAACCTTAAGGCGAGACGATAATTTATGGACGACTTTTGAAAGAATCGTAAGTGACCTTGATAAATATTATCATATCAGCAAACAGTCAGTATAGAATAAAGACATATTATACAAAAGCAAAAAATAAAGTGGATATACTGCTTATACATGGTTCGAAAACTTGTCAAGGTTAGAAAGAGGTTCAGATGTTCTAAAATCGTAATGCATGCAGTAGAGGAAATCATCCATATGGCTACAGAATAGTCGGCCTCTAGAGCCATGATAAGGTTTCAAAAACTCTTTCAGCCTCGACCACATAGATTCAATATTTTTTGTGTGCACTGCAGTTGCTGAGTACACAAAATACCACTTGTGGATAACGACACGATGCACATAACCAAGCATATGTAGGAGTCTGTACGCTCTCCAGTCATCCGTATATATTATAGTACATGACTGCAGACAGTGTTACTGATGCATTTACTATCCAGTTCACAATAATTGTTATAATTTGCCTTAGTTAGGAATTATATATGGGGTTTTCATCACGAACTGACATCAGCTATAACGCCAAAGCTCTATTTAACCAAATGGATGAAAGACTTTCTCACCAAAATCCGAGATCTGTTATTTTACACCTGATTGCTTTGTCCACAAATTGTACTCTCGCCGTTTTATTTGTTATAGCGGCTCAATTATCACGTTTTGTATAAAATCCCCTGTGAACCAATCGTACGTTAGCATTAAGTACTGAAATTGGAGCTGTGACCTTGAAATTCTTCAAACGCTTCTGATTGGCTCGCTCATAAATTCTAGTCTCGTCGCAGAAACATTTTTTTTATATTAGAGATAAGTTAAAACAAAATTTAATAATGTTGACTGATTCACTATCAAAATGTATAAAAAATGTAAATGAGAAGAACATTCAACTTAGTTGCATATGTTTACAGACATTGGTACAATATAACGTCTGTCCATATTATTATAATTTTAAGAATTAATACCATAAATAAATAAAACTCAAATAAACATTCTTTTTTTCTTAATTAAAGTTTCAATAGGATATTTAGAGAATTTATTATTTTATTAGTCTATAACTTTGCTAAATTACAATAATGATGCATCTTTCACTGAACTGTGAAGTAGTTTCATCCGAATTAATAAACTTGGATATAAGTACAATGAATCATCTTATCCAATTAATGTACACCTATTTTATATAGCTACATTTATGAAAACACTGACTTCTTTATGTCTGTTTTAGAAAAAAATAAATTCATACTGATAATCACTAAAGCAGAACTAACATTAAACTATTCACAGATTGAAATCATGAGTCAGTTGAAGCTAGACCACCATTGAAAACCTGGAAGCACTGGACGGCGGTTTCATCCTAGTTTGGGACTCCTCAGCAGTGCGCATCCACGATCCCGCACCACGCGGGGCTCGAAACCAGGACCTACTGGCTTCGCGCACGAGCACTTAACCATTAGACCACTGAGCCGGCATCCAACGATGTTAATGTCTAACTTCAACCAATCCACGAAGTTGCGCCACCGTACACCATTGTCTTCAGTGAGTTCCTATCTCACAACAGACCTGGTTGAACTCCACTGGTAACGGCTTCTCACTAGAACTTCGGGAGTTTTTCCTGAAGTCAGTCACTAGTGATCAGTTGATTATTATCAGAATAGGTTTAGTGGAGATTTTAGAAATTTCACAGATTGAAATCATGAGTCAGTTGAAGCTAGGATGAAACGGCCGTCCAGTGCTTCCAGCTTTTCAATGGTGGTCTAGCTTCAACTGACTCATGATTTCAATCTGTGAAATTTCTAAAATCTCCACAAAACCCATTCTGATATTAAATTATTCACTTATAAGTGTTAATGAATCTTAATGATCAACTCTGTAGATTGTATATAGCATCCAAAGGATGTTACCAGTATGATTTGTGCATTCATAGATCATATAAGTAAACTTTAATTTAAAAGAAAAAATAAAGCCAAGGTTTATACTGTAACATCTAATCTCTACAGTGGTAATACAAGATAACACTGTGGTTGGAACTCCATGCAACCTTAACATGTAGATACTTAGCTTATTTTTTATTCCACCATTGATTCTACACCATAAGATATCTAAAATACTGCTCCAAGAAAGATCACAGGTCCAGTAGACTTTGAGTAATAATAACAGTGCAATGGAAGATATTCTGTGGACTTTATTTTAATTTTGTTATAACGTTCCATTTTCCTCGTCAATACAAATGGGACACTGAATCATCTTAGACGAATATCTACACTAGATACCCTTCCAGTGTTTATTCTACAGGACTTCAACACAACTCAGATCAAGAACGTGTGATTAGCCTGACTAGAAAGTATATTTCCACACCAAAAACCGATAACAATCATAGTAATAATAAAGGTAAGGGAATATATAACTCATCTAATTCCTGTCAGACTATCTGTTAGTCTGACTAAGCAAACAACCAATCATTATCTTCCTCGCCCACACATCATATTTGTAGGTTGTATTCGTCACAGGTTAATTCTAGTCAAGATATAGTTGAAAAAGGAGCTTTAGGGAACTATTCCATCCTAGTATGGGAGTCATCAGCAGTGGGAACTAACAACCCTCCAAGGAGATAAATTCAGGATCTTAAAGTCATGAGGTAAATCCTTAACCTTAGTAGAATATCAATTTTAATCAATTTACGGCATAACGTTATGAACATCCCATGCCAATAGCGACAGTTGTTTCACTCTCAACATCTCAAATTAATAAACAGTTTGTTCAGTGTCACATGTTTAGTCACTGCAAAGAACTTTCAGGATAAAGAGACATTATTGTAATAAGCCTCCATTTTAATTGTCAGTATTCAAAATACATATGTGAAAAATGTTTTGTTAGAAGTGATTTAGTGTCATTGATCCTTGACTACAAACATTTAGTTATCAATTTCTGCCCCCATGACATTCTTTGTAATCTCATAATATACTTGATGCATGAATTATTCAGTGTACTCCACTGTTTCACTAAATAGCATATGACGAGGAAAATGTGTCAATTTGTCATGGTAAGTTTCGAACATTTTACCAGGATATAAAATCATCAAATACAAAGGTCACAACATAAGTTAATGATGACTCTAAAATAACATTAACTACCTTAATAAACAATCATACACATTACATAGAAGTGATGTGATAACCCTAATAAGTTTTTGAATTATAATCAATTTCATGTTATTTATAAAAAGAAATTACCTATCGCGAAACAAAGATTCTTTCCTGTCGAATGGTCCTTGGAATTTTTCCGTTTACTAAAATAGATTCTTTCAACAAGTTATCTGAACAACCATCTAAATTAATCCCATTTCAAACAAGAATATAAACAATCACTTAATGAATATATTAAGACCATGGTAGGTTTTTCTGTTTGTTTTAATAATTATAATGAACCTATTCTAATGATGCTTTGATTCTAGTATTTTCAATTTAGCTATTGTTCTTCGTAAAATGTCATGCTTATATAATATTATTTTACAATAACATAAAAGGAAATTTGTGTCGACTAACAACCTTGTATTAGCTATTTGAAATTAATTTTTATTATGAATTGTAGAAATACTCATACTAACTTATAACAGATTAATAGCCGTTATCAAGTTATATCAGTCAGTTGATCATGATCAATCTAGAGCCTGGCATAATCGGATGTTAATACAAGTTCATCTATCACATTAATACGACGACATGAGATTAGAAAAAAAACAATCGAAAAGAAGTTGAAATAATGTAGTAACAATGATAATGAGAAAAATTAAAGGTTAAGAATGGAGTTAGAAAAGGAATCAAGGAACACAATAACTATATATCTGGAGAAAGACAAAGTGGATGCCTTTATGCGATTGTGACCGATCATGAATCATATTAGACATTATCAACTAGTGATTACAGTTATCGCTTGAACGTCAACGAAACAGTTTGCATTTACTCACATGAGACAAAACAACAGTCACTACGGACTATCGCTACGTATTTATTTGAACGCTCATCGCTATCCTTCAACTTATTTATACACCAGCCAATATTGTTGAACCAGTCTAGCGCTATCAGTGCTATCCGAATAGCTCAGTACAAATGTTGCTGTGACACTCGGTGAGGTGGGTCCAAGTCTCACTGAGAATATCAGTTATATTAAAAGATAGCTGGTACTCCTTGATGAACAATGTCGACAACCGTGAAACACAGGTTCAACACTTTCTGTAAGTTTCTCTCAACTATCCACTCTTAAAAAGCCTTAGATATTTATCGTTTTGGCCCAATTAGAGTGTTCTGCACTACGAGGATGATTCTCTGGACTCTGTTAGAAATCCCTTAACTTAATCATTAGGTTGGTAGCTCTGAATCGTTTTTTCACTATGCTTTCTGATAGCCAATATTCCAGAATACAAACCAAAAAAGAATTTCTCATTGCATTTAATCAAGTTTCATGAAAATTTTTTCATTATCTACCATTTCATTTAGCCATAAAACCTAAGAAACGAGTCTCTTGGAACTATGTGAGCTTAGAAATGTCATTTATTTAATTTAACTTTATAATTATATTCCTACACTGTTTTGTAACTTATTCTGAAAACTAATCAGAAGGAGTCCCACAATAGGTCAAAACGGCTGTCCAGTGCTTCCAGGTTTTCAATGGTGGTCTAACATCAATCGGTTCACAATCTCAATCAAAAACTTAATAATCTCCAAGATCCTATACTGATAACCAAATATTGTTAGAAAGAATTAAACCACGTATTAATTGGAAAACAATTACTCTCATCGACATTGTTTTTCGTCCAAGTTAACTGCTTTATGAACAAGTTCATTGATAATGATAATTACTGTAATTTATAATATTGATTGTAACATATTATCGATAAAGCACGAACATTTATCATCATTTCTATTCTATTATTTTCCAATATGATTAAGATTGAAGATTGTGATAAACACTTAACACTCCTATGGTAATGTAAAGTGGATCAATAAACTTTTATTGCTCAAATTATATCAATCAAAAGGATTTATACTATTAACATCTTTATTTAGCTAATAAGAAAACATGCACAAAGTATATAATATATTGTATTTTACCATCTCTATATTAGTTTATTAGATTAAATTAAATAAACTGTCATTCTTAAAGTACATTCTGATTCATAATTAATCAAAACATCATTTATCTTTATCTTTAACCAATAAAATAATGTTCCCAATCATGTTGATAGTCAACACTATTAAATCTATAAAACCATAAAATTTCAATCGTGAATTTCTATTTAAGTAGTATCATGTTAATATCTCTGACTAAGTTTACTTATTTATCTTTCATAACGTTACAAACTGTTTCTTTAAATGAATAATACTATATGGCTCAACACCGGTAGTTTATAGTCAGTTTAACACAGTTCATATATATATATATATATATATATATATATATATATATATATATATATATGTAACAAACGAGGTCGACCGCATATCCTTCAAACAACACAAACCACTCTAGGCTTTATGACCAAAAAGTAATACGACTCTACGTACCTCGTCTACTATTCTGTTCCTCTGGTCACTCTACTAATACATATTTAACGATAACTCAATGCATCTGTCATAACGCAGACAACAACGTTCACTGACTTCACATTTTGTGATTATTATCGATTGCAGTACAGCAACGAATATCACCTGTCGACGCAGTTTCCATTTCACGGCTTGACTATTATTATTCTACGAACGGGAACTACGCATTTAAATTCGAATTCAATCATCGCTAGTCGATGCTATTTATTCTACTGCGGCTCAACAGAACATATATATAACATATTTCACTATTTTGTTAGCATCACAGACTAATTACTGTCTTATTCTACTCTACTTATTTTCACCATTTATTTCGCTGTCATACCCATAAACAATTTATTACTATTTTCACGATATTTTGAATCGTTTGTACGAACGTTTTATTTTATGGTTCAGACAGTCATAGCATTAGTACATGTTAATCTTTTGCACGCTCATTAATTTGCTCATATTCGCATGTTAACGTTTCCATTTTTGTCCGAGCCTTTGCGATATTCATGTATTTTCATAAAATACACCCACCCCTCATGTGACACTGTACTCTATCGAGTGTTGTACAATTTTTTTCGCTACTTGTTGTTAACGTTAACTTCATATCACTTCAGTGTTATTTTCGAGAACAGACATTTTTAAATGTGCTATTTTCTACAAGTGGGCTATGTAGTGTTAGTTATTATGGCAAGCCCATATACCTTATTCTAACTTTCGGACATCCTATTTTATTCATTTTACTTGAGCCATATATTTTGACCTTGTCAATTATTCGCTTGTCAGTCTTGATTGTTTTTATATGAGCGTATATGTGTGTACACTTCATGTCCCATGACTCACCACATGTATGTTGTTTATTTTGTCTGCCTATAAATATTGAGTAATGCCTGGCTTGAAATGGAGTTGGCTTCCCAGCCATCTTCCCTGCGTGACGTTTTGCTGTTCTATTACACTCACTTTACATACAAAATATATGTATTCAAAGGCCATTCTCGTTAGTTGACTTGTCTAAATTCCGTTATTGACTAACGTGATTTAAGTCGACGATGATATACGAGAATAGGCGATAGCAAACATTTATACGATCTAAATAGGAGTCAGATCCACGGGCCACTAAAATGGTGAGCCCGCCGACGACGAACGCAACGCAGCAAGCTACGTCGATGAATGAACATCGGCACTCCATATTTTCGACGACTATATATATATATATATATATATATATATATATATATATATATATATATATATATATATATATATATATATATATATATATACTTGAAGCTCTTAATTGTTTCGTGGTATTCTCATTTTCTTTTTCAGAGTAAGTAAATTGACGACTGCATCAACAATTATCTAAATGTTAATTTATATCACTTGATAAAATAATCATGATCATAATACACCTACACAATTTATTACAATTTTGAAACTGTAAATAAAATGTAACATGTTTAAACATTTTTCTTTTTTATTATTTTACATTTTGGCATTATTCTAAAAATAAATACATATTTACGTATTTATATTTATGATTATTAATTTACTAAAAATAATTAATGTATAACTTTTCCATATAGTTACTACTAACAAATTGTTGTTTAATAAGTAATAAAAACTTCAACTGAATATAGATATTATTTTGAGAAAAAAAAACATACAGAAGCCTCAAAATTCGAATACAATGAAATAGTTGAAGTTAGACATTAACAACGTTGGATGCCGGCCAGCTCAGTGGTCTAGTTGGTTAAGCGCCTAGTGTGAGACCGATAGGTCCTAGGTTCAAATCTCACGGAGAGCGGGATCGTGGATGCGTACTGTTGAGAAGTCCCATACTAGGACGAAACGGCCGTCCAGTGCTTCCAGGTTTTCCATAGTGGTCTAGATTAAATTGACTCATGATTTCAACCAGTAAAATATTACTTTAATCGAAGTAATGTGACTAGAGAGAAAGGGAGCCTTCTCACAATCACTAACGATGAATAAAAGTGATTACACTGTATTATAATCTAGATTGTTACTATAATTATAAATGCAACTAGGACTGAGATAACTTTGCTTTAATATCGACAACTCATATGAATAAAAAGGCAAATATAAAAAATGTGAATAGAAAGAGGAAAATGCCATCGGAACACTTGTAGTGTCAGTCATTATTTTAAGCCCATAATATATCTTACTCTAGTTTTTGGACAAACCAATCTAATCATTCCACTTGAGTCATATTTTGACCTTGTTAATTATTCGCTTATCAGTCTTGACTGTTTTTATATGAGCGTATATGTATGTACGCTTCATATTCCATGATTTACCACGTGTCTGTAGTTTGTTTTATCTGCCTTTAAATATTGCGTAACTCCTGGCTAGAAATGGAGTTGGCCTATCAGCTATCTCCACTAGTAGGTCCTGGGTTCAAATCTCACGGGGAGCGGGATCGTGGATGCACACTGCTGAGAAGTCCCATACTAGAACGAAACGGCCGTCCAGTGCTTCCAAGTTTTCCATGGTGGTCTAGTTTCAACTGACTCATGATCTTAAACATTGAAAGTTATAGATTTCATTGATAATTATGATATTAAATTGTAATATCAACGGGTTAGATTAACTATCTGGTATGATCTAACTATCTTTGTTGTTATTATTATAAAGTGTTTAAATAGTACTCTTTGTTGATATTGAAGTCTCAAAAGAAACATTAACACTAAGATTCAAGTATATCTAACTAGGAAGTTTTTAAAAAATGTGCATTTTATGCTCCATTACTGGTTATTATTCAAAATATTATATTAATTAATGTTACTAATCCCTTGTAAAGTTTGAATAACTAATTAATACTAAAGTGTGAATTATCATTAATGTTTAAACAATTTCAATATTTTCAGAATGGGTTTGTGGAGATTTTAGAAATTTTCACAGATTGAAATCATGAGTCAGTTGAAGCTGGATCACCATTGAAAACCTGGAAGCACTGGACGTCCAGTAATAACACCATAGGTAATGATGAACAATCTAAACAAATAAGTAAGATTTACAAAAATTAACTAGTCAATATAATTGAAAATCCTTTTCATTATGATAATTTTCCTTCGAAACAAAATACTTCGTCTTTATGAAATGGTGGGTTAAAGTCTCAGTAGGAATAAAAACATTTAGATGTAAGTACATATATGTATATACAGAGAGAGAGAGAGAGAGTTGACAAGTCTTCGGTTAGACAAAACTTGAAGATATGAATTTGAAAGAAAAAAAAAATTAATTATCATAATTTATGCAAACTAGACAAAACAATCTATTTTCACAAAGAATGAAAAGTTTCTTTAATTGTTTCTTGTAATTAGTCAATTATAGATTTAGGATTCATTCAAGTCAATATTTGAGCAACTTAATTACATTTGAATAAATACATTTTATGTATTCATGATATTAAAATAACATACTTAAGTTATTAGCATGTTAACATCATACAGCAGCTGATATCATTTCATAAGATGATATATAAAGTTTGTATTTACTTGGGCAGTAACTTTCGTAGACTTCTATACTAACGCAAATAGGTAAGAATATTTTAAGTTTATGCTAAGGTGAAACAATTTAAAATGTTTGCTTTTTTTTACCTAATTTCACAATTTAGAGGAAGAAACTATAGGATATCTATAAATGTATGAAATGAGAAATGGAAAGTTTAATAAACATCTAATCGAAACCAATAATCAATCATATGCTTTTGATTAATGGAGGTTCACAGTATAGAGAAAAATCGACGAGTAATTAAAAACAAAGGAAAACGGTCATGAAAATACATTGTGATGAGAAGTTGTAGTGTCAGTTATTGTGCTAAGCCCATATACCTTATTCTAACTTTCGGACATCCCATTTTATTCATTCTACTTGAGCCATACTTTGATCTTGTTATTTATTCGCTTATCAGTCTTGACTGTTTTTATATGAGCGTATATGTGTGTGCCCTTCTTATCCCATTAATCACATGTCTGTAGCTTTATTTTGTCTGACTATAAATATTGAGTAACGCTTGACTAAAATGGAGTTGGCTTCCCAGCCATCTTCCCTGAGTGTCATTTTGCTTTGCTCTGTTTCATTCGCTTCATATACAAAATATACGTATTCACAAATCAATTCTCGTTATTCGACTTATTTAATTACGTTATTGACTAACGCGATTTAAGTCGACGATTATATACAAGAATAGGCGATAACAATCATTGGTTCGATCTTGGAGTCAGATCCACAAGCCACTAAAAAGTGAAACCTATTAATTCATTTTTTAATTTAATAGCAAATACATTTCAGAAGAGATCATTTTCAGATGCGGTTAAAATGAGACTAGTGGATAAATAACAGGCCTTATGATAGCAACTTCTTTAACACAATCGCCTAGAGATGATAAACTCAGTAAGATCGATACAAAATATGAAATAGTAAAAATCATACAGTGCAGCGAAATCATGCTCTCTATCAGTCAGTCAACTGTGTTTTTATGACAAGAAGCGTAATATGTTCCTCTTTATCTCTTCTTCTCATTTGTTCGACAAAACTAAGCTAATTTTATTGAAACAGTTCAACATCTTACACCGTGAATAGTATTTCTATATTTAATAAACACAAAAAGTTGACTTAATTTAAACTAAAAATCCATATTTAATAATTGTGTTACTTTAATCCGAGTTTAAGTTTCTTAGATAATCCTTTATATGTAATACCTATGAATAGATCTATGAGTCTATATACTTAAATCTATATATTTAAATATATTGGTTTTTAAGTTAAATTGAAATAAGAGATCTTCAGGATCTGTATATTCATAAAAACATGTGATCAAAATAATCAACCGTAAGTCTAGTGATAACTTATTTGCTGCTGCTCAATTAAACAACCTTTTACAGGGTCAGTATATTGTAGCAACGAAGAAAACTAAATTTATTCACCAATTATTTGGTCGGTACTGAAACCCTTCTACTAGTAGGTATTTCAAGAATAGCTAGAAAAATTATCGTTGAATAGAACAGTACTTCCATAGTTAAGGTACTTTGTAATGAAGTGAGCAATATAATAATACAATTCAAGCTAACCTAAATCTTCAAGTGGATGATGGAACTTGCTAGGGAACAATAATTAGCCATGTTGAAATGTCTGTCTAGATTTTGCTTGTAATCATTCAGTACGACTAATAGTTGCAATTTTCGGACGATTAATCAATCGATTATTTGTATTTCAGACTTAAACGAGTTCCATTTTCAACGGCTTTGAGCTATTTAACAAAAAGGATTTTCAACCTTAAGATTTTTTAGTATTTAGTCCAGCACTTGTTTACAAGTAAATAATCATAACTTTAATACGTACTAAGAAACTCAATTGTAACCATAAACAAACAGACAGGTCCCAAAAGGTGTGCGCAATAAGTTGTCGCATTCCTAGTCAGTTTCTATTTTTTATTCTACTCTATCCAACTTTTACAAAAACCAAAAGGGGTAAATCTGAGTGAAAAAGGATATGGTTTCTGTACAAATAAAATACTCAAAAGCATTAAAAGTCTACTCATACTTAAACAATTGTCTCGTTTTATTGGTCAAAAAGTACTTGTTACTACTTAATAACCTTGCGCGAAAAACTTAACTAACATCAATTAATCACTAACACTTAACACAGAACATAACGCAAAGGTACATCATCCGAGGTTGCCACAACACAACTCAAAAAGATTCATATCATAGGAATAGAAACAGCATACGTAATAGTAAAAAAGAATAAATGGTTTAAAGAAGAGAAATGAAACCAAAGGATAAAATGTGCAAAACTATATTAAGACTGAAGATTCTAGGAAAGATAAGTAATGTGTACACTTTTACCTTCTTTTTGGAGACATCATATTGGTTATGCTTGTCTCATGGATGCCATCATTTATTTAGTTAAACACAAAAACACTAGTACAGATGGGCACCAAAACATATGTGCGCCATATAATCAAAATGAGACTATAAAGAGGAAAGTGAGTATAATAAAAAGGAATAAATGAATAAAAATTAGTGTACGGCGAGAGAAGTAATACACTTAAGAAAAATAAAACCAGAAATGATTTTTTCAGTTAAAGTTTCTCTCATTTAAATGAACAAAGCAAAAGAAAATCACACCAGGACCGCCATTGGTTTCTTTATTGGACCATGTACGATAACGTCCAAAGGTTATGAAGACTTTTAGCTCAGGTGCATGATTTAGGTGGAACTTGTTCTCGAATGGGTGTCCACAGTTATCCAAATGCATTGATATAAGCGAATATATTTCATAAAATACGACTGTTGGCCTGCAATAAGTATTTACTTATTTATTTAAACACATAGACATTAGTACAAGGAGGCACCGGCTATATATGCGCCACATAAATCATTCGATTTTTGTGAGGGCTGCGGTACTGTCCGGGTGCCCAGACCGAAACAGGTGGTCTTCTTAGGAGGTCACACCCAGAGCTTTCGACCTAAAGGTCAGAGCTATAGCGACTCACGTGCAATTGAGCTTATTATCACTTAACTCAGTCAAGCCCTTTTGCTAACTTGTTTAGCGGACATAGTCATCCGCACTATAACAACTTGTTGTACTTTTATTATTATTGTGTTTGTTTGCAGTACGTATGCTTGAACATTGTTTACAGCCTACGCAGATATTCATCCTGCCAACTTCATTATTAACTGCTTAATCTATTCGTTGACTCATCCCTATATATATATATATATATATATATATATATATATATATATATATATATATATATATATATATATATATATATATATATATATATATATATATATATATATATATATTTACAATACCACTACTACTGCTGCTGTTACTGCTACAATCGTAGTTCGCTCGCTCATTCGTTTTGCCTCTCTGCTGTGTGGTCCGAATTATTTGCTAAATAAACTGTAGTAGCTGCTTGTTTTTATCTTCCGATTTCAAACACCGTTGAAGATTATACGATAACGGTACGAGGGTGATTGGTTATCGAAGCACAGCCACTACAGATCCACAAGGCAGTAGTGCAACGTCAGGAGATGCAGTCCCATGGTAACCGGTCACCAACAATTGGTTCTTACGCCATCTGTTTTATTAGGATACTGGAGCCCATGTGCACCAACTCCCCCAAGTAGATCCTACATATCCACCAACCCGGTTAAAACGCCAGAAATTCGATTTTCGTCCTCTCAATTTTGTAAGCAACACCCCCACGAGAAGGCAGTGAGTAGGACTTTCCTGGCAGTGGTTTTATGCACGTGGCTATGTGAAAGCATTTCGTGAGGGAGAGCTGACTCTCCCCAGTCTCGGCCATACCAGGGCATTTGGAGGCTTGTGATAGGTATGGTGTTCTAACATTTGGAGGAGGTTGGAGATACGATCAATACATCCTCGACCAGTACGAAAACCAGCCTTCTCCTAGCGAGTCATTTCCCCCCCAATAGTTATTGCATATATAACATGAACTCTTTGTAAAGATAGAGACTATAATCAACTCATTCCCAGATGTTGGAACACTCAAATTCCTCAACGTTCGCAAACAACTCAGTCAGTTCCATAACCAGAAGGTCGCCACCACCCTTAAAAAGGGCCGGAGGCGAGTTATCTGACCTTGGCGACTTACGGTGTGTCAGAAGATGGTATTCCTTGTGGACTCCCATCTCCTTAGGTGGATCAGTCGACACTGGTCAGGAAGGACAAAATAAAGTTATTGGTGTCACTGGGGCAGCAGACTATTTGAACTGCCCCTCGAAGAACTCTGGCCATCATTCAAGACGTCAGTGGAAGTTATTGATTGGCGACCCAACACAATTTCATTACATAAGAATCTATTTTTAACGTCAAACACGTGGTTACCCGGAAAAGACCGAAGTGCTCCAACGAGTTGTAGAGAGCCTATAGAAAACCAGCGATTAAAGCCAATTTCATGGAGTCAGCCAAATGTAGCCAATGCTCACCTATACTTTTCGGTGGGTTGATAGCTAGACTTGAACCTAACTCGGTTTGCTACCTAGTTGCAACAGAAAATGAAGACTAATTGCTTATGTCGATTCATTTTGGGTGATGAATTTGTTGGTCACTAAAACATAAGGTAGGAGTAGCATAAACGATGGCATGATCAGAGTCCAGATAAGTACTCCAAAAGGAGAGGTAGTCTTGTACACAACCACGCCAACGGCAGCTCGTCGAAATGTGATCAATTTGAATTCATTTTTGAGATGTAGAGGTAGGATGCTAGATAACACATAGCGATAACTTTGCCGATAGTCAGTACTAACCAGAAACAGTTTGTAGTTTCAGCAAAGTTGCAGGAAACATTCGCCGTTATCTGACCTGTGATCAACAAGTCCCCATGGGCCACCCAAAAGGCTCTCTTCTGTACCTAGAGGTCTGACCAATGCATTCAATTCTCAGGTTAGCACTACAATATTTTTTTCGAGCACATTGTAAAAGAACACTTGATTGGTGATAAAACTCATCTATGATTGCATCCGGGCTGCAATCTGCCGGGGCATAGGTGAAGATGAGACATCGTTTCTCACACCGAGTTCTTTTCATTCTGATGGAGCTTCGTAATCTAATAACACATAACCGACTGTTATTGGGAATACAGACGATTAGTACTGTCTCGGCTCCAGCGCCTAGTGAGACACTAACGCCAGCAAAACCAGGAAGAAATGACAAATTATCCCCGAAACAAGCTTTTGGAAGCGACAGATGAAGGACGAATCTGTAGTGTATCACTAGTGTTGAACCCATGTCTCGGATAGACAACAGACATCGAAGTTATGATTTTATAAAGACAGTAAACCCTATCAGTTTTCCGATCTGCATTAGTGTGTAACGTTGAATGAGGGTTGAAAGGAACGTGGTTCCAGAAAGGTTGGTTCGGAATTCGGTGGTATCATCCAACTTCCAGTCAGTTAGTAACTGAGGATCACTTACATAGGACAAGGTTCCCACCATAGGCGAGCTGATGTAGAAGTTGAGAAACAATGGAATACGCAAAATAGTAAAAGGTAATAGACAAGTGACTCAATGTAAGGCAAGAACAAATGTCTTATACTTTTAAAGGCTACATTTTAGTCATCAGGTAAAAGAGAGAAAACTGTTACTTAGTATTATCACCCTCCCATCAATAGACGGATAACTTACACCACATGTGTGACACAGAGTTAAGTGTCAATCACACGAAGACCATAATTCAAACCGACATGTGATTATAGCGTTTAGAAGATCAAAAAAAGGAGCGAAATTTACCTAACTTCTGCTGTTAGCTACAAAACATCCTTAATGAGCATGTTTATTTCCCTACAAAAGTGAAGTTGCAATTGTTTCCGTTCAGATTTTTTATTTTGAAAGATAATATAGCTAACTCAAGATATACCACTCCGCATAAAAATCAAAATTGTTAATCCATTCATATTTGTACATTATTAACAGTTCTCATATGGTTCATATGACCTGAGCGAGTGTGTACGGTAAACACTGATAACCTGCCTAGTTAAACTAATAGGAAAGTTATTTTTTAAAACAACCACATCTACTACTCAACGATAAAGTTCAAGACAAAATGATTGGGAATTAAACCGTAAAGACCTCCAATTGTACACTTTTGCTAAAGGACCCGATGTTTTAGTAACATGACTTCTACAGAGAACTTCGGAAAATAAGATATTAGAATCATGTCAGCCAAACCTATGACATGGATTGATCACACTACGAGCTGCAATACTACAGTAAGCTAAGACGCGCTAACTGCCAATTAATTAGTGGTAAAAACTTATATTACTGTTCCACACAAACGAAGTATTCATGACTAGAAAAAAGTGGATTACATAAAATAAGTAACAAGACTTCAGAGGTTCATTAGTTAATTGCAATTGTTATATTTAACAATATACATCAGCATGTGGATGAAATCAATAAAAAGCACTTATTATACCGAACCGACAAATTGATATTTAGTTGTGCAACTTTCAATTCAGGAAAATATATATGATTTTGGATTTAAGGATGACAGGCTGAGAAACAAACAATATGGAAATGCTGATTGACAGATAAACAGAAAGATGCAACTGATGTTTTGTCAGACTTGATATCCATATAATTTGTACGAATATAAAGATACTGACCCAGTTAAGATAGACTGAATTTACCTCAACATGTCAACTAACGGTTTTATATTTTTTTAATACATAGCTCAAAATAATTAACATGTCCAATTTTCCATAATCGTATATTGCATAAAACAAGAGGAAAAATAAAGTAAAGGAAGAATCGATATATGTACACTCAGAGATTAAGCAATCATAACAATATCGGTGTCAATAAAAATAATACCAGTAAATGGAAACAATAAAGTCACAAAGTTTGTATGTGTGCAAAAATGCCATTGTTATTTTTACTACTTATTGTGTACAGCAGACTGAATTAAAACAAATAGGAGGTTGACAAAAAAGATTAGTCGCGCGATGAAAACATGTACAGAACGCGATTAATTTTAAGAAAAAGTAGAGAAGTTGCAGAAAGCTTACCTAAGAATGATATCTAAAATCGCATTGTTATATATATCGAAAGGAAAACAAAATTCATACAAAAGCGCAAACAAGTTAAGTTTTAAAACATTTGTATATTTGTGTACGTAAGTACATACAAAACAATTATTTAAAGTAACTTTTTAGTAAAACTGCTAGAGCAGATGTGGAATTATGCTAAATCAGATGAAAAGTTTATGAAGACCGGATACTGATGAAGGCCAGTTTACAAATATAGCTATTATAATCACCATTCAGACGCTTTGAAATTAAATTCCAGTTTTTAAATAAAGCCCACTGGCGCCCAATAAAACATAGTGGTTAATTTATTGTATACAACATTTTCGTTTGCGCTTTTTACGATCTTTCCCCTTCTTCTCTTTCTACAAAATATTTTCAAAAGCCATGTAAATTAGTAAATATCAAAATCTATGATTTTAGAGAAAAAGATCATGAAAATGGTAGTGTTTAGTGCGAGAAATCTCTTCCAAGGAATACAAATAAAAAGGTTACTAGCAGCTTCAATTTGATGTACTAAACCTTCAAAAACTAGCATTTCACTGTATCATGGTCACGTCTCTAGGTAACTTTCAATAAAATGAAAACAGAAACTGTAGAGCATTAACATGTACTTATCTATTTTGATGGGTTTTCTCCAGCTACTTGAGGTCTAAACGTTCATATCAATTATCCGAAGTTCTCAAGTAGCTTTATCATACTCCCCCTGTTAATACAGAGAGAGAAGACATACATATGAATTACTTAAAAACCGGTGATAAAACTGACAAAAATAAATTGGGTGGACCGTTTATAAGGCTAGTGAATATTCTAGAAAGCACATAAAGAAAACACCTATGTAAGTATGCTAATGCAAGCTGGAAAATCCTTGGGTGAGTTTCCTGGTCCCTAAACTCATTGAACAGATAACGATGACTGTCTGCTACAACTACGCTCTAACAAATGTCATTCTAACCAAGCACTAACTTTAAGCATAGGACGACATTTGTATATGAACACCCCGAAATATCAACTGAATGGTACATATAGATCATACTGTCATCAGCTATCGTAGAGGGCGCTCAAAGAAAGTTACACATTTCTGAGCTGATATTTTGACTGATCATGCTCCAGTGCGAGCACGCGTTTACCTGATTCTTTACTGGAAACGTGAAGGTCACAACGGGAAGATATTCTAAAATTCGGCTTAAAAATGAAAAAAGTTAGGCGAGTATGTCAAGAACAATCAGAGAAGCCCTTTGTCGATCATTAAGTGATGCTCATCTTGATGTTGCTTCGGATGATATTCAGACAGCGTGAACAGAGCAGTGCGATTTATGAGTGGACTTCACCAAGCGGTAAAGGGACAAAAGCTAATCTGAGGCAATGAACAGCAGCAAGACAAGACGGCTATACTCCAGAAATCTTTAGGGATGGTGGTCAAGTTTTAACAGTTAGCTTAACTGATTAATCAACTGAAATCTGAGGGCCGGACGTAGTAGTCTTACAACACTGGTCCTGACCACTTTAATTTATAAAAAAAATATAGAAAACCTCTTGTGACTAGTCTGAAAATACTAAACTCCATGGTCATCCAACACTTGACTAGGGCCCTAAGAAGAAAAAGACCAAGTCGGTTTATAAACCTAAACGTAGTGTATAAAGTAAATATCCACTATTCATCAGGTTCTGCAGCATACATGCTTACCAACACTTAACTATAACTGTATTTCTTGACTCTAGAGACCACTTGACTATAAAAATAAGGAAGCCTTGTGGGTACCATTGATAGATGTATAGAAGTATGTGAGTCGTGATGACTTATTGCTTGATCATTGTTAGTTGAGTCAAAGCTGATTGAGAACGATAAACGGGATTGGTCTGGTTCGACGCCTAGATAAATTATACTGAAATGGTTGAGTGCGTTAACCACTTCGCTAATCTTAGAAGTTTTACTAGACCCAGTAGGTAGGTGTTTCACAAAATCTTGGCACAGATTTAGGAAGTTCGTTTTGGTTCCGGCAACTTTGTCACATGAGGCGTAAGTGAGACGTTCATTGTTTGATTGAAGGATGAGGTATTGAGCAGCAGCCCTATTATTTCTCATGGCTTTGAAATAAGGTCCTCATCTATCGATACACAACAGTTATACTTACATCTAGCTCTCAAATGTTAGCTAACACCATTTAATTTTGCTGATAATAATAGATTACGAAATTCAAACAGCTTTGCAGAACCTCAGTCACAACACAGAACCTGATACGGTTCAAGTTGCCGTTCCCCATTAGCACAGAGATAAAATCGTCAAGTTAAATCCCAGAATAGTAAAGTTAGTAACATTTAGTTATGGTAAGAAAGATCAGGTATTGAAGATAACATTCGAGAAGACAAGCAAATAAGTTATGGCCAAGTCCAACTATCAGCGACTTAATGGGTTGATGCCATATGTTAGTTTGGTCACTCCTAGCTTTCGTCCAGGCTACTTCAATACCAGAAAACACCACTCATCGAAGTAGGTAGTGGTTGGATGAATGTAACGCATATCTCAACCACCTTACCTTAGTTGATGAAGACTTACTACCTCGGCAACGGGTTTCCCATCCTTACCTAGTACTCTACTCATAACCCAAGCATCGCTTACTTCGTGACCCCAAAATACACGAGCGATGCTTCCAAGACTTAAGAATATCCTCTACCCTTAATGGTCATTTTTCACATCCATAAAGTAGAACAGAGCAAACTGCTGAGCAGTAAACTCGTCCTTTGGTTGATAGAAGGATATTTCATCTACGCCACAAGTGACGCAAGTTGGCAAAAGTCAATCGAGCCTTCTGAGTCCGTACCGAGATTTCGTCGGACAAAAGAGTATCAGAACTGATTAGACTCCTAAGTGAAGCGGTTGATGAGTTCAACTATTTCACCCCCTATCATTAATTAATGCGCTGATGTAAGTCAATCCTGAAGCAGCCCTTTGCATTTGGACGAAGAGAGCACGATCGCGAAATTTTTTGGATTGTTGCTTAAGGTGGTCAAAAGACTGCGTTTTGTCAGTCTTCACCAAACGAAACTATGTCATCTGTGTATTCTAAGTTAACAAGCGAATCATTTGGTAGACCAACCCCTGGAAGTCAGACGATGAAAATTCTATCTCTAAAACCATGTCTAGGACAAATATGAATGAAAATGAGACTGAACAACCCTGACGAACATCAATTAAAGTAATCAACTTTGATGGCAGTTGAGCGTAAGCTCTGATTCGACAAGTAGTGTTCGCGTAGAGAGTTTATACAAGGTTAAAGTACTTATATATATATATATATATATATATATATATATATATATATATATATATATATATATATATATATATTACCACCACTAAATTAACTATGAATCCGGTGTTCATCTTGTTGTGCTAATGAGGTATGGCAACTTGGACCGATGCACATATGTGCCTGGTGCTACGTTGTAGCTGACTGACTGACTAATTTATTTATTTGGTAGGCTTTTCAATGATACACTGTCAGAAAACCTCACGATCAACTGAGTTGGGCAACACCTTAAGGTTAAGGAATATAACTGTAGTCGTACGTCGAAAATTATGTCTATTCCAGAACCCGCCGTATTGTGAATGTTTGGCTTATACACCCACATCCAGGTCTGAAACCAGCATGATTTTCTCAAGTTTGCTCTTTACGAGCTCTAGTTAGACGTCAAAGTATTATTGATGCACATGTTTTAGACACTAGTTTAGTGAGACTGGTTCCTGTGATTTCTATTCTTTCTTATAGACTAGGACGATCAGCGATCAAGACCAGTCAGGTGAGACTACATCTAGTTTTCAGATTTCAGTATATCTAACCGCTAAAACCAGACCACCATCCTTAAAAATTTCAGGAGTTAGCCCATCAGGCCCCATTGGCTTTAGATTACTTATTACTTTTCAGTCTTATTAAGAGTTGGCGGACTTACACTAATCTGTCATTTAGGTTGCTTGAAGACAGTGGCTAACTGAAGTGTGGCTGAAGGCCAGGTGAACTGCTCCCTAAAGTCTATGTGTCATTTTAATCTCCTGCACTGAAAGTGAATAATACTCCAGTCTTTTTCCGAGATATTTCCACTAATGGTCGGATCTTTAATACCCGTTTCCCTGATCAGTTTGAACAGTTGTCTGCCGTTACCCATTTTTGTGGCCTTTTCCGTCTCTTCTGCTTTCGCTATCCACTATTGCTCACGATCATCACAGCCCACACACAAACAATGAACTCTATGACTACGGCAACTAATTTCCTCTCTCCGATCAACATTCAATTGATTCAAATAATTGTTACTGTTATTGTCACTATTAATACCATTATTATTATTACCATTATTGTCATTATTGTTATTATTATTATTATTATTATTATTATTATTATTATTATTATTTTCCACATTATTCACCCTCCTTTATACTTATACAGCGGCTCGTCTTTGGTGGAAATTCGACTGTATCTAAACGTTCTCGAGTCACTGTTCGGTTGAAAATTGTATGTTACCACCGAATACGAGAACTGAAGCAGTTTTTCTGAAACCACGTGCACCATTCAAACTGGCTGCCTTCAACGTTCGCACACTAATGCAGGTCGGACAACAGATAGGGCTGGCTATGTCTTTGGAAAGTCTCAATATTGATGTTTGTTGTCTATCCGAGACCCGTATTCAAGACTCTGGCGAAGTACTACAAATTCGATCTCCATCTGTCGCTTCGAAAAGCTTGTTTCACGTGCGCTTATCCGGGGACCCTGTGGCATCTTCGTCTGGTCTTGCTGGCGTTGGTGTCGCACTAAGCGCTAGAGCTGAGGCAGCACTAGTCGATTGGATCCCTATTAACAGTCGGTTATGTGCTGTTAGATTAGAAAGTTCCATCAAAGTGAGAAGAAATCGGCGTGAGAAACGATGTCTTTTCGTCATCTCCGCCTATGCCCCGACAGATTGCAGCCCGGATGCAATCAAGGATGAGTTTTACCACCAGTTATCTGTTCTTCTCCAGAAAGTGCGTTCGACAGATATTGTAGTACTAGCCGGAGACTTGAATGCGCAGGTCGGGCGTCTAGGCACAGAAGAGAGTCGTTTAGGTGGCCGATGGGGACTCGTTGGTCGCAGGTCAGATAACGGGGACCGTCTACTGCAACTTTGCACAGACCACAACCTGTTTCTGGCTAGCACTAACTTTCGGCACAGTCATCGCCGATGTGCCACCTGGCGTCCTCCCTCTGCATCCCAAGCCTGGACTCAGATTGATCACATCGCGATCAGCTTCCGCTGGCGTGGTTGTGTAAAAGACTGCCGCTCCTTTTGGAGTACCTATCTGGACTCTGACCATGCCTTGGTCTGCGCCAATCTTGCCTTACTTTTCAGTGGACAACGAAGTGACCACCACCAAAGGATTGATATTAGCAAGCTGGTTGCAACCTCTGTTGCAAATAAGTATCGAACCGAGCTAGCTTCTAGGCTAGCTACCACTCCACCGAAAAGTATAGATGAGCATTGGTTGCAATTGCATGACGCCATGAAAATGGCGGGAACAGTCAGTTGTGGGTTTGCGAAACGTCCCGCTTATAAGCACTGGGTTTCTTCTGGTTCCTTACAACTTATTGAAGCCCGTCGGTCGACTCCGGGTGACCGTGAGTTTGACCATAAACGAAGGATGTTACGTAGGGAAATTGGGCAAAGCTTGCGTAAGGACCGAGAAGCCTGGTGGTCGGAGCGTGCTAATGAGATGGAAGCAGCAGCTGCATCTGGTAACTACCGGAAGCTCTTCCAGCTCATCCGAGCCACTGGCAGCAAGAAGTCTGGTGTGAGTGAAACAATCTGCGAGGATGATGGGATGCCAATCACTAACATCCATCGACGTCTTGGACGATGGGCAGAATTTTTCGAAGGGCAGTTCAACTGGCCTGCTGCTCCGGCAACATCGGTCAGACTGTCCTGCCCTCCATGGCCGGTGACGACTGATCCACCGAACGAGGAGGAAGTCCGCAAGGAACTCCAACTCTTGAAGCGTTACAAATCACCTGGCCCAGATGACTTACCTCCGGCTCTTTTTAAAGATGGTGGTGACTTTTTGACTAAGGAATTGACGACGTTGTTTACAAAGGTTTGGGAATTAGAGAGTGTACCAACGTCATGGAATGAGTCGATAGTTGTCCCTATCTTTAAAAAGGGTTCACGTCGTTCCTGCAACAACTATCGGGGGATAAGTCTACTTCCGATCGCGTCCAAGCTATTGGCTTCCGTCATACTTCGTAGGTTGTTCAAAACCCGAGAAAGATTGACTCGCGAGGAGCAGGCTGGGTTTCGTTCTGGTCGAGGTTGTATTGATCATATCTTCACCCTCCGCCAAATGTTAGAACATCGCCATACTTATCAAAGGCCAACAATCGTAGTGTTTCTTGACATCAGGGCTGCCTTCGATTCGTTGGACAGGACTGTTCTCTGGGATTGTCTATTGAAGAAGGGTGTGCCTGAGAAGTTTATTAACATCCTAAAAGCCCTATATAAAAACACCTCAGGCAGAGTGAGGGCATACAACCACCTCTCTCCATTGTTCTATACGAGTAGTGGGGTTAGGCAGGGTTGCCCAATCTCACCATTCCTCTTCAACTTTGCCATCGATGACATTCTGGAAACAGCTCTGATGAATGTAAGTAATGGTGGTGTGGATCTGTTGCCTGGAGAAAGACTTCTCGACCTTGAGTATGCGGACGATATTGTCTTACTGTGCGATAATGCCCAAGGCATGCAATCCGCACTTAATCAGTTGGCAATCAGTGTCCGTAGGTATGGTATGTGTTTTGCACCTTCGAAGTGCAAAGTACTTCTACAAGACTGGCAGGATTCCAATCCTGTACTCACCCTGGATGGTGAGCAGATAGAAGTAGTCGAGAAGTTCGTGTATCTGGGTAGCTGCATAAGTGCTGGTGGGGGTGTGAGTGATGAGATCAATGCACGTATAGTGAGAGCCAGAGCGGCTTATGCCAATCTGGGCCACCTTTGGCGCCTTCGTGATGTTAGTCTGGCTGTAAAAGGTCGGATCTACAACGCGTCGGTGAGAGCAGTTTTGCTCTATGCTTGTGAAACCTGGCCTCTCCGAGTTGAGGACGTTAGACGACTCTCTGTGTTCGATCATCGCTGTCTCCGAAGGATTGCTGACATTCAGTGGCAACACCATGTTAGTAATGCAGAGGTTCGGCATCGTGTGTTTGGGCACAGAGATGATAATTCAATTGGTGTCACCATCTTGAAACACCGACTTCGGTGGCTTGGACATGTTCTACGAATGTCGTCCCAGAGAATTCCACGTCGTGCATTGTTTGCCGACTCTGGGACTGGTTGGAAAAAGCGGAGAGGTGGTCAGTGCATGACATGGTGTCGTGGTATGAAAGAAAGTTGCAAAGGACTGGCTTCTGTCGGTTCTTCACGACTCCCTGGTTGGGGTCTGAGAGATGGTGCTACACAGTGGCTAGAGACGTTATCAGATATGGCTCAGAATAGAAGCCAGTGGCGATCCTGCTGTAACCTTCTTTTACTTTCTTCATAAAAAGTGGTTGTGTCTCCCTTACTTGAAAGATTTCTTCCGATTGTACCTTTCCGTTCCATCGTTACGACCGCACTACCTTTCACCAATCTCTTTGTTATCGTTCTCTTTTTCTTTTGTGCTCCTTAGTTTTTTTTCTTTTTTTTTCTTTTCTCTCTTCGAATTTTCATTGTTTTGTGTGGCGCATATATATTGGCGCTCTCTTGTACCAATATTTATGTGCTCAAATAAATAAATAAATAATAAATCTATAAATGTGCTTCAGAATGAGCGAGTCTTTCCGACGATGGTTTATGTGAATGTGGTTTATTTCAGTCCATTGTGGAAGTCGCCACGTTAGACGATATTCCCCTTAAGCTTGCTAGAAAATAGAATAGTTGCAGCAGACGGTCGCCATCATCTGTTCGCTGAGCCACGACACAGTACAATACCCCTAAATACTCTTTGATTCGGTTTATTCTACTTACTTCAGCACTTAAATCACCTTCCACTGTTGCCACTTTAGAGCCTTGAGCTTTTCGAAGGTTGGGTAGCTTCCTATGAAATTCATCCGAGCTGCAGTCAGTGGAGGCGTAGACAGGGTTATCAATGTACCATTTAGTCAGATGACACACAAGTGACTGTTCATTGGGACCCAGTCTAACAGGGCATTCTTTGCTTTTTAGTCCTATACCTAAACTAGTGGTCACGGGAAGTAACAATGGTGTCTCTAGATTGACTACCTATCTATCATCACAAAAGCCATACTGCAAAAACTTGTGCACTTTTACCTAGTTAAACATACATCAGTTAGCGCTATGAACTAGAACATCTGGGATCAAAATATATCACCAATTAAATGCTTGAAGTGGTTACAAAACTCCAAACTGGTAAAAGTAAACCTGTGATCTAAATTCATGACTTCATAAAGTCAAACTCCTAAACACAAAGTTGTTAACTGTAACAATGTAGTTTCAAGTGTAACAAGCATTAAAAGTAAAGTATGATCTTTACCATCAAACAACGATCTATTCTCCCGAAAACCAACGATATCCTTTAAACGGTCACTTTGTCGATAAGGAAATATGCGTCTCATGAAATATTGGATAAAATGTTTTAGCAGGGGACTCCTAACTGGCTTGTGATAAGGTGCAAAATGATTTACTATGAATAATATACACTTGTTTATCTATTTAATTGTTAGACAAGGAACGGTATAGCCTCAAACTATCTAATCACCATGACCTTTTCAAGTTGCTTTCTGTCTGCTTAAGGCTGAGTGCTTCTATATGTTGTAGATTTTTACTTGCAAGATGAATTTGACTTATCAGAACTTGATTATTACAAGTGCTAGGAATTCCAACCAAGTTCTAATAGCATTTGAACGATAACAGAAACCGACAGGAATAAAAATAAATTGAGAGATAAAATAAGGCCATATATGAATATCTTTAACTTAAAGAAAGAGAGCAATGGACAACTACGTCACGCTACTTGGTTTTCTTTTCCTAATCTCGACATTAATAAGCAATTGAATCAGTTAGCCGATAGCTTCAGGAATGTCAGTTTGAGCCATTTTTCAATCTACTAGGATTTGAAACCATGACAAATAGGTGCTAGAGGCAAAGACTTTTAACTGGTTTGGGTAGAAACGTAAACAGCTTTATTAACCTAATCATCTCGAAGCGTGGAGACAGAATTTAATTACAGGTTTAATTAATAAAAAGCAACTCTGAAACTCTTCAACTAAAAAAACTGTCCGTAAGAGCGACCAGAGCTTGTGCTATAAATGGTAGGCTTAACTATTTTTAAATCACTTACAGATTTTCTGATCTCCCGGACAAGTTTATGAAACGCATCTTCTACACCTTGCCTGGTCTTGGCGGAGGTCTCAACATACGGGATATTATAAGAGTGGGCTAAGGATTTTGCCTCCTCTGTACATACACTGCGATTCGTGAGGTCAACTTTGTTTCCAACAACTACAAATGGAATGGAGAAAAGTTTTGTTAACTTACGAACCATAGGAACTTCGTCGGCATCTTTAACCCTTTTGATCTGCTCTCGATATTGATTTATATCATCGTAGCTCTTGGAGTTGTTCACGGCAAATACGCATAGAAATCCCTCTCCAGTACGCATATACTGATCTCGCATTGCACTGTTTGGAGAATAAACTTGTATTTTGAATTACCTGTATTCCTCTTGCCCAGCGGTATCTAAGATATCTAACAAGCATATTTCTCCATCAATAACCATCTGTTTTCTGTAAGAGTCCTCTACAAAAAGTTTAAATGCTTGGTCTTGTATTGGCTATACCTATCGTTGGGTCATATTCCTCAACAAAACTATGGTACAGTTATTAAAAATATTAAAAGCTTACTGATTCTGAATAAGCTGGATAGTAAGAGCACTTTTGCCAACTCCACCAGCTAGACGAATAGGTATTCATGTGTAGATAGCAAAGCTTACCTCCAACAACAACTAACTTGTACTCAGTCATAAGAAACTATCGAGCACGAACGAATTACGCCAAAGGCCCGGATGGCCTTGAAGTGTGAAACATAACAATTGAGAATAATATCGAATGCATCGACAGTAAGCACAGTTCAACTATTTCTGTGACATTACTGTATGGAAAAAGAGTAGAAACTTTACTATGAACTTCATATCTCTTACTTAACAATTTGAGCTATAAATAGGAAGATAAAATTAGTTATTCATGCATTTGCTTTTGGGACAGAAACCTGATCGTTTGAACGAGCAGTTAACAAATCCACAAAATAAATAGCTCTGTAAGTCTTCGGCAATGGATGCTGACCACATTAGTTTTAATGGACTCAGCTGAATGCGCTTAGTCATGCATCCGCACCAGATCACGAGTGGGAACGCCATGCTAAACATTCCCTGCAATCGCTAGCCAGTATCGATCAGTCGATCCTCAAACTACAAATACCTGTGGCATCTTTAAGTGCTTCTTTCCAAATCATTTCACGTGTAGTGACCTCAAAAGCAACGAAACCAGGACTGACCTAAGTCCCTCTCAATCTAGGTGGCCGATGTCCCTCCTGAAGGACAGCGGAACAGTCGGCATGGAACATGGAATATCGGAATAATGAAGAAGACAAAGAAGCATTCAAATGGTTGCTAAACCAATTTGAAACTTGTTTACTCTTGTAAAAAGTTAAACCCGCTGGAAACATGATGAACAGCAAGGACAGGCCTTAATAAATATGTTGCTATATTGTGGTATTCAAAAGAAAACCAGCCGATACACAAAGATTTGCAATGATTATGTGTGACGATGGGGAAAAGTCATCATAGGATGGCAAACCAAAGACTCCAGGACAATAAGAGTAATCACAAGAAAAGATAGAGAATCGCATTAAATTTCATCCACAGCTAAGCATCCACCAATGATGGAGGCGAAAACGATGAAAAATATTCGCTGTTCTGTGTTTAGGGTTTTGTCTGTAAGTATTGACTAGAAAATTTAGAGTGCTATAGCCAAATTCAATGTGACATTACAATTCTAAATAACCGCGAATGAAGTCTATAATCAGCCGGATTTCAAGGAGAACGTTTCCATTTAGGCTCACTAATTTCACATCTTTTATTCACTACACACATCAAAGACACATGCGATTGGTTTGCACTGTGTGAAGCTTTTTCGATTGGTAACAACCTCAAGGCTGTATTTATATTTCATGGGAGTCAAAATCGAAATATTAGCCGTATAATACAAAATGTTATCAAACTTCAAGGCGGTAGGTCTAGAGTAAAAATCTGTAAAGTATAGCAAATAGTTTGTATATACCGGTCCATTTATATTTAATTTCACTAGTTATATATCAGGTACGTTCATTCATGATCTTCCCACCATTTAACAATGTGACTATATAGACAACTGAGATCTTCTGGCCACGTAACTCACCATAATATATTATTATGTAGTAGACTCTCTAGTTCGTATTTTACATCTTCAAGTTCTAATATCACGTTCCCTTTTGCTACGCATTGCATATTCCTTTTTCATTATTATCAAAAGGGACGGCTGTTCTATCTAGCTTCTGCTTATATTATGAAAATTCTACTCATCTGCTGGGGATATTGCATTCAATTAAGTTGAAAAATATCTCGAGTCATGGTTGAAGAAAACCTTGTACAAGCAATATTACTCAGAAGTGAAATCTGAAACATTCAATGAATGTCTTCAAGAGACACTATCAACTTCAAATTAGTTGGAGTCACTTCTTGCCTATTTTTGATCAGTTCTCTCTCAAAAAGTCAAACCAATGAACAAACAAGTTCAAAGTTTGCATAAACCGAATATATCCAAAGTCAAGTAAAAATAACGATAGTTACAATAAAAGATTATGGTTAATTAAATACTTTGAACTCCTCCCATAACGACAATGGCAGACAGTATATCAGCTGAGGCGCTGAAGTCGTATATACAGCTAATTGTTAATAAATCTCATGTCTTCCCAATGACCCGGTGGAAAGACATGCACCAGAAAAATGAAAATATGTTTTCAAGATTCTTGTCACGTTCTTTATCTGTCTACCCAGTTATACATAGGAGAGAAATTGTCTCGACCTTATTTAAGACATGAACATAACAGGCTAACTGGTCTAACCGTGAAGCCAAAAATGCATGAGTCCGAATTAAGACTAATGGTCTCTGGCAGAGAGACGAAAACTACTCTATCACCTGATTGGTTGACAAGAGAGGAAGAGAGAAGACGAGTAAACCGGAACATCCTTAGATTTGCTCCTGATTATTGCAAATGAATAATCAATAAATAGACGATTGACGCGATCACAGAATACAAACAATCGGAAATATACAATCATGTCCAAACCGGTCATTAAGGTAGAAAAACAGAGTACTAAAGGTCACTTTTAAATTGCATTAACTTTGGAACACAGAAGGGTATGGCAGTGGACCATACGTCAAACAGAAGTTTATGGTTTATCGATTGAACTCGAGATAAAACTAAATGTTAGTACTTTACATACTTCGAATTAAGCTAAATTGTATCAAATTAAGTTTATTATTCAAGAGTTGACTTTAAGCATCTAAGTTATATCGAAACATTAAAGCTCAAGTATTCATTCACTCCCCTATTTTGCAAAGGGATTACATTCTCTATCATTTTATTTTGAATGTTTAAAAGCTTTGTGTGTTCAAACAGGTAGTCTCGCACTCCACTAGTTTCTTCTATCGGCAAAACGAAGGATACCTACCAGCACGAAAATTAAAGTCACCCAAAACATCTTCCGTCGCTTATCATGGCCCCTTTGTTTCCCTATTCACATCAATATCGAAGAAAGGAAATTCCAGTAAATCCAAGCAGTAGGAGAGGATAACATCTTTATCGGTACTGGAGAATGTCCCAGAAAGTATTACTACTTTGAATAAAGTAGATGCCCAGTTCTCATAAAGATCATTCACATACCGACCAGATCTCTTCACCTCTGATTATTTTTGACAATCGAGTAAATGGAACTCATCAATATAAATAACCTTCTTTGATCACGAGACAGCGTGGATAGTGAGCAGTTCATAGATCCAGTCCACGTAAATATTGATGTCAGAAAAGAATGGCTACTGTTGCTTTTTCTCTTTTGCCGGTTATTTATTGAACCGTGATGGTCTCTACATCAAAGGATATGCATGGAATACGACGTGCACTTCATGCACACCCGATAACTCAGACTTTCGAGATAACTTGAACAAGTATCATGTCAAACGATTAATTTTTATGGTCTAGTGGAGTTCATAAATAGAATAATCATTAGTTCAAATATGGCAGTGTCATCACTGATAATCATAAGCAATGTTAACGCCTAGATAATAAACATCAACAGTATGTACAGATGCTTTACCTTAGGCAAGTCATACCTACATGCTGATGACCTGAACACAGTAAGTAATACAGTTTTACTCACAGACGAATTCTACAAATGATGCAGAGCAAATTGAGTGAAAGAGATAAGTATTATGAGAACCAATGCCTAAAATTTGACGCAAATAAATACTAGAACAACACAATGCAAATAAATACGGACAGCTGGACATGGGAGTTACACTACATAAAATACGAATCACTTTGTGAGGCAATGCTTCTCAAACTTGTAACCGTGATCAACCCTGGTCTGCATTAGTCTTATACTCTTAACTTCTGCAAATTCATATCGCCTAAAACATAGCAGTAGAGATGAATAATAAGTTTTATGCTGTTAATCATCCATAAAACGAATCTCGAACTCTTCTAAGCAACGCTGGTGTAAGACCTTTCTCAAATTGCTTCTCCATTCTAATTTAATGACCAGCATTACTGAGATTTGTGTACTGTTGCATTTTTGAAGAAGCGCGGATTGGTTTCTTCACAACACTTATGTACCCATAAGATGTTTTTGAATAATAATAATACTATTGTACAGAAGCAAACTTTTATGAACACATCAGACTACTTCCCGAAAATAAGTTGTCTGTTGTCATTACCTAAAACACCAAATAAAATCTCGAAAGCATATCTTCTTGATTAGGCTTCAATAAATACAAAATATCTTCCGTCGAAAATACTTATGATGGATATCCTTCATGTTTTTTTCATGTTACTTAGCAAAGCTCTTACTAAACTTGAGTCTTCAACGTGCATGAATATATCAGCTGTAAACTCAGTTAACACTGGCTCTCCAAATGTCTAAAATCATACACGCATAGAAATGTAAAGTAATAATCATCAGTAAACAGATTTTCACAGTTTCATTTACTCTTCAAATCAAGACAACAGTGAATCGAGCACGTTTTTAGCTATCCCTAAATATGTGCATATATTTGATTTATTCAGTTTTCTGCCTCTTAAGTTTTATATTTTACCATTGTGCTGAATTCATCAACTTTAAACCACGTTCTTGCTTAGGTTCAGTTAATTATTTTAATTTAGCTGTTTAACATTAATCCACTAAGTTCAATGCGACTTAGGTAAAAGTTTCTGAGATGATTGGATTCAGGTAAATGGCCTGCTCAATTATCTGTTACTACAGTACTCAATTATGCAAACGTAAATTCTCCACCTGGAAAATGTCGTCTAATAGCATAGGTGAGAACAAATCATGTGACTTTTTGATAGGTTGAAGACAATCGATGGCATATATACCACTGACTGAAATTCATCTTCCTAAACAGTTTTCAACAAATGTGTCTTTACCAATAAACACTACAAACAAGTGCTTTGTTTTATCAGCACACTGTACCTACGAAACCGTACATAACTTTAAGAATAATCAACTTATTACTAGATCAAATAACAAGTGGATCTCAGAAATGAAACCAAAGGATTCAAGTGCTTTTTATTTGACATTTTATATTTCCAAAAGCTATGAAAAACATTTCAAATTAAGTTTTATTATGCTTTACTTATAAGGACAGGTAAGTTGCAGAGTCACTTTCACTTGGAAATCGTAAAGCTTGTTCACCTGACTCTCTGAGTGTTGTAATTAATGAGAAGTTTTTTGAAGTAACATGAGCTATTGATTGAATGGTAAGTGAACAACTCATTCAGTCGGTCGGAATTTCCGTTGGAGTAAACCCACCGATGAGTTTCGCGTATATTCTCAGCTCACTCAGCCTGTAACTAACCGAAGCTGCCCAATTAAGAGTTTTGGTACAACTGATCAGTTAATCAAGAATTTAAAATCGAAGGTCGTTTCTGTTTTGCCGTGTTGTTAATGTTACAAATGGGACATGCATAACTAGAGCCGGTCTTCCTCTCGCTGATTTATATAAAGTACTTCATATTTCATGGTCAATTGTTAATCCACCAGTTGTTGGAAAATATCAACCAATGCGTCGATACTATCACCGTAGTAATACCGCTGACAACGTGTTGTTGTACCTTCACTATTTATCAGTAATTTACCAGTAGTACATCTGTTATTTCCTTTAACTGTCAACAGATTTCCATCTCTGGAACTGTGACGTTTTCCGCGTTATGAAAAGAATTTTTATTGCTTAGCAATCCGTCACGGTTGCAATTGATATTTATTGTGTATTTCATGTCAGATACTAAGCATTGTAAATCACCAGCGTAGATGATAAATGTCGAATGATTGGAGGCTTAATGAAGTTAGACGGGAATAGTGTGGTGAACCAGTTAACGTCAAAGTCACACCTCGTGGTCAGCACTTTACGTGGACTACCCCATGTTGTGTCAAGGTACTATAGATGCTTTGAGGAATGTACAACACAAAGAACGTTATAACAGAAATATATTAGTTCAACTAGATACAAGCGAAAGTAAGACCACCACCGCATAAGCCAGTCCATGGCGTACGATTGAATAATGCTCGTTGGTCGTCATTGACCTTGACGGGGATCGATGATCGGTTCAATACTCAGTGACCCAACTGCCGGGTGATTTGGCTAGGGATTAGTGACATTTCACTGGCTCAACGGCATACTTCTCTCCTGTAAAATGCAGTAAAGTTTATTACATAGTGAACGACAAATGTTTTAGCACGTTCGAGACTACTTATTGAACTATTGTTTACTCGTCATCAGAGAGGTAAAAGAGGGATGAAGGTGGTTGTGATAAGTTTTCATTACCAGATTCTCTCGACCGTTTGAGCCTGAAGTCGTAATTTATACACGAAACTCTGAACATTCAGTGTGTTGTAATAGGAGATATAATGCACAAACAAAACAAGGAATTAAATTAATTTGCTACTCCGGCCATAGCACTTAATATTAAAGGAGGTTATCGGATAACTCTTAACCCTCGATGTGAAAATGTTGTATCAGTCTCTTTCTGTAGTCGACTTTTGTAAGAGTGTTGATTCGATCTATCCACAGAATTTATCTCAGTTCACTGTCTGTAGATACATGATGCTGCCTAATCGGGAATCGCCGTTACTTGTTTGCTGTTAGAGCTTCTTGCTTTTGTAATTGGTAATGGCAACCTTTCAATCAATATTCAGAAATAGTTTGCAGATTTCATATACGTCACTATTATCTTATCTCGGTAACATTTACCTGCTTACCCCAAATTGTCACGCACAGCTTGTTGGATGTATCTTCTAGATGAGAACCAGATGTGTTAAGGGAAGGAAGGGTAAGGAAATGAAAGAAGGCTTGGGTAAGTGTCACGAGAGGTCCACCAAACATCAAGCTGTTGAGGTACGATTTTCTCATGCCCCGTTCAGCCATCTAGTGTTTACTCACATGCCTCTTGAGTCACCCTAAAGCCAAAAATGGAGGAGGATATATTTAAAATGGAACAAACAGATGAAGCTAGTCAAACCTGGAGAATTGCTCAACTATTCTTATAGGGTAGTTAGATACTAAAAGAAAGTTTGTAATTGCGAATAACAAATGTTTGATGTGGTTGACCGTTTCGGTAGTCTTAAAGGGAAATAGTTGCGGTATAGATATCTTGGATACAAATGTGCATTAAAAAAGAACGTTACTGCAAAACTTATCAATGTGAACCCTCCAGAAGCCGGACCGATCAACTTACTCGATTTAGTGCGTGGCCCCAAGTTTGCAATGGACATCTTCAATAATCCGGTTCGTAACCGCGGACAGAGAAAGTATTCACTGACCAGGGATAAGCAGAACGTAAAATAAAAAGATAATGAAAATATTAAACGCTGAGTCGTGCAATCAAGTATGGTCCTTAGTGTTAGTGTAATAATCGGAGTATTGACAACTGACAGTAACTGATTCAATATAAGTGTAGCCGTGGGAAAAATGATCTAAACTCAATGTCCTGATTGCACAGTGTGTTAGTGTTCCTAATATGAGATTCTGGGATAACTTTCAATCACTCAAGTTGAATGATCACGGATTTATCAGACAGGAATTCTATGAAGTTCCATTATTTAATAAAATGTTCTTCACAATGTAATAATATCCATGTTATTTCCGGACGAAGACCAACTGAATGTTCTCTCCAAGGACGACATTTTGGAGTATTCTACACGTATTCTTATTTCGAATTTTTAAATGACTAGATATATAAATATTGATATTCCTTGTGTCATAAGCTTTCGATTGATTCATTAAACACTTTTATATGACTTACTATTCTTAAAATATTGCCAGTTTATTGTTCACGGTTTCCATTTCTCACAGGCCTTCTTGGCTTCGTCGTGGATAATCGTCATTTATTCTATGACGTGGTGTCTGATCTGCTTGTATATAAACTACAAATGTCTGAAATATACGAACGATCTTGGATTGGTGAACATTGGTTTATCTTTGTGACTAATTATTAATTAGCCAACTGTCAAGCATAGAATATCAGTCTTTCTTGTCCACGCAGCATATTGATTGCCTAAGGTCGTCTGTGCGTACCGGTCAGTGCTAGGACATAATAATACTTATCTGAGTAAACGATCCCATATCAAGCTGTGTTAGAACCTGTCACAGCATTGTTGACCCAGATGAACCGGCAACGAAGCACTTGTGAAGCTTACTTACTTATTTACTCCTGTTACTCCTAATGGAGCATAGGTAAACGACCAGCATTCTCCAACCCACTCTGTCCTGAGCCTTCGTTTCTAGTTTATACAATTGTTGTTCATCCTTCTCATGTGTCTCCATTTCTCGAAGAGATATTCTTTGGTCTTCTACTTCTCATTTGGCCTTGAGTATTCCAAGTGAGGACTTTTCTTGTGACGTAGTTCGGTACTTTCATCAACGTGTTATTATTATTATTGTTATTCACAAACATCCTATTATTGCAGTAAGATATGACGCTAGAATAAATGTTTGCGCAGTCATAGTTCGGAGTGACGCTATGAAAGTCTCAATTAAGTGAAAGAATAACGAAATATCAATATGTATTAGTCATATCTACATAGTGAAGATAAACCGAATCTGAGAAGTTAATTTAATTGTAGCACAAGTTATTGTCTTAATTGCAAACTTCGAAAACTTAAGAATAATATTTATTTAGATGGAAAAAAGAGAAAAAAGGAATGAATATTTAGTGAAAGTGTTCAACCATGCTAATAATAATTGTGTAATAAATATCGACCTCTGAAGAAAACCAACAATTTAAGAAAAGTTCCTTTAGTGCACTCGGATAAATATATGTAGATTTATGCAATAGTATACAGAGTAAAACTTGATATTAGTATGAACTTTTGTGTAATAATAATTTAGAATGATGCTATAAAAGTCACATTTAGTTCCAAAGGATAATCAGATATCAATTATTATGTTTTATATATATATATATATATATATATATATATATATATATATATATATATATATATATATGGTGAGGATGAAACGAATCTGAGTTGATTTATTGAAATGTAACATAAGATGGTTTGTTATTAGTTACAGACTTTGGATGTTTAGGAACAAAATATGTTTAGGAGGAATAGTAGAGATGAAGAGAATATCTTATGTGTCAAGGGACCAATAATGATATTAATAACAGTAATAAATATAAATACGAACATAAGCAGACTTCATGTATTAAGATGAATAAAGATAAAATAAAATAAACGTTTAAAGTTTCAAAGGTTATACTTTGCTTTTGAGTCAGTTAGATAGATGAAGGATCTTGTTTGTATAAATCAGTACCAAACATATTGATATTCAATATGTGACACAATTCACTTCCAGCACTTCTTCCCGACTTCTTCCTCCGCTGGGATCTGGTTTGTTCTCTTCCACAGTAGATTGTTGCTAATAGTGTCTAGCCAATGGATCCGAAGTATTTTGCGCAGAAAACTGTTAATAAACACTTGTATCTTCTGAATGGTGGCCTTCGTAGTTGCGCAGCAGAACAGTCTTGTCATTTGTATTGAAAATTTTGAACTTGGTGTTGGTTGACAGTTGTTTTAAGTTCCAGATGTTCTCCAGTTGTAGATGTGCTGCACTTCGCTGATCGGCGCTTACAAACCCACACAAGATCCATCGTGTTCATCAGTGATGCTGCCCAGATACGTAAAGGTTTTTGCATCATCCACAGCTTCTCCATTAACATATGAAGCTATCTGTTGTTTTGTTCAACGAGTGAATCGTATGAAACACACAGGCACTTAGTGGGTTGAAGCTGAACGTAAGAATACGATTTTCACCTGGGTTTTCATTTAGAACACCTTCACATGTTATATTTGAATACGCTACTGTAGCTCATTCCATCTTACCAATAACAAAAAATTAAGACACGAAAGCTAGATATTAAAAAAAAGAATATATTTGTAAAATATCAGCGAATGAATTTTAAGTAAATCCAACGTTTCGCCTGGCAATCTGGTCCAAGCTTTTTCAAGGAAAATGTAATCAAACAACAAAATTATCGAATATAAATAGGTACAAGGTTCTTCGGTTTACTGGATTTACTTAAAATTCATTCGCTGAGATTTTACAAATATATTCTTCTTTTTAATGTCTCAAATGAACTCAGCGCCCAAATATTGTGAAATTATTCGTTTAAATTTAGACGAAAGTTCTTATTTATGAAAGCTAGATTTTGAATTTAATGCTCAATGAAAAGTATGGTCACGTATCAAATACAAGAATCGTCACCTTTTGTGTCGAATAATTACTTCCAAAAACTCAGACTTCGATCCTACGGAATTAACAGTTTACTAATTCTAGTCGGTAAATGTAAAACTGTTTCCTCTGCCGCAATTACAACCTAACGTACAGAATTAAAATTAATTAAAAATAAAATTTTAAATAGAATTGAACGCTAGTTAGCCTATCAGTAGTTTTTTGACGCTGCACGATGTTAGGTGCTATATGTTATTTTTCCGCGCTGAATAATGGCCTATGAAACTCTGGCGATAATTTAACAGGATAGTAACAGAGATACAGATGGCACATAACGATGAAGAACTTATGGTTGTTTGTTTTCTGAGTTATTCTAAGTATAATAGGCTAGCGTCTTTTTTTATATGAGAGAGGAGTACCCTCATCACGCTTTTGCTGCTTTAAATATTGCTCATAGAAGATATCCGAACGACCCATTTATCAAGCTACTTACTAGTATTGTACTAGTAGCAGAAGGTTACATTTTTTTCATCTGTAAAGATTTTTAGGTTCTTTACAAGAGGCGTTTAGCCACTTTAATGAGCTGAAGAACAGGGAGGAGTTTTCCCTTGCGTCTCTAATTTCAATTGTGCATTTACATACAGAACTGCCTAACATATGTAGTTCCAATCGTAACATCAGTAATGTTGGACTTATTTTAGGCCAAGATGTGATAGAAGAGTATAAGAACAGGACAAGGGAGTTGAGAAAGCATGCTACTGATAGAGTTACCTCCATATAATTTATCTAATGACATGTTTATTTTATAGTCACTTTATTTTGGTGCTTTGGCACTGTTTTTCTTTAAAAGATATGACAAGGCTAGGGAATACTCTGAAAAAGCACTTGAAATTAATCCACGCTCCAAGGAGGTATGCTAAATAACAGTTATCTATAAGTCCATTCAATCTTTTACCGATTCTCAGATATTGTATCTGAATAGATGGATCGCATTAATGTGTAAGGATGAAGATTTTCAAAAGAAGGTTGTGAAGTATTTTGACGAATCCGAGTGGTATGAATTGATCTGGTTTGTAACTTCATATTAAGTAGTGATGATGAAACTATGTCAATTGAGTGTTTGATGGGTAGAATAAAATATTTACAAGCCTCGAAGTCATTCTCGTCGGCCTTGGATGAGGTGAATATTTTAGTAGTAAAATTTTCAAGTTATGTCCCTGGTTTTATTGAAAAGATGAGGATTCAACTTGCATCTCAAGACTGGGAATCAGCTTCAGATACAGCTACTAGGCATGAAGTTATTTTAAGTTTTACAAACAACATTTAGATGCCTGTCGATTGACCCTACGTGTATAGAGGCTTTAAAGTTTCAAATTCTGTATTTGCTGTGTTACGAAGGAAACACCAGTGCAGTAAGTTTAATATGCGCTTACTACAGCTATTTGTTAGGCACTGAAAAAGCTAGAGGAACTCAAAAAAGAACTCGAAATATCGGAACCAAAGACATCAAATCAGTATTCATCAGTTTCTAAGCTGACATCCCTAATCGTAAGTTTAACTTTAATTATGGTTTTCTGTCAAAAACAGCTAGCTCTCGTAGCTATAGACTGTATGGTTTGTCTAATATTAAATTTATTGGTCTTATTTAATAATTTCAGTGTGGTCGTGAGCCTACAATACTGCAAAAGGTTCAAGAAATATGCGAGAAAGCAGTTGAACTGACACCTGGAAACTATCATTACCTGATTAACTTAGGTGATATTGTTCTCATGCAGGGAAAACTAAAAGAGGCCGTTCAACATTTTCGGAACGCGGTAAATTTGTGCGAAACAAGCTTTGATGGTCTAAAAGGTAATAATCAGTTTTTATACATTCATATTTAAATATCACCAGTTATGATGCTTCACTAATGTTGTAAACTCTGAGAGGTACGACTAATAATAGTGTATATTTAGTCCAAAACACCTGAACCTTGTTTTATCATGATTAGTACAGGTTTAAATTATCCCATGGATGATATGTGGGACTGAATTCTCTCTAGTTTTTGTTACTATGTGTGTGAATCGTCTCTGTATAGCGATTTTTCTACAAATGTTTTGTAGAATAGATGAACTTGTGACTAGCAGCGGAACCCAGAACTAGAGTCTCGTCCTATTCGGAACTCGTCAGCTGAGTGTACTTGCATGGAATGTACCACGTAGAATGCAAAAATTCTAACAGACTCTGATCAAAATTTAGTCAGGATAAATTACGGCGCAATAATTCAAATCCTTTCTTTTAGTAATGTAAGTATCATATCTGATGCGGAAGCGAGTGACTAGTTTGACTCCCTAGCTAATTCTATAGCACTTCGGTCATTTAAGGGAACTAGTGCTGGTCTTAAACTTCTCCTTAGGATCAATACTAGTATTCATTTATATTCAGATAACCAGTACCAAATAAGACAAAACGCGCGTCCTGAATCAAGATGTTAGCTGCTCCATAAAATCTTTCAAAAGTTTCTTTTTTATTCCCTCAACTACCATTTACAACCCATCTTAAAGTTTAGCCGAAAAAACGAATGTTGTTTTCTCGGGAGATTTGACTCGAGATAATTAAGATCGTAGAAAAAGATACAATCAAGACAGTTGAAAGTTTTAGCTATTGTGTCATTTAGAGTACTCAAACCAATGTAAACATTACAAAATTCATTTGTACTTTTGATGCTAATCAATTCTTATGATCAAGACAAGGTTTTCGCATTTTGAGTAGTAACCTAAGTCATACTTGTCTCCATTAAATTCAAGTGTAAATGAGAAGTCTTATAACTGCTACTAACGTAGGAAGACGTAAATTTAATCAAGTTAACTACAAAATACATCTCATCAAGTTATTCTAGATTGTTACATATCCTACCTTAAAATGTCAAATATATGAAGCATACTATAATAGGTAGACTATACACTAAATAGTAAATAACACAAACCGTAGTTAGCGTGACCTCCAAAAACCACTTTATGTAGCGAACTAACATGTATTTTGATTACAGATTACCAAGGAAAACACTTTATTGTTTAATGATTTTAGATAGTCCGGAAACTGAGATGAATTCTGTTCAAAAAATATTTTAATTAGCTGTAAAATTATCTTGTTTAGTCAGATTAACCTCAAAATGACTTACATATTTCTTTAGCTGTTGTTAAGTGCCAACTTCTTCAAAACAATCTACACGAAGCTTCAACACAATTAGAATTTTTGAGTGAGCTACAACCAACGATCGGAAATTCTTCAGTAAGTAAACCTTTAAAGAATGAGTCTTTTGCAAATAATTTTGGATCAAGTAAGGATTTTGGGGGGAGTGTTAGGTATGCGCGATAGGAAATTTGCTGTATTGGGTTTATTTTATAAGGAAAGCAAACAATCACTATTTTGGAAGTTGCTTATTCTGGATAAAGTTAAGAAATATGCATCATCTTAACTAGGTTGCAGTATGTCAACATAGAACGACATTCTATGGAAAATCAATGTTACCATAATTTAACAGGCCTTAGTCGCTTTTCAAGCACGGGAATTTATAATTTTTCAAACAGGTTTTATGTGTACGACATATAAAAATATGAATTTAACATACATCTTAAGTCGTAAGTATCAAAATCAAGCCAAATGCGTCGTTTCCCACCTAAATGGAAAACTGTCTATATTGTAGTATGTTTTACATATATAAAATAGAAAACGTAAATTCCTAAATAGTTGAGTTATGTATTTCAATTATCACAGATATTTCCTTCTATATCACATTTTTACATATAACTGAAGTGTATAAATAGTAATTTTTTACTTAAATGAAATGTAATTGGTAGTAGTAGAATGAGTTTGAATTGCTTGTTGTCATTAAACTCCTCTAAAAAACAAGTCCTAAAAGAAGGCCATCAATCTTTTTTTTTCAAACTGTTCAATTCGTTCTGGCTGTTTTTAAAATTTCATTTGCATTTGATCAGTCGAACGGTAACTAATCACATAAAAGTAAATAGTAAACTATGTGAAATATTTCTGGTATCAGCAATCCAAAAACCTTTCACTCATCTTCTATAGTATGTACAACCATTGCTAGTAATTCAAGCTCATGAACTAGCATAGACATAGTCTTATAAAATCATACTGAAAAGGAATGCATTTGGTTTAATTACCCGAGGGTTCAGTTGCTGCCCTGGTAGATCAGTGCAATCACTTCCAACTACAAAGCTGGGTGACACGGGGTCAACTCCATCAAGAAGCGTCAGTTTTCTCAAGATTTCAGGTCCAGAGTTTTCTGTAGACTACCCCTGGTCGCCCTCCTTATATTATCCAAGACGTGAAGGGTGGTGTCCAAAATCTTATGCTGATGCACGACGTACCATACGCTAACCTTTCGACTGACTACTTAAGTAAAAACACAGGAGTGGATGGAAATATATATTGAACTACCAAATGAAATACACAAACACAGATATATATACTCCTTAGAAAATCAATCCGTTTCTCAAAAAATGATATACACTTATCCTTTAAGTCGCTTCTGATTGTCCTCGATTGACCATCTCTTCGGCTACTTCTGATTGGTTTACCATATCACAAAACCTCCGTCATACCTATCGATTAGCCAGGAAAATTTCGAGCAATGAATATATGCTACATTTCTAAAACTGGAAAATGTAGGACCTAAATAAGGTAAACTTATGAGGATATTGGAATCGACTTATAATTTTTAGAATGAATTGGAAGGTTATAACTAAATTGAAACGAAGGAAAACATTAGGCACCAACACACTACTGTTTTATAACTTTAAGGAGGTTGACCCAATACACTTATGTGAAGTCTAGCAACTTGTATTAGTAATTATTTGTATCAGATGTAACATTGTTCGTGTTAATAGATAAAGACAGAATTTACGGTGAGACTAATACATTGCAATATTTAGAAAGGCTGTAGCAAACAAATGTAAATTTCTCATAGATAAAATCCGTTGTATTATAAAATTTAAATGACAGTATCTGAACTAGAAATACACTTTCTATTAGCTTTTATTTTATTGAATAGGAAGTAAGCTACATGATCTCAGTACTCAGACGCAAACAAGGTTTATCAACATCGCAAATACTAACACCCTTGAATGAAGCTATGGAATTACAGCTACATAAACTTCGGGTAAGCAATAAATTGAATGCACGTATTTTTATGTTCTTCATCCAAATCCACTATTTTTGAACTAAAATATTACTAGAAGTCGTGTATAGTAGTAATGTTGATAACACTTTAGATAGTCTGAGGTCAAGAATGACGTTGACGATTCAGTACGCTCTGTTAGAAGACCTCTCATATCAAGATAGTGTTGAGCTGCATGTACTTCAAGAAATCCTTAAAAAGTCAGTATAAAAGTTCTAGTGTTTTCACAATTTATTTAATTTATTTACTCATATATGATGTAAAATTATGGTAGTTTCAGTGAGATTAGATCCTATTGTTCCCAAACAAGAAATTTTAAAAAATTTGCTTCAGAGATTAACATCAGCTGAATAACTAATCGAAACTGACAAAATAAGTGATTACTATTAAACAGATATGAAATTTTGGTTAATTAGTTAGTTTTTTAGTTGCATCTTGGTGAGTTTTGTATGATTATTGTCTAAATAACCAACACTAATCCTACCATTGATGTCATTTAATACATATGGAAAAAAAGGGATAACTGATTAATTTTGAAATTAATGACTGAGCAAGTTTTTGTCTAAGTAGAGAATGCTCAACGTAATTTGAACTAAACGTGGAAAAATGTACAGAGATAAATGAGTGATATAAGTGAACGGAGCACAAATAAGCATATAATGGAGGGATTTACACAATAGTGAAGAGAATACAAGGGAATGTCTGACCAAATTGTTCATCATATTTCATAAACTGTATCTATCATTTAAATTCATCGGCACAATTCAGAATAGTAGTAAGAGAATCAGTGAATTGGTTTCAAGTAATTATTTGGATGCTCTAATGTTTTTTTAAATCAAATACTACAAAGGCATTAACTTAATTTACAGTTAACGGTGAATGTGATTTATACATCATAGGAGTTTCTACAGAACTCTAACATCATATTTCATACAATTCTGTTGATTAGGTTTATCTTTTGATTTTCTCTCTCCATTCTACCATGATTTAAATTGACAGGAAAACCTTTCACTTAGGCAACACTCAACAAATAGTAAATAATTTAACTGAACTTCATTTTTCTGTGGTTCATTTTTCACATTTTGATGTGTTTATTTTCTCGGTTAATTCACTATTGAAATTTAACCTACTTATGAGTAGTGCAAAACATATATCTTATTTACTAGCTACGTGTAATTTGTATTGTTATGACGATTAAACGTTTTTCTTTTTTAGAATATCAGTTTGAGCCTTGAATATTATGAATTGTTAAATCCAGACTTTCTCCTTCAACTTATTAGTGAATATTTAATTCATGCACCACCTGAACCTTTAAATATTGGCAATACATTTAGAATATTTAATGATATGGCATATATAAATGATCAATATGATTCAGTTCTTATGCGATGTTTACGTATTTTAGAACCATTAACACTTTCAGCTCCAGGTTTTCAAAAAGGAATATACCTTACAGCATATGTTCATTATATGTTAAGAAATACTACAATTGCAATATCTAATGTGAAAAAATGTTTAGAAGTAAATCCATCTTTTCTTGATGGTTATATTTTATTGGCAAAAGTGAGTTGAGTCAAATATTTATTTATGTTATAAGATAAAGTAATATTGTTTTATTTTTTTCCCATTGGTCATACATAATGAAATCGTAGTATCTAAGTACCAGTGTGATTAATGCATAAATTACACTAAAAAGTGTTTTGTTTTTCATTTAAAAAGTGTTCTATTGTTTACTGTAATTAGAATGTTTGTTAAAAGATGTATAAGTGTCTTGGAATATATAATTAACAAGACGTGTAAATATCCGTATTTACATTTTTTCAATGTTATTACTTTTGTATATTCATTTAAACGGATATAAACAGATAAAGCTAGCATATTAGCGGGTATTTATCTATCTTCATTTGTGTTATTGATCAGAATACAATATAATTAATTTTACAGCGAAATATGTACTCTTTTAAATCTACCTATAATCTTAGAGTATATTCATGATTTAGATGGTTGGAGACTCTTGGTGATATGGCTCAGAATCGATCACAATGACGTCGGTGCATACACTCCCTGTCTTCCCTTAAACTAAGAGACTAAGATCGTTTCATATCTTTCTTTCTACGAACTAATTCTATATTCCGGTACTGTATCCTTATATGCAATCTTTCGCCTATATATTACCACCTTTAACCTAACCACTCCTATGAATCCAGTGTTCATCTTGCTGTGCTAATGAGATATGGCAACCTGGACCGATGCATATATGTACCTGGTCCAACGTTGTAGCTGACTGACTGACTGACTTTGACAATATGTTGATAGTTTCTTCAGGAAGTTAAGTACAACTGTTTTAATTTAAAGATTTTTTTCATCAGAAACATACTGAATAGATTACTACAAACTCTTTTCGAAATAGAATGATAATCAATTAAGTTATGGTAGTTTGAATACTGTAATCATAATTTTCATTCCATTGAATTATCATAAATCTCTGATGCACAATGATCACTGCTTAATAGTCTTTGACTATTAAAAACAATCATATTTAAAATTATATTGTTAGATTTCTCTTACCAATTACAGGATTTTGATAATTTAAATTATTCCAAATATATTCATAATATTTTGTAGCTTCAAAAAAGTTTTGTTCTTTTTCCATAATTAAACCGAAATATTCATAAGCTTTGATGCATGACTAAAATTATAAATCAGAAATATATGAAACATTTATTATTGACAAAATTGAAATAAGTTCTTGATGAAATCTTTGAGTTCATTTAAAGTATTCAAAGTATAAAAAAACAGACAACAGGACTAAATGATAACGCGATGGCGTTTGAAGTGAATGGTACTGAGTTTGAGTCCTAGAGTGAACATCAACTCTGAAATGCAGGCACATCTAGCGGACGAGTCCCAAATAGGACGAAACGCGCGTCAAACTGGATTCCACTGCTAGCCAATATCCATCATTGCTTACATTAAGCTTGTGAATTAAGGCAATATCGAGATATACGCACACTATGCACATATACCAATAACAGACTGATCAATTGCAATCTTAAAAAACTCAATGGGAAGATACAAGCCAAACAATACCTATTGAATCAAAATTAATATACTTTCGACTTTCCACTATTATACCCTATAAGCTATATAATTAATGAAAATCTTGATAAGAATTCGATCTGATAAATATATTATATTTGTACTATTTAGAAAAATAATGAAACATCTTAAGATTTAGATGGTGGTTAATGGTAGTTAACAGGAAACCCTGGACCCGGGTTTCGTACTATTTGGCACTCGTCAGCAAGGTGTGCCTGTAATCTTGAGGGAACTGGTGCTCCCTAGCGGACTCGACCTCGTGCCACCCAGCTTCACAGTCAGAGACGTTACCACTGAGCTATCCGAGCCGTGACTAACCTCCTGTAGGACATTGATCACCAACAACTGATCAATCAATTGTGATTATATTCATGATTAAATCACTTATGATTATTATTTGGATAAAACAATGTTTATTTCCAGGTTTATGTACTTCCGTCGTATTAAAGTGTTACATAATATTATTTATTTATTATTTCAATTTCTGAATTATATTAATCATTCAAAATTACCAATCTTATTAATTGGTATTTAAATGAAGTAAATCCACTGATATACACTGAATTCACGGTAGTCCACAAATTAATATCGTTCTTCCTTAATTTAACTTAACTAAAAGCATAATTAGTTCGATTGATCATCTCGTAAAAGTATCAAAATCAACTCAAAGATTGTTGCATATCATTCTATCAATATAATTGTGATAAAAATAGGGTATGAAAGTATTGAATTGAGATTTATTTTTTAGTGGCCCGTGGATCTGACTCTAATTAGATTGTATAAATGTTTGCTATCGCCTATTCCCGTATATAATTGTCGACTTAAATCACGTTATCTAATAACGGAATTTAGATAAGTCAAATAACGAGAATGGGATTTTGAATACATATACTTTGTATATTAGATGAATGGAATAGAAGGAAGAGAAGCGACGTAGAGTGGAGATGGCTGATAAGCCAACTCCATTTTAGTCAAGCGTTACTCAATATTTATAGTCAGACAAAATAAAGCTACAGACATGCAATAAGTCGTGGGATATGACGCGTACACACATATACGCTCATATAAAAACAATCAAGACTGACAAGCGAATAATTGACAAGGTCAAAATATAACTCAAGTAGAATGAATAAGATGGAATGTCCGAAAACTAGAGTAAAGATATATTATGGGCTAAAACTAATGACTAACACCACAATTTCAGACTCTGTAATTTTGTCATTTGGTCACAAAGTTAGTGGAAAATCTGGAATCATCAAACGGTAACATTCCTTAATGTTTAGTATTTATTCAATTCGAAATTGGATAACATTCCATAGTATTCGATCTACATTAAGAAGGACTTTACACAAATGACATTGATCACCAGCCAGTGATCAATCAATTATGAAAATTGGATTCAAGCATATTTACTAAAAACAAAAATCCACTTTATGTATAAACTGATCAAAATAAATGTTGTATTCATTAGTTCAGATTTTGTTTAGCTATAACATACATTATGTAATCGGAAGGGTACACTTTAATAAGAAGGGAATAAAGAAATTCATTTTTACATACTGTTATGGATGCAGAGGAACATACCAATCATTATCATGATTAAGTCTAATGATGTCCATGGACTTTAAATGGGCATTTCCTATTGGACATTATTTATTTCACTCGTTAAATATTGTACAGATGTTGTTCTCTATTTTTATGGTACGATGTGGTCTGTTTGACTGGTATATAAACAAAGTATGTTTGAAATATAATGATTCATATCTCAGAGGTTGTGGCTTGTGTTCTGGACTCAACTGGCTGGGCTAGACAGGGGGGCGGGACCAATCGAGACACTAGGCCGTTCATTACGTGTTTTCCATGTCACTGAATCGATCGATAATATGCTTCACTCAAATCTGCAGTCTCACATCACAACACATACGTAACTAATTAGTTATGTTAATCAGAAAAATATGTGTTAAAAATGGGAAATAAAGATGATTGACATTTTATTTGGGCATATCATCTGTGAGATATATGAAATTCAATTAATTCTTAGTTCATACTATATGTTCCATTACTATTTTCTACTTAACTGTATTATTTTAAACCAATTCCTTCTGTTTTATTATAAGTTGGCTGGTAACTGTTCTTTGACTTGTCGTTCCCATAATATATAGTTTCCTTTCTTTGTAATAGTCATAAAAAAACTTATTGAAAACTTAGTCAACAATTAAAAGAGGTTTAAATATTTTTCAATGAAGTTAAGATATTCCAATTGATACTGATTATCTTGTAAGATAATCAGTGTGAAATCTGTATTTATAAAGATGTTTTATAGCGTAGACTATTATCAATTAAAACGTGATTGGAAATCATGTAGGGCCAGACAAACATCTCACACTTAGTTAATGTTTCACTTGGTACTGTATACAAAATTATCCACACAAAGGTTCTACATTGGAAAATTTACCATTTAGATAATTTGTAAAGACTGGATAACTGACAATTCTTAATGTTGGTATATAAATAAACCATCATATAATATCGCGCAGTCAGAATCCCCCTTGATACCAATCTTACTCGTGAGTTAATTTTTAGACACATCAGAACAATTTTTATGTTTATATTTCACATGTCTTATAGATTAACTCATCAATTTGTTGTACGGTGTCTTAGTGGTTAAGGTGTTCTAGTTTCAACCACCAGATCTGAGGTCCGAATGTTTCTTCACCTAATTTGGTTTGAGTAGCCGAGTAGCATCACTATCCATTATAGATAAAGAGTGACTCAATGTTGATTATACAATCTGAAACTTGATGAATTACAGTTGCAATGCTTATCAAGCTAACATATCTAGAATTATACGAAAGAAGCTATAGATTTTACAGATTGAAATCATGAATCAGTTGAAGCTAGATTACCATGGAAAACCTGGAAACACTGGACGTCCGTTTCGTCCTGGTATGGGACTCCTCAGCAGTGCGCATCCACGATCCCTCACCCCACGGGATTCGAACTTCGTAGATTGGTTGGAGTTAGACATTAACACCATTGGACGCCGGCTCAGTGATCTAATGGTTAAGTGCTCGCGCGCGAAGCCAGTAGGTCCTGAGTTCGAATCCCGCGGGGTACGGGATCGTGGATGCGCACTGTTGAGGAGTCCCATACTAGAACGAAAGTGCCGTCCAGTGCTTCCAGGTTTTCCATGGTAATCTAGCTTCAACTGATTCATGATTTCAATCTGTGAAAAGTTCTAAAATCTCCACAAACCCTTTCTGACTATAGATTTTAATCGACATTATTCGATGCTACGGCTAGCTCAACGTTTTCGAAGTTGTTAAGGTCATACCTCTTTCCTTCAGGATTAAACTAAGTACAACATTTTAGATAAATACTTGATTCTCCTAATTATGAGGTGACATTTGTCCATTTTTACAAATACAGATGAAAGATAAAGTGGAATAAATAACTCATAGGTGATATTATTTACATAGTACCATTTTTTTTACCTAATCAAGAATGGAGAAAATGATCTTATCAGAATAGTATGGATTCTTTGTTTTTTGTTAAATCTTTATCATCGAGTTGCAACCTGTGTTACTTATCTCTTAAAAATTAAAAAAGAAATTAAACATAATTTTAGAGAAATGAAACTGGTTAAGTGTTATTGTAAGCATTTAATAGTAATGTGGAGAAGACATTTATAGAATTCAAACGGAATAAAAAAGAACAAATAATATCTTAGAAGTAAACATAATACTGAAGTAGGTTCCGGGAAATCTATTAGTATATATATATATATATATATATATATATATATATATATATATATATATATATATATATATATATATATATATATATATATATATATATATATATATATAGTGATAGATCTCTTAGTCGCAACCAATATCCTATTCATGTAGTTATTAGTGATGATCAAAGTCTACCATATGATGCGAAAATGAATGAAACCATTTAAAATTTTAAGTGGTTAGAGATAGTCTACAATAAACTATTAGCCTATATTTTGTGTCAGAAGTTATTTTTTAATCGCTTTAATTCCAAATGAAACAGTGGCTAAACAAAATTACTGTCTCTCTCAACTTATTTACATATTCATTGATAAAGACACTGATAACATATTTAATTGTAAATGAATTAAGGTTTTGATTTTCTTAAACTGATGTATCTAGTTTTACAACAGCTATTATTTTAGTCCTTTGTAATTCGATCATATTCTGGTCCCATATTATGTGTAATCATAAATCAAATGTTTAGAATCTGTTAAGTGGAATATAATGTATTTTTATAAAATGATTATTACTTATATGAATTACATAGGTATTATCATAGAACCTATTGTAATTCACAGGTGTTTCATTTTTCCCAAAATTTATAAGGTGAATACTCTTGATGTTGTTTTACTTGCATCTTCCCATTTTTATTTTGGACTGAAATTGATCAGTCTCTTGTTGGAATATGTGCATCCTGTGCGGATAACCTCGATGTCGTTTGAAGCGAGTGGTACTGAGTTCAAGTCCTGGAGTGAAAATCAACTTTGGTATGCAGGTACATCCAACTGACTGGTCCTAAATAGGACGAAACGCGCGACCTGGATTCCACTGCTAGCTACTATCCATCTTTGATTTAAAAGATGAGTTTTCTACCAGTAGTACATTTTGAGTGTTTAGATAAGCATAATATTAAAAACAATGCAAAGTACAATATATTCATTGTAGTCATATAAATAAAAAGTACGTAAAGGATTAAATTTAACCGAGTGGGATAAAAGAAATTCCTTTTCATACTTACTTCTCAAGTTCTATTCTAATAATAACTTTCTTGAAACATATTGGCAAAACAACCACAAACAGACAAACGACTGTAGAACATAGTATTAGTTTGTATCGTTTCAAGAACTTGCACATATGTATTATGATGTTAATAGTCTTGTTAGTCGATAATCACTAATCTCATCATTAAACAACAATAAGCTTTGTTATACTACTGATATTTTGTATTTATGTTCAAGTTGATAATGTTTATAACAATTCTTGTCACTTCAGATAAAGTAAACTGTAGTTAAGGTATGTTAATGCTGAAGGCTGAGAAAAATCATCCTATTTATTAGACATAAGAGCGAAAGTAGAGTGTAACTAACCCCAGATAAACGGTTATCAAGGCGAACTGTATACGCAGTTTAAAGATTATATTGAATACCGACCACCACAAACTTAAAAATGCTAGCTTAAAGGAAGATATATTTATACTGAATACAATTCTTTGTTTATATAGTACTTATATATCTTTGAATCTACAAGAAACGTTTAGTATAAGAAATATTAGTCCGACATGTTAGTGATACATAAAGGCTGACAATACATACTTTGGAATATATTTTAACAAGGAGTTTTGTGTGCATTATTTTTATATAATAATAATGCTTATGTGCATACATCGTACAAACTCTGAAGGACTTTACTCCTAAATCTATTTGTTTATTGACTATTAGTAATGAAGAGGAACTCTTAAAGATAAACTGACTTTTAGATGACAGTTCAAATAATGAATGCATTTCAATGCGTAGAACTTCTAATTCGAGTCATTACGAAATTATATATGTACATAAATCATTTATACATAAGTCGAATAGTCATTATAAATTAAGTTTGTTTTTTTGAGGAAATTATTCACACTCTTTTTCGATGTTAGGTGTTTGGAGGTAGTCAACAGGGAACATTGAATTTAGGTATTGTGATAGTTAATGCTTGTCATCAAGGTGTAACTGAAATCTCAAGGGAACTGGATAGTTTTTTATCATGCAAGATTTTACTATTTCAATAGAACAGTAAATTTATAACACTGTTCGTTCTTAAATACAGTTTGTTAATGACCTTAGAATACATTGAAGATATGAACATGTTTGAAGATAATGACACCAAAGCAATGGTCTCTGTTGGTAATGAGAACTTCCACTTTATTGAGAAGTTCTGACGCACAGAGAAAAAACTCAAACTATAAAACTTTGGGCCATTGTTACTGATCTGTTAGACTATAAATCATTTGTAGCGTTTTTTCAGTGACTTATCTTATCCTTAACAAACCTGCACTCACTTTTATATGTTAGAGAAGTTGGTTATCATTTTAAACTTCATTGTAAAAACCCGAGTACTTCACAGACTTATTTAATAACATTTAATCACTTAAGAACTACATTTGGATTAATGTATTTATCTAAATATAGTTAAGCTGTTTAACTTAAATTATTCTGATTTCACTTTTAAGATGATGTAATACATTTCAGTCAATCAGATATAACTAGTTTGTATGAAGAAAAAAAACAACCAAAAATTGGTTGAATAAAATAAATAAGATTGGAATGTTAACTATCTAAGAATTTGCTGAGACTTTATTTTCTGAATGGTAGTAATTCTTTCCCATGTTAATGTAATGCATTAGTAGGATGGTATCAATTATGAATGGCTAATTGACATGCACATACTTACACACATTGTAAATTAAACGTGAGAATGCGTATGGTGTAATATTTTTGTTATGATTTATAAAAAAAAACTGTATTTCTTTAGTAGTTATAGCCAATTTCACTATTGATTAATGATTAGAAATGAAGATTTTATCATAGTTTACCAATCACGTAACAGAAAGGAATAACTTCATGGTAATTTAGACAATTTTTCTTGATCCCTTACTCATAAATTGTAATTTGCATAGTCCATTCATATGCAGAAAACCTTTTAATGTATGTCTGATTCATTTAGTGTACTGTGAATGATGATTGATAGTAATGTTTATTAAATATAATGGGTTAAACACTAATCATCAATATCACAATCTAACTTTCTGTAAATGAATATTTGTTTACTAGTTTTGTTGCCGGCCGACAGCTTTGATTTCGTCTTTGTTCTGAAGTTTGTCTATCTTATCGCTCTGGTCTGTTTTACTAATTGAAACATTTCTTATTCGAAATTATACTGTGCTAGGAAATATGGTTGGTGAATAGAAGACACACAGTAGTTGTTATCATAGTGTATATGATTAGAACTGTGACAAACGTCTGGGTAAAATCGAAATGACCAATAGATACTGAACTAGTAACAATGAACTTCCTTTATCCGGTTTTCAGCACTTTGAATTATATTTGTCCCGAATTCTGAGAATAATGAATTAATAAGGTTTGAAATGATCATCAGAAAACCTTTTTCAGGGAAGAAGAAGATTCTTTAACAGCTAATGCTTCTTGAAAATATCCATTTTCCTTAGTTTTCTGTTATGAACTACTTGTTGGTAATGATGTAATGTTAAATCAGAAAGAAAAACAATGGTCGATGCTGTTATTGAAAGAACAATTCGTTTCACTTTCTCACTCTTCTGATTGCTAACTAATTTATCTTATTTATCATAAACCCTGATTATTTTGCTTTCTTCTTTCATTATAAGTATATTTTTCTATTAAAAATAATACCTCTCCTACAGTTTTCTCAACTATTTACTAATGAATGTTACTGAATATTGAAGTCTGAAATACCACATGTACTTTCTAGAAACTATAATATTAACAGTATGTTAACGTCTGTATCATTTTAACAAAATGTGCAATTTGGTAATGAGCTTTGTTATGTAAAATGTTTTTGTCTTTAATTATTTATATTAAGTTTTCAATGCATATATGATGAACTTGGTTATAGTTGTTCACTTAGCCATGCTCGATTAAAAGAATTAATCATGAAGATGCATTCTCTATGCATCTGTGTCAATTTAAAGACTTAATAGAGATGGGATAGTACCTACTTCAATTTTATTCATAGATTAAGTCAACTTCACATGTGTCTGGTTTTTCTAGCCCCAGGAAAATCTTTTCATGTTAAACTCAAAGGCAAGATTACCACTTATATTCAAAGAGGAATTTTTTTGTATATTTATTATGATCATTAGTCTTTGTGGATCTCCAGTATTAACGTATATTACATTATCTATATATAATGCAAATGGGAGAAAACGATATATCAATGATAAAAGAAAAGGAGAAAACAGTGATAGTTCATACTACAAAAAATAGTTAAATAATTTTATTTGATAAAATAAAATTTGCTAAACTATGTTCTGTCTACCATAATGATTTTTTATCTACTATTACTACTACTAATATTAATACTACTACCTTTCATTATATACTTCATATCTTGTTCCCAATTTGTGTGATTTACCAGGCATCTTATATTTTTCATTCATTCATATACACATATAGTTATATAGATAATTGATTATACACATACACACATCTATTGCATTAAATTTTTTTTTTAGTAATGAATATTACTGATATGAAACTTGGGGTTTATCTGACTTTGCTTATTGATTAGCATTAGACAATTGGTTTTCTTTAAAAATCCTTCTTTGGTATACAAAAAATTACAAACAAAACGTAGGATGTAGATATTAAAGACGTATTATAGTGAACTATTCAATATTTCAAGAAAGAAAAAAAAAACTAAGACTATCAGCATCTACAGTATTTATGTCAACTGTGAACTGTACCCACTATTGGTTAACCACACTGTTCTTAGTTATTTTTTTTTGATAATCAGTAAAAAGGTATTAAACTTATCATATTGGCTAAAACAAGACTAAGGTACAAAGTTGATTGGTATCACCTCATAGTATGGCAACCATTACTTTTTCCTGTGACTTATTTCTATTATCGATAATAGTATTATGCGTTAAGCCAAACAGTAGTTTGAGAATGTGCAGTGTTTTACTCCGCCAAGTAGTGTTTAAGGGGTATTTATCTTTCTCCAAGTAAAATGGTGCATTCATTAAAAGTCAAGAATTACAGGGTACTACTAAGTATTGTTTTCTATTTTACATATGCTATGGCTGTTTGACAACATTTTAATTTCACTCTTCTGTTTGAAAAAAGTGTCTATGGAATACAGACATTTTTGAGCATACCAAGAGTATTCGACATGATTCACTCACTTCTCATGTGATGATTATTGTAAACTGCTGCCAACATAGCCTGAATTAGGTGGTTGTATGTGATGATTTGAATTGCCAACATTAGTATTTACATAATCTTTCCTTCAGTTTTTATCAGTTAAACTGGGTTATCTAAGTCTAAGAGTAATTGGAAGAATTCATGATGTATAGAATGATGTCAATCATAGCTTGGTTTTAATAGCTTAAAAATGCTGTACACAGATATATAAACAAAGAATATTCTCTTCAGCTCTCACAACCGTATCTCCAAATTAATAATCCGAAAAGTGGCCAGGTTTGGGGCAAAGTGCGTCGTTTTAAGTTATAGCGTGTGAATTCAGGATTGTTAAACAAAACAAAACTGTTAATTCTGGGATGATTCATATGCAGTGTTAACTTATACGTTTAAGTCAAATTGTAACATTCATGGTCAAAACAAATATGGGTCGGATAGGGTGACATATGTAGTAGTGAAATTACAAATTCGATGAAATGTTTGGTCGAAGACTGTATTGTGTAGCAATTTTGTATGAATCTAGTAAGAAATAATAAAGTCGGATTAAATGAATCATGCATTCGGAAGATTAATAACGATGTTAAACCAATAATAACAATACAAAGATAACACCGACAATTATGTTTGATTAAGAAAGGTTGTAAGTACATTAGTCAAATTAGGTCATTCAATAGGTAAAATTATTGATTAATTTGCCCTGAGGTTAACCAGGGCAGCAGAAGCTGGTGAAGTTATTTCTTTTGTATACATAACTCTGGTTTCCTAATCCGGATAGCTACAGCTTCTATCGTTTGAAGGACTTTGAGTCTGACAGGCTTTTTTAAAAAAATTACTGACCCAATAAATCATTGAAAAGGTTAGGCTTATACTGGCACTATGACTAGTTTGCACTAAATGGGCCAATATCGAGCTCTTCCCTTTTTTCACTAAACCTTTGTTTAGCCATACTGGGAAGTGTTCTCGAGCACGACAATGTAAATTCCTAAAACTCCAACCAATATAACTTGCTCCACAAGAGCAGTCGAACTGATAAATACAAAAATGAAGTGCTGATTCTAGGTAATTCGTCTTTTAACCTCGGTGTCACAACTGAGCGCGTATAAAACACTAGACGTAGTTCTCCGGCGTTGAATGACTTTTAAGTTGTTCCAGGTAATCTGTGGAATAGTGTTTCGCTAGCTGCATCCCCTCTAAACTTTAGGCCCATGGAAAGGGATTTCTTATTCGCTGTTTGTATTTCACCTATTCAAACCTTCGTAATCATATATTTATTCATAAATTTTCTGGGGTATCAGTTATCCCTAAGTGCATTAAGCAAGGCGTTTAGCTTGTTCTCAACTGTATCAGGTTTCTCTGTACTGTAGAGGTACAAAGCTAAGGAAATGTGTGTACTAACCTGTTCAGGTATTTTTTCTGTTTAAATTCTTTCTTATAAATCCGTCAGCTCTCTTGATTAAGAGAGCGTTCCAAAAGGTTATTCTACATTCACTTTCTTCCTCATATGTAAACTTAATAGCTGGTTGTACTTCATTATATTGCCTAATAACTTCTAGTTGTGATGTACTATCTTTACAGAGGATGAACGTGCCATCCAATAATCAACAGTAAAATGTGAATTTTTGAGTGAACCATTTTTTAGTTTGGCTAGAAAAATGTCAGCTAGTGTGGGACCCAATAGTGAACCCGTTTCAACTCCCTCCATTTGTCTATAGGTTTCTCCGTTAAACTCGAAATTCACATTCATGGTGTATTTTAGTAATAACTTTTGCGAGGTTAATCGGGGTTTCAGTTTCGGTTTCATTTTCTCAAAGTTGTTCACATACATACTATATAGTCTCCATTACTGGAACGTTTGTGAATAATGGTGTTACATCTAAAAACATCATCGATTGCTCCATGGCATTTGAGTTTTTGATTTTGTCAACAAATTTGAATACACCCGTAACACTATTTTACAGGTTCGTTACTGAAAGGTTTCAATATGATTATCAACCACTTAGCTATAGTATGTTATGGAAAGTTATACATATCTAAAATTGGTCTCAATGGGATACCCGGCTTGTGTACCTTTGGTAATCCATACAACCTTGGCAGATGAGTTCCCACTGGTTTAATCATTGAGTATAAGTCTGATGAAATTATCTGTTTGCCCCTGAGTTTCTGACAAGTTCTTGTTAGTTCATTCTCTATCTTATTATCGAGATATTTCTGGTCGGTTAGTTTTTGAAATCTTAATTTGTCATGTAAGATGGTACCCATTTTATCAAGAAGAACCGCTGAACCTTTGCCAGGCTTCGTAATCATTGACGTTTCATTCCTTAGGAGGATGTTATAGTCTTCTCCTTCTTCATTGCGAGAATGATTTTGCAATTGAATTTGTTGTTCTTATACTAGCAACAACAGTTTACAATATTTGATTCCGAATGTTCTAAATGTTGGTCAGAATTCGCAACTAAATCCCGTGTCTGACTTTATAGGTTGTCGAACTAACTGTGTATCTGTATCTATGTGGTTAGAGTGATTACGGGTATCACAGAATTTCTAGACTAGTTCACTAGAAAACTTGAAGATTTTGTATTCTGTTTGCACGTATTTGTATGCATGTGAACTTTTATGAATGGTGGGATTTGAACAAAAGAGTACTCTAATGATCTTTATAATATTAGAATCGACAATCGAATAATATATGGCGTATATATATAATATTATAATTAGTTAAAAATATTTTTTTGAAATTGATTTTTTACAGCATTGTGGGTAAAATTATATTCACAAGCATAAAGAGTGTTCGAGGGCCTAACAGTATGTCCTGGTTTCCATTCCTGGATGCAGGATCGTGGGTGCGCATAGCTGATGAGTTCCATGCCAGGACTAACCAGCTGTCCAGTGCTTCCCGGTTTTATATGATGGTATATCTATGATCACGTTGTAATGTAAAAACTATGTAATTTTTATGACCTCCACAAACCAGATAATAATATTACAGTAAAGAAGGTTCTAAAAATAAAGTAAAATTCAATATTAAGTAACAGACTAAATTATATTTCACGGAAACTTTTATGTTTAGTATTTCATTAAGAAATTTTAAAGCAATTAGTGTTTTTCATAAATTTCGATCGAACAATGAGAAGACAGAGTTTATCTGCAAAAATGTGATGTATTTGCGCTATACATTTCGAACAATCTGGTCACACATATACTTGTCAAGGCGTTTTATATGAAAATCAATGAAGGTCTATTAAGTGAAAGTTCAAGTAAAAAAAGGAAAAGAAATGGTGAGAAAAACATTTCACATTGTATAAAAAGAATAAGAAACTGTCGCGTTATCCTAATCTATAGAATAACTTAAGGATTACTATGGTAAATTCAAAGTTAAGACAAATTGTTTTTGTAAACATAGGGGGGGAGTGTTAAATTTACGAATAGCCAAGGCTACAGTAAACCTGATAATTCGTCCCTGACAATTTCTATACAACATTTCAAAATCTATATTAATATCAATTTTATGCCCGTTATCCCTAGATGTTTATTTGAGTATTGCCCAAAGTATAACATACTCTATACTACTTAGTAAATGTAATAGTGTGAATATATTCATTTATATCAGATGGGTTTTATGGATATTATAGTAATTTCAATGGTTAAGATCATGAGTCAGTTGAAGCTAGACCACCATAGAAAACATGGAAGCCCTGGACGACCGTTTCGTCCTGTTGTGGGACTCCACAGCAGTGCGCATCCACGACCTCGCCCTCTGTTAGATTCGAACCCAGGACCTACTGGTTTTGCGCACGAGCGCTTAACCACTAGTCCACTAAGCCGGCATCCAACGGTGTTATTTATGTTCATTTATGTTTGCAATATTCTTCTACATAAATAGATTTATCCTATGAGTGATATGTACAGTTTGAAGAAAAGAAAACCATGACAACTGGTTTAACATTCAATATAATAAAAATATTTAAAGGATATAAACATTTATAATTGTTCGCATAGATCATCAATTTCAATTTTATAATGTCATCATAATAAATAGTTAAATTTCAAAGGAAATATTTAAAGTATTTGTAAATGTCATTGTTGTTAAACAATTTTGTTGGATACCATGTTAATCTTTAATAGGAAGTGATTATATTCTATAAACTTATGACAATCTATTCATATTGATGAAGTAATGCATTGTAAATACATGTATTACATAATAGATTATATAATTTAGGATTATATTATATCTAAAATTAGTTAAGTTTTGCTTTGACACATTTCAAAAATGTTTAAACTAATATACATCAAAATTTTACAAACTTTTCATTTTATTAAACAAACTATAAAACAGAGCATTTAAGTAGTATGTTTTAACGATACTTTTTAGCTTGATAAATTTTATGTTCAATCTTTTTATACATGAAATCAACCTAAAAGTATTTACTTTGGTGCAGATCTGTGGAATAACTGATATGTTAATTACATAAATAGTATCATTAAGTGTTAAAGTAATTATTTTATTCTATGTTCGATCACTTAGTAATCGTAGTGGTAACCGGTCAGAGTGTAATACGTGATGTAAATAATTCATCTTTTTTTCAGATTAATCTAACCAGATCACCTGATTGTTCATAATTTGGTGTCTACATTGATTCATGCAGAAGATCCTTGGTACTATGTTTGATGAGGTTTTGGATATATATTCCTGAAATATTGAGAACTAAAATAGAACTGATGTTCACTATTCTTTGATTTTCAATAGTTCAACCGTTTTTAGTTAGTAGTGAATAAGTCCTTTTAATCAAAATGATCAAAGATACTTACTTTACTTAATTACTTACGCCTTTTACTCCCAATGGAGCATAGGCCGCCGACCAGCATTCTCCAACCCACTCTGTCCTGGGCCTCCTTTTCTAATTCCATCCAATTCTTGTTCATCTTTTTCATGTCTATTTCCATTTTTCGGCGTAATGTGTTCTTTGGTCTTCCTCTTTTCCTTTGGCCTTGAGGATTCCATGTGAGGGCTTGTCCTGTGACGCAGTCGGGTGCTTTCCTTAATGTGTGTCCTATCCACTTCCAGCGCTTCTTCCTGATTTCTTCCTCCGCTGGGATCTGGTTTGTTCTCTCCCACATTACGTTGTTGCTAATGGTGTCCGGCCAACGGATCTGAAGTATTTTGCGTACACAACTGTTAATAAACACCTGTATTTTATGGATGATGGCTTTCGTAGTTCTCCAGGTTTCCGCCCCATACAGTAGAACTGTTTTGTATTGAAAATCGTGACCTTGGTGTTGGTTGACAGTTTTTTTGAGTTCCAGATGTTCTTCAGATGTAAATATGCTGCTCTTGCTTTACCGATTCGCGCCTTCACATCTGCATCAGATCCGCCCTGTTCATCAACGATGCTGCTCAAATATGTAAAGGTTTTTACATCTTCCAAATCTTCTCTGTCAATTGTGATTGGATCGGTGCATGCTGTGTTGTATCGGAGAACCTTGCTCTTCCCTTTGTGTATATTGAGACCTATTGCTGCTGAGGCTGCTGCTACACTGGTCGTCTTCTCCTGCATTTGTTGTTGGGTTTGGGATAGAAGGGCCAGATCATCTGTGAAGTCCAGATCGTCCAACTGCATTCTAGATGTCCATTGTATCCCGTGTTTCCTTTCAGATGTTGACGTCTTCATGATCCAGTCGATCACCAGGAGAAAGAGAAAGGGTGAGAGTAAGCAACCTTGCCTGACACCGGTCTTCACTTCGAACGACTTTGTCAACTGTCCTGCATGCACGATTTTGCAGTGTAATCCATCATATGAACTCTGTATGATATTGACTATCTTCTGAGGCACGCCGTAGTGTCGAAGAAGTTTCCATAATGTTGTTCTGTCCACGCTATCAAATGCCTTTTCGTAGTCAATGAAGTTGATGTAGAGTGATGAATTCCATTCAATTGATTGTTCCACAATGATCCGTAGAGTTGCGATTTGGTCTGTACATGATCTATCCTTACGGAATCCTGTCTGTTGGTCACGAAGTTGGGCGTCTACGCAGTTCTTCATCCTGTTTAACAATACTCTGTTTAAGACTTTTCCCGGTATTGAAAGAAAAAACGCTAACCAGAAAGATCAAAGATACACTGATCCAAAAACAATTCTGGAATAAATGATTATGTCATAATATCCAAATACGGTTATTGTTTGTAGTGTGAATACGAACCAGCTAGTGTGAATTATGTTGTAACTGAGGCTAATGATGTGCATATATATATATCTTGGGGAGGGGTCTCAGTTTATAACTGGGTCATCATATTAATCCTTTAAGAAATCATGACCTTAATTGTTAATAGCAATAAAGTAAAATTGTCAGAATGTTTATTGATTAAATGATAAATAAATATCAAAGAAATTGTTGTTACATTTAATCAAACATGTTAGTCAATCTTATCTAATTTCATTATTGAATTAAACTTAATTTGACCTCGGTAATTTTTATCCGATTTTGATTATTATTATTATTTTGTATTATGATTAATATTGGGGTAAAATATGAAATCCCTTAAACAGAATGGGTTTTTGTGGAGAGTTTAAGAAATTTCACAAGTTGAAATCATGAGTCAGTTGAAGCCTTTACCAGTGGAGTTCAACCGGTCTGTTGTGAGATAACAACTCACTGAAGACAATGGTGTACGGTGGCGCAACTTCGTGGATTGGTTGAAGTTAGACATTAACACCGTTGGATGCCGGCTTAGTGGTCTAGTGGTTAAGTGCTCGCGCGCGAAATCAGTAGGTCCTGGGTTCAAGCCCCGTGTGGTGCGGGATCGTGGATGCGCACTGCTGAGGAGTCCAATACCAGGACGAAACGGCCGTCCAGTGCTTCCAGGTTTTCAATGGTGGTCTAGCTTCAACTGACTCATGATTTCAACTTGTGAAATCCCTTAAAGTTCATTATCATTATTGTTTTGTTTTATAAATTCGGTATATTACTTTAACATAATCCATGAGCTGCTTGGCTTAAAAATGTTGATTGGAAATGATCCTTTTAAATAATTGATGAAATGCTTTACAAAATAAACTACAGTAAATAGTCAAATAATTATTTGGTATTAAATTTATTGATCTAAATGTCTATTAATTAATAATCGGAGGGAATTATGACGTGGTGAACTATTCGTAGTATATTTAGTTTTTCCATATATGGTTGTATACATAATTCATATCTGAAACTAAGAGAATTCAACACATTTACAGTAAATACATAGACAATTATATATACATAAGTACTGACGAAATCATGTCTCATCTGTAGTATATTATTTGTAATAACGGATGCCAATATGCGTAGGTGTTGTATTATACGTGTAGAATGGGATGGCGATTTTTCATCATTCTACTTTGAACATTCAAGATTAATAAAAAAAAATTTCCGTAACTACAATTTATCGTTTAAAGTCTAACCCGTTTATTATTTTACAAAACATGCATTATTTGTAAATGCTCATTTTTATTAAGGTAAACAGATCCTAGTATAGGGGTTGTGAAGATTATTAAGTTTTTGATTGAGATCTTGAACCAATTGATGTTAGACCATCACAATTGAAAACCTGGAAGCACTGGACCGAAGGCCCTGGGTTCGAATTCCGCTCGCGGGATCGTGGATGCGCACTGCTGAGGAGTAAACAGATCCATTAACAAAAAATATTATTTTCAATAAATTTTCTATATAGTTTTTCTCTATAGTTCGATAATCAAGTTATTATAATGAATAGCCAGGTTTAAGGTAAATACATTTAAGATTGAATTACTTGGGCTGTAGCTACAAGTTTGCTTAGCTATTTTATAAAGTATCCATGGGTATAGCAACGTTAATTCCGAGGAGATCGTAGGAGCAGTTAAGTAAATAAATACAAATAGTAGCATGTAATCTAAATAGTTTTTTTCCAGTCTCATCGTTACAACCGAATGCATAGTAAAGTCGTGCTATCACTGTATTGAACATTCTTTTAATTGCTCCATATAACCTCTGAATGATACTTCGTTCGACGCATTGCTTAAAAATTGCCTGCGTAAAAACAGCGATTTGTTACTATCATTTAGAACAATCTTTTGTTTGCTTTTGTTAGGATGTACTTATTTTTGAACATCCCATGATATCAGTTACTCGACAGACAATAAAAGGATTATTATATAACGAAATGTCCATACCACAGTTCTTTCCTACTCTAGTGACATGGAACTATGATTAAGTTTATATGTTCCTGCGCAAGTCCTTTTTTTATTCAGATCCCTTCTCACCAATCGGTTTACTCTGTAAGTAGAAAAAATTATTCTACCCTAACATTCAAGCATTATTTTCATAAATAATTATTATGATATGCCTGTTGATGCTTCAGAAATAGACTTTAATCTCAAATAACTTAGTCGATAAGGTAATGTGGATCTGAGTAAACACTTCTGTTATTAGTATTGCTTTTCATAAAATAATCAGGTTATTTAATGGTAGAAATAATCCCATAAACTTTCATGTTTAAAATATTCATCTAAATTATTACATTTTACAGGCCATTTTTCTGATGACTTCTCAGTTTGCTTGGTTACTTTCTTGAAGCTTCTTGACTAAATATGGCTTTCTGATAAAAAAGTAGTCTACTGACAAATACAGATTTGATAGCGTTTTGTTCATCTACTATGACTTCCACCATTTTATCATTTATGAAACATTTGACCTAATAAGTAAATGAGAATGTCATGTTCCAATCTTCTGAATTCTTTTCAGTTCCATTTTTATGAATGGGGATAGCTGTTGGAAAGTGACCAATGTCATGCTGTTTAAAATCTAGCGATGAAATTATTCAGTAAAGTCAATTAGCTAAACAATTATAATAATGCAGTATATTCATTTTATTCTTCATTTAACTTGTTCATAAACCAATATCGAAACAAATACTGTTAATTTTTAAATTAGTTAACTTTCACTGACATAATTTAATTTTAATGGTTAAGATCACGAGACCACCATGGATAATCTGTAATCATTGAACGGTCGTTCCGTCATATTGTTGGGCTCCTCAGCAGTGCACATCCACGATCTCGCCTCACGAGATTTAAACCCAGAACATATCAGTCTCGCGTGCGGGCGCTTTACTATTGAGCATCCAAAGGTGTTAATGTCTAACTTTAACTAATCCACGAAAAGGTGAGACATATTCTTTACAAACAGGTTTTCCATGGTGGTCTAGCTTCAACTGACTCATGATCTTGATCATTAAAATTACTTTAATATCCACAAAACCCCTTCTGATATTTTAATTTGACTCAAATTACGTTAATGATTTTTACTTTCACAGATCCATCTTTATATGTCAAATTTGAAAGCTGCTGAACAAACCTTAGAAACTGGTGTTGGAAATAATTTTGAAGTACGTAATCATCCATTATATCAACTCGTTCGAGCACGTATAATGAGTGAGCAAGGTTCAGCTAAAATATCAGTACAAATATTAAAACAAGCAATTGCAAATCTTTCAAGTTATTCACAATCTTTAAAATCTAATAGTTTTAATTATTCATTTAATGATATAATGCCATCTGACAAACTTTCATTATACATTGAACTTGCTGACGCACATAGAACTTTAGGAGAACAAGTAAGATGATTGTTTTTTTTAAATATATAGTATGTTAGAGACGGTTGGTTTTTCTTTACTGATAGTTTATACGTTATGATTTGGTTGATATGGCGTCATTTGTCAATTAAAAATATAAAACCGGTAGCAAAAAAGGGTTAACATAAGTTATCATACAACAAAAGCATAATGGGATGAAATTAACAAGATGAATAGTAAAATATTTGAAATAAATTAGTAGCAACAACGATAAAAAAGATTAAACATGGAAAAAATGGTTTCAAAAGACAGTATGAAAAGGAATCTGCCGTAGTTCAGGATCTGGTGAACATAAACAGTGAAAGCGTCAATGCCATTGTTACCGAGCTATGCCATACAATGTCTCTAGCCAGAAGTCGCCGATATCATACACTCCAGTCAGGAAGTCTTCACATATTTACTCCTCCCAGGCCAATAATCAATGATTTTATGAACTGACGACAAGAGTTTACCCTAGCCTTTTTCACATCTCATTCCTACACTTACTAAAATAACCCATTGAGATAGATAATAATCAGAAAAACTTGACACATGCTCCAAATACCTCAAGCATTACACCTTATGTCTAACCCCAACAGTGATCACTTGATTGGTCCACGATACACGTACAATGCTTCAACGACACCTATGGGCAAAAAATTGAGGACCAAGTGTATCACTGTTCCAAATAAATAGGTTTAAAACAATATAAACTTTTCATATCTCCTTTAAATGTCTTATGACATTCACAGACTGAAATTCGAACACCGTTTTCGATCAGTTCATTGTAAGAGACAACTGCTCTTCGTGTTTGATTTTGTTTGAGTATTACCAATTGATTTTGTTTTTACTGATAAATTGTTTTCCCCATGAATTTTCGGAATTACGTTTTGTTATTTAGGAAGACACTGTAGACATTTTAAGGCTTGAATAGTATCGTCCAGGTTCTGTTAATGTTTTATAGAGTTTTCGGTACTTGTGCACTTCAAAATAATGTTTTAACACAATAGATTAAAACAGTTTAACCTTCAAATGACCTTAATCAAGAAGTTCAAGTCAAAAACTGATTTCAGATGCAGGACTATTGAAAATCAGAAAAGTGGTAAATACCCGTTTCGACTTAGTTTGCAACATCTCTAACATTGATTGTACTCAGAACCTCAAGGTCCTTCAGGGAGCCTGCTACGAGTTGGAATCCAGTAGTCCACGTCTCTGTCTTCAAAATTATGCGAGATCATCCAATGTCATAATTGTTACGCTAAATCTGGAGACATACTAATTCCGATGTATTTGTAGAAATACTACGAAGTGAAATCCTTTAACTCAGTCTTTAAAAATACCCATCTATCCACAAGATTCAAATCTGTGGTGCACTTGTAGTAAAGTGTTCTCATAACACTTGATCACTAAACGAGATAAATTATTTGTAAACATTCAATATCTACTTCACAGACTTCTGAGATGGTATGGTAAATTGTTAAATGAAAAGAAATATTTTATAGTTGAAACCGTCATAAAATGATGTCACTACCAGATTACTACCCACAGTGTAATTTGACTTCGGCTTAAGTAGAAATTAGAATACAATGCTTTGTGAGTTGATCAGTTAATAATATTATTTTAACTCATGACTCTTGTTTGAGCTGTGTAGAGGTTTCCATAATACTCGCCTTTGATACATCAGTCTGAAAAAGTCATTAGTGAAATATTCTGAGTTATATGCATTAGGAACAAATCTATTCAGTTTTTTAAAATTCAGAATAAAAATATTATATTTTCTTGGTTCATGCACAAATTCGCTCTCACAAAAACACTTCTATTTTGAGTTTACCTACTCATTTTACTGTTCCCTCTCAACTTTAACCAGTTTTGTATACAGTTAAACTTTCAGAAGTTTATTTGGGCACCTTTTGTGCTGAGTTTTCAAAATCATTAAACATAGTCGTAATTGCAGTATACTGCTAATTAAAAGAGTCAAAATGTAATATCAAAATTTCCACTTTTTGAATCTTAAACGAGTTATCATAAGTCTCGAAATTCTTTTTTTTATTTTTCATAATCTTAGCATGAAGCTACAAAAGTCTTGCAAGATGCTTATTTAACATTTGCTGGTACTGTGGAAGTTGCACGAGTTACAATAGCTATGGCTAATTTAGCTCTGGCACAAAATGACCACGAGACAGCTCTAAATACTTTAAGACAAATTCAAGCTGACCATCCATACTATATAACTGCACGACAACATATGGCCAATATTTATTTATATCATAGAAAGGAAAAGAAGTTATATACTGCTTGTTACAGGTACTGTGAAATACAATCAGTATTCCGTTTTGTATCTGATTTAAAAATTTTTTCTGAATGTTTTATGTATTCACGTTCTTCGTGATACGAATTGTATGCAGAAAGTAGCATAGTGGTAAAGTCTCAGGCAGAAAAGCTGGGCTACCAGGGATCGGACTTACAACTTCTTCAAAATAAAACTTCATTAAAAAAATGTCAAATAACACAAAACTCAGATTCATAGTTTTCTGCCGATTATCTTTAACCACCTGAAACTGATTGTAATGAAGAGTTTTACAGAATTATTTAAGTCATTTTTGTTAAATAAATTCGGATGTTAAAATTTATCACTCTGCTTTTTGCAGGTTTATCATCATTTAAATATCAACAGTGATAGATAATCGGATTTTACACTCAATCCTTGTAAAATCTAAATTCAAGGAGGGGATTTTATACACAAAAATAGATATTGTTTGCATTCCATGTCAAACAAGATTCAACACCCTAACGAAATAATATGAGGTCACGTTTACTTCTAATTTAGATTGTCAATAATAATTACCAATATAGGAAATCGGTAAATTTTTGTTACATAATCAAACTTTATGAAAGGTAAACATGCGTTAGTTTTTATAAGCTTAAACAGAAAAAAGAATAGTATTATATGATTAGGTTGCTTTGAATTTTATACACGTTACTCTACCATCAATTGAACTCCATTTGGTTAAAGATAATTCAATGAGTCTCCGTCTAATATTTTTTTATTGAAGTTTAATAAAATGTTCTTAAAATGTATGGCTTTTAGGAAGAACTATTGGAAACCGAAGGGAGTTAGACAGTTGTTTTGTTTTAGTCTGGGACGTATAAGCAACTCTCAGCAGTCTAATACTCTTTGTAATCAGATTTTCTCCAAATGATGTTAGTCGTCAATGAAAAGTTTATCCTCATATTTGAATTGATTCTCATAAACTCATTTAGTAAATAATATGATTTTTACCACGGGATAATTTACTCTAAGGTACCATTATACACAATATTTAAAAACTTACTTACTTACATACGCCTGTTACCCCTCGTGGAGGAGCATAGGTCACCCACCAGCACTCTCCATCCAACCATGTTCTGAGAAATATTTAAAAAAGATCCTAATAATTCTCGATAAATTGCAATTCGAGGTAGATATTTTTATATCCTTATCCTACCTTTTCGTAATTCAACTTTGGTTATCAATAAAGAGAAGAAAATTTTTTTTGTTTAATTAGAGGTTAAGGAATGAAAATTTCTTCGGTATACCAATATCTGTTAAGTTGACCTTTATGTTGATTTATACTTTTAAATATCAATTTTTAAAAGTCATTTCTTGAATTGGGTCATTCTAACAGCGTACAGGGTTTTTTAAAGCTATAACTGAATTTATTATCTTTATCCACATAACTAAAGAATGACATTGGAATTCTTTTTTAAAGTAGTTTAGTATTGTATTACTTAATTACTTGTTTACTCCTGCTGCTCCTCGTGGAGGAGCATAGGCCACCCATCAGCAGTAGCCATCCAACCCTGTCCTGGGCAATTCTCTTCAGCTCTTTCCAGTTGTTATTCATCCTTTTCATATCTGCTTCTATTTCTCAACGTAATGTGTTATTTTGCCTTCCTCTTTTCCGCTTCCTTTCAGGATTCCAAGTTAGGCCTTGCCTCGTGATCCAGTTTGATTATTTCCCTAATGTATGTCTTATCTATTTGCATCGTCTTTTCCTAATTTCCTCTTCAGCTAGAAGCTAATTTGTTCTATCCCACAGAATGCTGTTGCTGACAAATATTTATAAATACTTGTACCCTCTTGATAATAAATGTTTTAGTTCTTCAAGTTTCAACTCCGTACAGTAGAATTGTCTTGAAGTTCGTATTAAAGGTTCTCACTTTGATACTGACTGACAGTTGTTTTGAGTTCTATATGTTCTTCAGTTGTTAGAATGCGGCCTTTGTTTTGCTAATCCTTTCCTTTACTTCTGCATCTGATCCTTCTTGTTCATCGATGATGCTTCCCAGATATGTGAAGGATTCTACATCTTCTAAAGTTTCCCCATCAAGTGTGATTGGATTGGTATAGGAAGAATTTAGCTTTCCTTACAACTATGAAAGGATTCCAAGTGAAGTTAATTTCATAGATTATCAATTTTTACTTTACCATGTAACAGAAAAATATGTTCATCTAGATTGAATTACATCATTTTTCAAACATTTTTGTATTTTTGTTTAATAGAGAATTAGCTGAAAAATTAGATACAAATGAAGCTTATTTTCTGTTAGGTGAAGCTTATATGAATATTCAAGAACCTGAAAATGCAATTAAAATTTATGAATCTATTTTACGTAAAAATCCTGATGATTTACGTTTAGCTAGTAAAATTGGTCATGTATTTATAAAATTACATCATTATGCTAAAGCTATATCTTATTATGAGACTGCAGTAAAAACTGGTCAAAATAGTTTACGATTAGATTTAGCCAATTTACTTATTAATATGAAACAATATAAAAAGGCTAGACGTTTACTTCATTCTATGTTAACTAATGAAATGATGGAGTCGGGTAAGATGAATTGAAAGTCATTATACATTATAATATATGTATTGTCTATTTTTTTTTTTCTTCATAAATAATTAAAATTCAATTAGCAGTGTTATGAAGTCGATTATTTAAATATATATTTTATAAGTTAGAGTTTATGACTTGTTTATATATTTACTACTCAGTATATAACTTTATTTTTCTGCAGATGTATGTTAAATAGTTAAATCTAGTTGGCCATTAACGTGAGTTTCATGATGGGAGGACTTATTAGCAACCTTCAGGGGAATTACATTTCTCCAGAGGTTGTAATCAGTGACTCAACCACTACGGTATTTTGACCACGATTAATTATGTAATGTCAGTCAAACGTTCGTAAAAAGACGTCATTTTTTAAAAGTGATTTTTGTAAATATGCTTATTCCAGCGTATTTTGTATTGCCTCGTTCAGAATATTGATCCTTTTTCATTGTAACTATACAGCGTTGATTTTGAAATTCTCTTAGAAACTGTGGAAAATGTGATACCTACCATTCGTTTTAATCTTTCGCTCTTGATACATCTTAAAAATGAACTGATAGTCAAATATAGTGATCAAATAACTTGCATTTCACCTCACAAAACATAACGATTACAAATGGAGACTGAAACATGATAAGTAGATTTTTATAGCCATTTCGGAATAAATCTTCCATAGATTCATATATCCATTTTTAAGATGTAATCCAATTATTTTAGTTTTCTGTAATCCATCTAAAATCGTCGTTAAACACATACAAATTGATGCATTGTGTTCCCGTTATGTTTTTGACATTTATTGACCACGACGATCCTTATCGCTTGTCGTGAGACTGATAGGTCCTGGGTTCGAACCCCGCGAGGCGGGGTCGTGGGCGAGCACTGCTGAGGAATTCAATACTAGGACGAAACGGTTTTCCAGTGTTTCCAAGTTTTACATGGTGGTCTAGCTTCAATTGACTCACGATCTCAACTCTTGAAATGCTTGGTTTTCGTTTGAAACCCAAAGATATTAGATTTAATTCAGTATAGTAGTCCTGGTGAGAACTTATGCGAACTTATAAATGAAGAAGAATCAGATATCCGGTTATTTTTAGTTTCGAATAATTCATCCATCGATATCAGTTTGTACTGAAAAATATCTTCTAATTACGAGAGGTTTTTACAAGATAATTCAATGTAATGGAATTCACTTTATCTTGTGTCCTTCCCTGTTCTATTGAATTATCTATTAAATCTATCCATGAAATAATAAAAAAAGTATGTGTTCTTGGTGGAATTTTGTTCTCTGAGCTGGATGGTTTGGTCATGGAGCTTTCATCGTTCTTCTGAACGACATCATCAGCACAAACTTCAGATAGAAGCTCCACGAGCAAACCATTCAGTTCAGAGAACAAAACTCCACCAAAATCATCCACCTGAGCTACAAATCTTCTCCAATATCTCAAGTATGTGTTCTTTCTTTATATTATTTAAACAGTAATTAAATTTATTTATTTAGTTCACCAATAACATTCACTTACACTTATTACTTCTTCTTTTTCAAACATAATAATTCATTCAAAAGCCTCTGATATAAATGAACTACAAGAACTATGTCATGCATTAAAATTATTAGTCAAATTACAAACAATTGAAGATGATAAACTTCATGAACGAATTGATTCATTAAATAATCTGAAGTCAATTCAAGCAAGACTACTTAAGCGTATACAAACTAATGAAGTTGAAGATGTGGTGAATGAACAAAAGATCAATATGTCAGAGTAAGTTGATTTTTTTTTAAATTATGGGCATTTTTTAAAGTAGATAAATTATTTACTCATTTTAAGATCAACATTTTTAAATTCCATTATTTTGTAACCTTTAATTGCTTTGAGATATAAGTTCTGGGGATTACAATCTTCCAAATGCATTGCTTTTAAATATTTCCCACCTGCCTAATGTATTGATACTGTGATGTTTGAATTGTAGGAATACAGTCTTTTGTTTAAATTGATTTTAGTAAAATAACTTAGATGAATGTCTAAAAACTAAATAAAAGGATTTGATAACTAAATATGATTGATTCAGCTACCGGAAAAATATGTTTATTACTTAAAGAGCAAGTCCCGGCCGTTGCCGCTATCTTGATGTGGTGGTCGGGCTTGCCTATCGTGAAAAACTAATCGAGCTATATTGGCTGGAACAGTCATTCCTCAAAGTCCTACCATACCAGACAGGTCGGTTGTAAAGAGGTAAGACTAAAGGCAGCAAACCCAAGTTCTGAGGGTGAATTTTTACTGCTGACTTTACAGAAGTATGATGGCGGTATGGTATTTCCTTCAGACAACCAGCATAGCAGCTATGCTGTGTTCTCACAACGGAAAGGTAGGGTTAGAAAAGGTCGACCCTATAAATGCACACCTCACATTGTCCCACGGATATCCGTCTCCGTCGGTAAGGTCCAAACATGCACGGAACTAACACGAAAATTACTCACCAAAAGGTCATATGTGACCAACCTCAATCGGTTGTCTCTTTGGCCTTGCGGTCACGCTCTCAGGTCACTAAGACCACCGATTTCCTTTTTCAGATACTTCTAGAAGAACCCTTCCATGGTGTAGGCAACCGAAAAGTGATAACTGCTGTCATACCTCTAACAGCCCTCAAGACTGACTAAAGAGCAGATTTGCTACACTAATATTTAAACCAGTTTTATGAAAAGAGTACAAATCAATAAACCAAAGCCGTTACTCTGACAATAGACCGAATAATGTTCATTGATATTAAGCGTTGGGTAAATAGTTGACTAATTGATTGTCAGTACATTATCAGTATAAATTGCACAAGAAAACGTATTTTGTGAGGATATACAGATGGAGTGATTATACATATCTAGTCTGATATGATTCACCTAATTACATTTTACTGGATTAGCTATTTGTTATATAAAATAATTCTCAAATCATTTAAGAGATTAAATGTCATATGTTATATATCATAATTTAGTGGTTAGTTATTAATTATTCTTCTATATTAAAACTAATTATACTTTTTGTTAACTGACAATTGTATATCTTGAGTAAAACATCTTTGAACTCAACCAATTCATGTTGTTACATAAAAATGAATTAATTAAAAATTCTATACTCATTCTATTGATATATTTCGTTCAATAAATAAACAAGACTTCTCATATAGATAAGTAAACATGTAGTTTCAATTGATTGATCACTGGGTGGTGATCAATGTCTTGCTTGTCTAGTCCTTATTAGTGCAGATCGAATGCTATCGATCATGTTGCAATGTGGCCACCAGTCTAGGTAACTCAACACTATGGGCACTATATATTGAGATTAAGATGGTGGTTGGAGGTAGTCAACAGGAACGAAACCCGGGTCCAGGGTTTCCTGTTGACTACCTCCAACCACCATCTAAACATGTAGTTTACTTGAATTACTGGCATGTATATATTACGTACATCTAATTAGATTTCTCAACCAATTTTATTATTATATTTGACTTACTAACGATTCGTTTCTGTCGTTGAAATATTGCTATGTATAATAGACAGATAACAAAGAATAACATAAGTTCATTGTTATCACTTAGATAATATTGTAAAAGTGATCATTGAATTAATTTTTAGAAGCTAATGTTTATTAAATTAACTTAGTGTAGGAAAAAGTTTTAAAAGTTTTTATAGATATGCTAATGGAAGATAATGTAAATTCAAAGAAAAGATAATACTCTCGGATAATTTATTAAAATAGAAATTCCCAGTTTCGTTTAAAATGTACTTTAATAATAGGCCAATACATAGAAACTAAAAAGGATTGTTAACTTGGTTTGATTACCGGTTGTGGGATAATGAATGCCCACTGATGAAGAGTCTCGTACTAGAGAGAAACTGATGTTCAGTGCTTCCAAGTTTTTAATGGTAGTGAAACTTAAATCGATTAATGTATTCAATGAAGTTCAGCAAACTCCACGACCAAATATTGACAGTATTCTAATCAATTTGACATTATTATTAGAAAATTAGTCAATTAATTACTGATATGAAGTGTATACATAGTCGTATGACCTTCAATCAAATTTTATTAGACTTACAAATGATGGAATCTTATAGACATTATATCGCCCGTTTTGTTCATTATCCTCCTCGATTCGTTTATATTTTTTATATAAACATAAAAGAAGGTGTGTTGATAAATAATTGTCATATTCTTCAGTACCAATTGAGATCCTGAATAAATCAGTGTTCGACTACACTTGGAAAACTGAAAACACTGGACGAACGCTTCGTCTAGCACTAAGCTCCTCAGTAGTGCGCGTTCACGATCTAACACACAGAACTGAAAACCCAAAACCTTTCGTCTCGCGCGAACACTTAACCTCTAGAGAACCGATCCGGAATCCATTGATGTTAATTTCTAACTTGAGCCAGTCCACGATGTTGCATGATCATCTTCCATTGCTTTTGATGGGTAACTGCCTCACAGCCGATACAGTTAAACTCCATTGATCATGGCTTCTCACTGAAACTTCGAGAATTACCTTTCAAAGTTTGTCACTAGTGAGCACATTATAATTATCAATAACTGTTTTCTGATTCCATTATTCCTCTGATTAAATGATTATTAATTTTTGGTCCTGTTTTAATTCTGATATAAATAATGCCGACTTGACTAACTTGATTCAGTGACCCAGTTTATGACAAAAACATTGTTATTTTTCTGTTCTTCAAATGCTAAACTATTAAAAAATTTTTTACTCTTTATTAATATTCTAGGATTCTCTTACAATTAGCATCAGTTTATTTCTTAAATATTCAAGCTCAATACGGTGATTATTTTAATCCAAATCGTTTTAAAAATGATACAAACATTCAAACAATAAATGATTCTAACAATCTATTAAACATTAATATATCACAATATGTAACTATAATCATAGATCTATGTAAAGATGCTAATAAACATATATCCACTATTATTGATTTCAAATTATCATCATCTATTCAACAAGGAAATAATGATCCAAATATAAATTTGATTAATTCCCTATATAAAATTCAATTGAATCATATTAAAATATCAGCTATAAATATTCAAGCTAAATGTATTGTTCAATTAATCCATTTATATTTATATACAATGGATTATGTAAATTGTGAACAAGAAATATTGAAATTAGCACAGTTACAGGTAAAATGAAAGAAAAAAAGAAACAAAAGAAAAAATCATTCTTTTATTTTGTTTATTCTAAATACTTTTTTTATATACAGAAATTCCTTTTCCCTTTATAGATATATATATATATATATATTTTAAATTGGTGCGAAAAAGTACAATATGTGACATTCAATTGAAGATAGAAATATTCAATATATATTACTTTTTCTTGTCATATCAGTTATATTGGGAATGGTGCATATTTCTACGTATATATATATATATATATATATATATATATATATATATATATATATATATATATATATATATGTTGATCCCTACTTTCCATTAACTTCTTTTTTTAAACTATTACCATCCTTTAGGTTATCTGTCAGAATAAATTCCTTTAGTAGGCAAATAGTATTGAAAATATATTAAATAATATGGTTAAAGAAAAATAATAATAATAATAATCATATAGGGATAAGTTGAATTAAAGAAGGATAGGAAACGAAAAATTTCAATAAATGAAAGTGGGTGAATTACTCCATTAGTATACAAAATATAGAAATGGAAATAATAATAAAAAAAAAAATCAGTTTTTGATTGTTCCAACAACAAGAAAGTTACTAATACGTGTGATATACATATTAATAAAAGGGTAAGAGGAAGGTAGAAAAGGATTGGAAAAAGAATGTAAACGATCAAGGTAATATCATAAGTGTTAGTTGATTTGATTTCTTCATATTTATAAAGTTTGTGTATATATGTATATTTAGCGCAACATTACAAAGTTACTTGGTAGAATAGAAAAACCATACTATAATACCTAATTTGTAAAATGTTCAATAATTGTCTTGGATTTCATTGTTCTTGCATTTCATGATTTCATCTTGTGAAATTTCTTAAACTTTCCACAAAACCCATTCTGATAATAATCAACTGCTCACTAGTGACTGACTTCAGGAAAAACTCCTGGAGTTCTAGTGAGAAGCCGTTACTAGTGGAGTTCAACCGCTCTGTTGTGAGATAACAACTCACTGAAGATAATGGTGTACGGTGGCGCAACTTCGTGGATTGGTTGAAGTTAGACATTAACACCGTTGGATGCCAGCCGGCTCAGTGGTCTAATGGTTAAGTGCTCGCGCGCGAAGCCAGTAGGTCCTGGTTTCGAGCCCCGCGTGGTGCGGGATCGTGGATGCGCACTGCTGAGGAGTCCCATACCAAGACGAAACGGTCGTCCAGTGCTTCCAGGTCTTCAATGGTGGTCTAGCTTCAACTGACTCATGATTTCAACTTGTGAAATTTCTTAAACTCTCCACAAAACCCATTTTGATTTCTATACTAATTACTTTCTATTCCCGTTCTTCTTTTCTTGATCTTCCCAGTCTTCTTCTGTCAGACATTACATTCCTGACTCGCGTTACATACTACTTATGTCAATATAAGTAGCACGCATCACAATATAAAAGCATTGACAAATTGATAGATTATTGGATAGTGATTGACTTGAAATTTACTAGATTTTATGAATTGATTGTATGGCTTAAATCTATGTTCATAAATCTATACTTAATAATAGAATGACATTTTACTGATTCAATAGTTATGTGGATAGATAACATTCAAAAATATTTTCACAGTCAAATAAGATTATATGTTCGTGTTATGTCGGTTATATCATTTAGCATCTCTAAAGGATAAAATTTTCAAACAACTAATTCAATGAATTTCCATATTACGATTATTTTCTAACTATGATATATGAAGTTCAGTAACATTCCATTTATTAAATTTTATATTTTGCTTTGTGGAGTGTAGAAGCATTTCAAGGTGTATGCTATTCTGTGTACTATATTTGTAACTGAAAAATGTCAGCGTATTAGATCTTAGGATCTCTTTTTTAATTGAAATAGCAACTATGCGGTTATTTCAACATTAATAAACAGTTTTTTGTTGTAAACTACTTGCAACAGTTAAAAAAAACGACTAAGTGCTTCCAAGTTTTCACTAGTGGTCTAACATCAATCAGTTCATGATCTCAATCAAATAAACTTTGTTTATTATGTCATGTTAACTTTATTATGTTTCAACTTAATTGACTTCCTTTTATTTTTATGAAATTTGAAAATTAAATATATCAGAAGGGGTTTGTGGAGATTTTAGAGATTTTCACAGATTTAAATCATGAGTCAGTTGAAGCTACACCACCATTGAAAACCTGGAAGCACTGGACGGCCACTGCGCACTGCTGAGGAGTCCCATACTAGGACGAAACGGCCGTCCAGTGCTTCCAGGTTTTCAATGGTGGTCTAGCTTCAACTGACTCATGATTTAAATTATATATATATATATATATATATATATATATATATATATATATATATATATATATATATATATATATATATACTGTTATCTGTTAAACCAAACGATCTACATATGAATTATTTTACTACATAAATTGTGTTTAAATAATTTGTTTGTCTTTTTTTTTGACATGGCAACATTTAAATTTGTTCATGTTTAACCAGAACATATTCAGTAAGTAATATTTCTGTATATTAGAATCTATATAATTAAACTTGTATGAATAGATTCTCTTACATGAGTTGATTTTATGTTAAATGAGTTAGAAGATCGTCTTCTTTGTTTAATAATTATCAAATTTAATTGTTTACATTACCTATTATCTTAAAAATAGAAGCATTTTAATTCTCAGTTTGCTTTCAGCTAACTTCAACAAACAGAGAAGAATATATGATATAGACAGTCAAAACAAATTTAACCTCGAACCATTTAAATTTATTCAAATTGTTAAATAACATAAAGATATGTGGCATGGAAATCTTCAGACATTATTTGAACAGATTGAAATCATGAGTCAGTTGAAGCTTGACCACTATTGAAAACCTGGAAGCAATGGACGGCCGTTTCGTCCTAGTATGGAATTCCTCAGCAGCGTGCATTCATGATCCCGCACCCGGCGAGATTCGAACCCAAGACTTATCAGTCTCGCGCCAGGCACTTAAACAACTCAACCACTGAGCTAGCCTGCATCTAATTGTGGTAATGTCTAACCTCAACCAATCCACAAAATCACGCGATCATCTTCAATTGTACTGAGATAGACACCTGTTTCTACCCGACACGGATTAGCTCCACTGGTCACGGCTTCTCACCAGAACTCCGAGAATTTTCTCACGAAGCTAGCCACTAGTGAGCACATGGTAATTATCAGTATAGGTGTTGTGGAACTTGTTGAGTTTTTGATTATGATCATGAGTCAATTGAAGCTAGACCACCATGGAAAACCTGGAAGCATTGGACGGCCGTTTCGTCCTAAATAAAAAATTTCATTACCTAGCAAAAATTTCAGTGTTATTTTGCAACAAAAAACAAAGATAAAAAAAAAGTAAAGAATAGTATGGAAAAAGGAAGTATTCAAGGGATTTGTACATGGATCTATCCGAGTTTTTTTCCTTATTTATCCTAATTATGATAACAATGAAAACTTTGAAGCATAACTAACAATTCATTTATTCCATTATCCTATTAAGATCCTTTTACTACTTTTTTTCCTTTAAAGAAATGTAGAGCATAATTAAAACAAACATATACAAAAGTATTTCTATTCAATGTCTTATTCTGTACGTAAGTTGTATGAATGATGTGAATCAAAGAAGTTTAAAACATACCTATCACTAAAAATAACGAATAAATATCATAGAATGCATATACATTAGTTTGTATTCATCAGGCTGTAGACGTTTACATACTTTCTAAATTAGATGAAACTTTGTAAATGTTGAAATGATACCCTAGTTAGGGAGAGAGAGATATATATGTTATTTTTACTATGATGTGGTTTTCTAATTTATCATATCCTTGCAGAAAGTTAACAATGAAATTATAGTTATATTTCATACACTTAATTTCATGAATTTACACATTTTTGTGAAACGATTTAAACATAATCTGTAATATAATGGTATAATTATAGTAAGTAGTGTTTAGAAATTCATATAAACTGTTGAGTAATTGTTAAAATAGAAACACTTATGTTTGTTTTGAACTACCTTTGTTGTTATTTAAGTGATGTAGACTATTTATGTTGACAGATATAAGTAGGATGTAATGCCAACCAGAAGTGGGATGTCTGGCAGCAAAAGATTGGAAAGATCGAATTGAAGACAAAAGGAACGTAAACAGAGAGTAATCGTAGTAACAACAGTAATAAAGGAACAATGGAGTTTGTTAGAGACAACTGGTGGGAGATGTGCACATAATGTATTAATGTAATTCTGCATTCAACAATAAGTTGGTATTCCTATTGGAGTGTTTCTTTACTATAGTTACATATACACCCTGTTGGATAACACATTACTTTCTGCTTTTTATGCTATCCCTTATTAGTGTGCAAATTTGCAAAAATTTGACTTTTTTAAGTCAGTAATTTATTTCACTTGGTGTTGTTTTACTTCCCATTGTTGTTTAGGACTGCAATCGGTCAGCCTCTTGTTGGCGTATCTGCATCCTGTGTGGATTGCCTCAATATAGCGTCAAGTCACAAACTTTTTAAGAAAAGATGGATAGTGGCAAGAAGTGGGCTCTAGGATGCCCGTTTCGTCCTATTAAAAAGCTTGTGACCTAAGGCATTATCAAGGCTATATCGAGGCAATCCGCACAGGATGCACATATGCCAACAAGAGACTGATTAATTGCAGTCCTAAACAATAATGGGATGATACAAACAAATAACACCAACTGAATCAAAATAGTAGTTGTTCATTAATCTGTTACGTACTGTTTCTCCGACTAAAGTTTTTTTGTTCAAAATAGGATTCAGACACTTAAAGTAATCCGGGAAGTTGTTTAGTAAATATGTACATACATAATCATTCAGAAATAAATTCCAACACTAAACCATGTATTAAAGCCTGGTATGCACTGCATTGTCGAACTCTTTGTTTCAACAAACTGGTACTACAAAATGTCTGTGGTGTTGTGTGACTAATTCTTGCTGTTTATGACTTCTTTAGTGTTCTCGACCTCATTCTGATTAAAGTTACTACTTTTCTTTGTTTTCAACTTTAGTACTTGAGATTGGCATGCCCTTTTATGGTTATATAAGTGATTGTTTTCAAAACAACTTGTAAAATTGGACTAATGCAGTTGCGATCCAATTAATCACCATGTGGTTATATTTCTCACTAAATTAGTTCTACGTGAAAATTCTTCATGACTTTGCACTTATTTTTTATCGAATCATCATTTTCGAGTAAATATTCTAGAGAGTAACACAATTAGTTATCAACCATTCATTACGAGTACCATGAAATATCATTATCCATGTAGGCGAGACAAAAAAAACACTATTTTAGCTTGACCCTATTACATTTTTATCAAGTTATATATTTAACTATTCCATCTTACACGTGTCTGAACCATTGGAATGTAAACAAATAATATTTGTAATGGTAACTAATTTAATTGTTGTTCTTATCGTCAGCTAAATTCAAAATGGTTCAAGAAAAAAATCAACATCGTTAACTGAATATTCCTATTAGGAATCTCTGATTAATTTATTATTATTATTATTATATTATTGCTATTATTAGCTTGATTCAGTATATTTTTGGTACCATATAGAATTCTCAGCACAAACTATTTCCGTTTCTTATTTCTTGATCGACATTGACGGTAAATATTGGGTAATCGCTAGTTAGATATTAGCATTTCAGAAGTCAACATCTGAATAATATTCATTCTTTTCAATGCACATTACCAGCCATCAAAAAGTCGTCAATTGTAAATCTTTGTAACTTGTACAGCGACATGTCGTAAACTTCTCACAAACTCACCTGAATAGGTTATCCGATTAACAGAAATAATGATCTTCTAAAGCAAACAAGAAAACAGATAACTTGTTGAGATATCTAGATGTCACAAACAGGTAGCCCAGATATTCAAGCAGGCCACTCGACTTGCTAGCAAAACAGCTATCTAGTATATATAGGTAATGGGAATTTAATTTGTACACTACTTTTATAAGTATACGTAATCATTTGGGTTTTTTGACAACTACAATAATTACATGAAACATCATTACAGTTTACATCGAAAGTGTATCATTATTGTAAAGAAGAAAACTATTCGGTCTTTAAAACTTAACATTAAAATCAGTTATTGTCTTTCACATTTTATTTTATTAAACTAATTATTATTTGCAAATAAATTAAATATAATTAGTATCAGAAGGGGTTTTGTGTAGATTGTAATAACTTCAACAGTTGAGATCATGAGTTAGTTGAAGCTTGACCACAATGGAAAACCTGGAAGCACTGGATGGCCGTTTCGTTCTATTGCGGGACTCCTCAGCAGTGCGCATCCACGACCTCGCCTCGCGAGATTCGCGCCTAGGACCTATCAGTCTCGCGTCAGGCGTTTAACAAACTAGACCACTAAGCTAGCCGGCATCTAACGGTGTTAATGTCCAACTTTAACTAATTCATGAAATTGAGCGACACATCCACCATTGTCATCAGTGAGTTACTACCTCACAACTGACCCGGTTAAACTCCACTGGTCACTGCTTCTCATTAATATTTTCTAAATGTGTTAATTTTCCTTTTTTTTTCTTCTATAATTTAAAGGAAATAATTGAAACTGTTTACACTCATGAAAATATGAAAAATGTCAGTAGTGAGTTGAATTCCGTCAAAATTAATTCTGTGTCATTAAAAGAAGAACAGAAAAAACAAAAACAACAGCAACAACAACAAAAAAATCATAAGATAAATGATTCAATTTATCTATCAACTTATATACCGAATATACCATTGTCTGCAATATTTATGTCTAGACTAATGATAGTAAAAGGAGATTTTGAAATAGCAAATAAACATTTAGAATATGTATTACATAGAAATCCATGTAAGTTATAATGTTATATGTAAATTATATTGAAATTAATTTAAAAAGATTATACGTATTCATGACAATGGATCCAAAAGTACACAATGACGTCATAATGTTCCATTAATAAAAATGTGATCTAATCTTCTAAAGATGAAAAGTTTCTTTTGTTGTTAAAATACCAATTAATTATGGATTTACTATTCTAAGAAGTTACATTTCTTTATAGAATAGAAAACAGAGGATGATTAGTGATGAAACGGAGGAACAATGTAATCTAAGATGATTGACTGATATTTCGCAAATCAATTATTTACTGTATGGTCCTCAGATGTTCTGTAATTTTGTGTTCAAATACATCTATTTCTAATTTAGGTCACTATGAAGCTCTTTCAAGTTTGATTGATACTTATAGAAGATGTGGTTTATTGTCACGTATTCCAGAATATTTAGAAAAAGCTAATTCATATGATTCTCAAGCTGAAGTTTCATCTGGTTTGAACTACTGTCGTGGAATTTATCATATGTGAGTAGTATATACTGTATCAAATATTTTTTATTTATCAAAAAATTTTATTATATGTCAAGTAAGTTTTATACGTGACTAGGGACAGAGTTTCGTGGTAAAAACTGTTACTATTAATAATCTGAAACCTATACTATAATCACAACTGGCAAACAGAAATCTCAGGTTTTACTACCCACTTCAATACCTTTTAACAAGAGACTATTGAAGAATGATATGGCCTTTACAGATTGAATGTCATATCTTACAAGAACTATTTTAACTTTTAAATGCATAAGTTGAGGACACATAATTTATACGTGATCGATGGATACAGATAATTACCAAACATGACATAATCAGAAATTTCACTCAACTTACAAATGGAATGAATTGTGTATATTCTGTGTTATTAGTTTATCTGATTTGTCACATTATGCCTTTAATCGAAATTGGTAACAGCCAGAATGACAATGTCAAAAGGAAATATAGTTAGCCAGTTTTACTGTATAGAATGAGATGTTAAATAATAATGTGATTATTTGGTGTTATGTTGTGTATTCACTGAGAGTAAACAATTATTCAGAATCATTATGTATATTTATATATCCTCAAATAATCTATGAAGATGCGATTTTCATTGTTGGTTCAATGAGAGAAAGTTTTCAAAAAGATATCGTTCATTACTAATTTCAATTAAAAAGTGTCTATAATCTATGCTGTTAATTGATCAGTTTTAAGCATGTAAACAATCTTGATTCCATAATACTTTGTTCAATTTAAGTTAAAAATTAATAACCAAATGAGTTTGACGTTCTAATAAACAACTAAAATGTTTAGCAGCCGATTTCTTTTACTTATCACCCGTCTTATGTAACTTACACTACACTGAACTTAACATGAAATCACAGCTAAAGTAGGAGTACAGTTTATAGTTGTTTGATCCATACACGGTTCAATTCACAGTATGTTTTAAGGCTGAAGTGTTTTTAAAACCAGGGAAATACATTGTTGAAAGTTGTGAGTGGTATGATTTAAAATTGCTCCTATGAACCTTGGTGTGTCAAATACTCAATTTGCTTTCAAGATGTAAAGCCTTTAGCTTTTGTAGAACACTTTATTTGAGGTTATTTTATGCTTTGTTTTAAAGTCATTAACTTCCTCCACTGTGTTGTTAAATATGAAAATCTAAAACAGGTATATACTAAGTCATTCTAAACACTAGACCAGCCACTGGTCATTAGTAATGCTATTAAGCAATAAGTCTATTTTAAAAAGTTACGTGGTAAGCGTTATATAAGCTACAGTTTAACATGTCCTTTTAGTCGAAGCCCTCATGACCATATATCACAATTATCTCTGTGTAACTAATGTACTTGTAATAGTCACAGAATATTATCAAATATTGTGAAGCAATTAAGTCGCTCAATATATTTTATGTTATATTGTGTAGTGGGATCTTGGTGGTCTAGTTATAGTATTTCGACATCAGACAATGGATTTTAAGCGTTATTTAAGCCCTAACACTTCAGGCTGGGTTATTTCGCCTACTACCCTATACATGTGTTGTATGCAGTATAAGCTATATGGCTATATAGAGCTGAAGGTCTCATATGAGGCTGGAGGTTCGCCATTGTTATTGTGGACAATTCGGCATTGCTTTGGCAAGTTTTGCTGACTGTTCATACAAAAATTGGTTTGCTGGTTAACTGATTTCATTCATACTGGTGGTTGCTTTTCAGTGTTCCCGAGGGCCATTGTCATTGGGACATTGTTAGGCATGCCGCCATTGCTAACATTAATGAGTTTGATTGTCGTGTAAGCGGAATAGGTCAACTTTGGCCTGTTCGTGCTGTGCATAATTGATTCACGCGATCATTGATCGGAATAACTATACATGAAATGTTAATGTGTATATGAATGGTGCGAATGGTCCACCAGGGTTCTTGGTACCTGTGTGGTTGCGCCACAGGATTGAGTTGTACTATTCAGATTGTAGCGTTAAAGCCTGTACGGTGTCTGGTTCCCCTGCTAAACGGGGTTGAGCTGTACTGTTTGGGTTTTTACGTGAAGGTCCGGATGGTGTCTGGTTCTCCTGAAAACCAATGTAAAATTACCCTGGCCCACAAGGGTATATTATATTACTGTGAACAAACTGGTTGATCCTGCCAGTAGTCATATGCTTGTTGCTTTGCTTGCATATTGTGTAGTCCAGTTTAGTCTTCAACTTAGTTCAGTAAGTAAAATATCAATTCTTAATAGTTGACTTTGACAATCTAATGTCATCTTATACAAATTTCCACAGACACTACACATGTTTGAAAAATAGATGAATTTTCATTGGATAAGAGTTACTTCTGTTAACACTATATTGTTTTAAGAGTCAATGTATTGCATTACTTTGGACGATATAACTATAAGTAAGATTTCTGTCTTTTTATACTCTGAGGTATATGTACTCAGAAATAATTTTAAGTGGTATCTTGTTAAATCCATTCACTTTAAAAATCCATTTCCGAAATGCAGGAATTATTTCTTGTAGTATGCATCATAGACTGATAATCGTCGAACAACCATTGAAAACCAATGGTTATTAGTCAGCTATTTTGTTCTAAAATGAATTTAGTCAGAGGTGGGTATCAACGATCCTCACTACAAAAGATCGAACCAGATACATTCAGTTTTGCGGCAAGCGCTTATTATTCAGATTACTGGCCCATCATTCATTCGGTAGTTTAAATGTTTAACCTCAATTATGTCATGATACTACCCAATCATTACCAGTCTCAGTGATGAATAGCTGCCTTACACTCAACATGGTTTGTTTTGTTTATCAAAGAATTAACCATACTAACACTCCTTAAGATTATGATAATCAATTTGTTGTCTGTTAAAGCTGAAATTCAAATAATCTTATATTTTAATATGTAACACTAATCGATCTGTGAAGACATAGACATTAATTAGGTTCTTTACTTACTGATTACTAGTTGATGCACACTAGACTTGTTATATGACATTTTGAAGATTTATATATCTTAATCATCATCAAAAATATATCTTTATAATAAGATCGTGATTTATTCTTATAAATGTAAAAATTACACGTTTTTATATCTCAATCAAACATGACTCTTCCATAGAAATTCATGTTCACATATTATTAGTAGTATCGACATTACACATGAATGATGTCCAAAATTAGCGTTAGTCAATTTAGTAAAAATCATTGAATCATGATCGATTCTCCATTTTGAATACTTCCCCATCATTTAACGAATATCATTGTAACTTTTATCTGTCAATATATCATGTTTAATTAGATTTATAATTCAGAATTATATTTTCTCAATTTATTATTTCTAGTTACACAAATGAGTTATCTATTGCTTTAAATTATTTCAATCGATGCCGAAAAGATCCTGAATACACAGAAATGGCAATATATCGAATGATTGAAATATGTATTAATCCAGATAATCAATTATTAGGTACTGAACCTTTTACACAAACTAATAGTAACAATAATAAAAATTCAAATGATTTTAATTATGGTGATGAGTTAACAAGAAACTGTAATATTGGTTATGAAACAGCTGAACAATTACTAAAGGTAAGAAAAGTTGGTCATTAAATTTTAAACTATTCATCATCCAAATGTTTTTAGTACTAATCTTAGGTAATGCACAATTAGTGATTTAAGTCGTTTATTAAGTTGACGCAATGACATAACCTCTATCAGTGGTTAGAGATGTTAAGTGATATGCCTGGAAATTCATCACAGTGGCATAGACGTAATCAATCTTTATTTTTCTCTAGCTTCTGAATCCTAGTATCCCTTTATACAGAACTTTTTACTGTCTTTTGGAATGATATTCTCAATGTTCAGTTATCTTTATTATCAATGCTACTACATCGCTTCAACCCTTTTACAATTTGTCTTGTTAATTTCATCTTATCATGACAATTTTGTATTTCAACTTGAGCTAATGTATGTTTATGTCAAGCTTTACATTTATTCTGACCGACTGAATGGAAAATAGTCCTAGTAAATAACGTTATTTTCGTCATTTGATTAATGCTATTCTTTCTTAATTATTCAATAAAGATATATGTTGGTCAATAAACCAACTGAGCAATTGTTGTATATACGATGAATATGAGAAAGTGATTAACAAGAAAATGCAACGCTTGTTCTAAATGTTAGTAAAGGATCCATCACGAAGTAAAGAACAATGAATAGACCTATTTAATAAACAAAAATTATCTAAATGAGATATAATTAATAGCGTATTGTCGAACTGAGTTCTTTAAAACTTTATTTAAATTAATCTAGAGTGTAACAATATTTTAGCAGTTGAATTCATGAGTCAAACCTGAAAGCTCTGGACAGCCGTTTCGTTTTGATATGGGACTCTTAAGCTGCGTGCATTTACGACCCCACACGCCGGGACTTGAAGCCAGGACCTCCGGTCCTGCGTGCGGACACTTGACCTCTAGACTAGGGTTGCGCAAGATCATGAATCCATCAACGTTAGATAATGACACCGTTGGACTCCAGCTTGGTGGTCTAGATGTTAAGAGTCCGCGCGCGAAGCCTAGGATTTCGGGTTCGAGTCTCACGTGCGAAATCATGGATGTGCACTGTTAAGGAGTCCTACACGAGAATGGGACGAGCGTCCTGTGCTTCAAGATTTTCAAAGATGGTTCAGCTTAGATCGACTCATGAATTTAACTTTTAAAATTACTATTATCTCCACAAATCCCCATTCTGATTATAATAACAATTTTTATTTTCATATTTGTGCTACGATTTCTAGCACATTTTACTTCATTTTCATTTTGTTTTTATTTTACACTTGTCTGTAGGAATTGAAAGTGATTAAATTAAAAAGACGATATCGTTTTATTTCAACTCTACTACTATTAACAACAAAAACGAAAGCACATTTAGAATCTGCTTTAGAAACATTTGCTGAAATGTCACATAAAGATGTAAGATATTTCGAATAAAGAAATGATAAATTAAATAATGTATTATACACTACATTCCCTTTATGTTTTTACATGACATGTGATACTATTTGTTTTTATCAAAATATCTATCTTATATTTGTATTATTCCTTGGATTGATTTACTTTTAAACTGTAGTTCAATATTGTTTTATTCCTTTTGCAATTCGAGGTCATTGCATCATTGTTCAAAATTTTATGGCTTGCTTTGATTTATTTATTGGCATTACAACAAATTGTGCGATATGAGTTTTATGTCACATAAATTCAACTGGCAAATCCACAAACCTCCTGTACCTACAGTAACTATTTAATTACTGGTGACTACTTTCCATAAGAGATTCTTGAAATTGTGGTGGAGAGCCGTGACTTGTAAATTCCAAGCACATCTGATGTAAGACAGTTACTTGCCAAAGGCATTAGAACACGAATACGTAACATCGCAAATCGATTTAAGCGAGAAATTTAAATAATTATAGGGAAGCCGTTTCAGTAGTCTATATGCTACGCTCATGGAATGAAGTCTGAAAGTCCTAGGTTCAATCCACCATGATGGGGTTGCGAATAAGCAATACTAAAATGTCCCGTAACACGATGAAACAGTTGTCTAATTATTTCTGGTTGTGTGATAATTACCTAACTTTGATTTTTCCATAATATAAACTATACAAGTCTGCAGATATAAACAAAAAAATCTGTCGTAGCTGTTCAGGATCTGCAAAATGAAAACATGGAATATTCCCATTAATATTCATTAAAATTCATCTATCATAAATGTCTATATTCTAATGTTTCGTTATCCATGTCCAACTTAATATTCTTAACAGATATTTAAGTGTATAGTGTCCACATAAAAGAAAATTACTCAATACCTCCTATTTCTATCATATTTCAATACAAATCTAAACTATTTATCGAGTTGGTAGGTATCATTACCAAAGTTTGACTTGATAATTTCGAATAAATTAAGCACTAAGTAGATTGTTATAAATAAATAATATATTTGTAATATCCCTATGAGTAGAAAAACTAGATATTCTGACGTTTCGTGACTTAGTGTAAACCACTTCTTCAGAGAATAAATAAACAAATCAAAAATAATATAACGGAACAATTTACATACATGTCGCTTATCAATCACCTTGAACAAAATGACATGACAGCGGTTTGTTCAGATCCTTTTTTTAATTGATTACATAATATTCTTGTTGTTTCGTTGTACTATTGAAACTTAGATTAATTTTGATTTGGTTATTTATTCTCTGAAGAAGTGACTTACACTAAGTCACGAAACGTCACAATATCTAGTTTTTTCTACTCATAGGGATATTACAAATATATTATTTATTTAATTACCGAGTTGTTTTGTATGTCTAAATATTAACTTTATATTTTCTATAACAGTTCAGTGTATTTACAAGTTAAAATATAATTTTAATTTGTAACTAACATCTTGATAATTAATACTTAAATGAAACGAATATAAGAATATTAATGAGCCTTTTACTGTTAAACTATTTAAGTTATTGGAAAATAATTTATACGAATATTCGTCAAGATTAGAACGAATAGTTTGATAGTAATTGAGCGCCGAGTATAGAGATGTCATTATATGTGAAAATTATATTTGAAATATTCTCAGCGATTGAAATATAACTAATTCCAACGTTTCGTCCAGCTAACTTGTTTGGACTTCTTCAGGGTAATAATCAAGTTAGCTGGACGAAACATTGGAATTAGTTATATTTCAATCGCTGAAAATATTTCAAATATAATTTTCACATATATATTTAAGTTATTTTTAAAATATTTTAACATAGTTTAAGTACATTTTACATTTCACAGATAGAAATCATGAGTCAGTTGAAGCTAGACCACCATTGAAAACCTGGAAGCACTGGACGGCCGTTTCGTCCTAGTATGGGACTCCTCAGCAGTGCGCATCCACGACCCCGCACCACCATTACTTAATCGAATAACATCTGATTCACCTGTATTGTTTTTAATGTTCGTTTAGTATCGTTTACGAATAATAGAATTGCAACGAACTTTCTAAACGAATCATTGGAAACTGTTCAGTGACACATTGAATAATTATTTGACTAAATTTGAAGTTTTGAAAAAAAAGAAAACTCAGATATTTTTCTAGGAAAGCTTTGTATTTATAAACAGGAGAAATATTCTTTTCGGATAGAAACAAAAAGTAATATATATAAGAGTAGATTAAAAGGAAATATTAATGAAAAAAAATACATGATATTTTGGTTGTTATCAGTAAATTGTATGCAAAAGCGCGGGAAAATGTAAATTCCAAATTCGAATATGAAATAAATGATACTTATTAAATTTCAATTGTGAATATGTTTAAAAATGATTTTTAAATATAGAAAAATTTCTTAGCTAAATGTAACTTTGAGTTTTGTTTATTTTTATTTATTTCTAACTAACAACTGGATTAGTCATTTAGATGGTGGTTGGAGGTAGTCAACAGGAAACCCTGGACCCGGGTTTCGTGCTACTTGGCACTCGTCAGCAAGGTGTACCTGTAATATTGAGGGAACTGGTGCTCCCTGGCGGATTCGATCTCGTGTCACCCAGCTTCATAGTCAGAGACGTTACCACTGAGCTATCCGAGCCGTGACTAACCTCCTTAGGACTGAGATGTAATTACAATTTATTGATCACTGGGTGATGATCAATTTCATGCGTGTCTAGTCCGCAATGTCGAGTCACCTAGACTGGTGGCCACATTGCAACATGATCGATAGCATTCGATCTGCACTAATAAGGACTAGACAAGCATGAAATTGATCACCACCCAGTGATCAATCAATTGTAACTGGATTAGTCATTTCGTTAAGTTTATGTCGTGATTGTCCGGGACATTGATTATTGAACTTTAATATTACATCTAATAGGATATTTGTTAAAACTATTTCACTGACTACTGTAAGGCTTCACAATTGATAAAGACACTTCCAGTTACTGAAATCACAGTAGATCTTAATCTAGTACCTTTATGTCAAACAAGCAATACAAAAATGAATTAAAACGTTACCCCATTGCATAAGCCAGTGGCTATCTACACTCAGTAGCTAAGTGGATGACGAAATGACGTTTAATACGGACGGTACTGCGTTCGAGTCTCGGAGTGAACATTAACTCTGGGATGCGTGTACATCCTGCTGACGAGTCAAAAATAGGATGAAACGTGCGTCTTGCATTCCACTGCTAGCCACCATCTATCTTGACTTATAAAGTCCAGTGCCCCTATTTTATTAGACATGATTCATCGTATATTAAATTGAAACCTCAATATTTGAATTAGTTAATAATCCTAGAAATTTATTTTTTTATTTATTTATACGTTTATAGCCAGATAGTGTAGCACCTATTTATGGTGCAGCTGTTTGTTATATACAATTAAAACAATGTCAGAAAGCCAGAAATCAATTGAAGAGATTAGCAAAAGTATCTTGGAATTTTCAAGTAAAATACTAATTTAATTATTTATTATATAAACTTTTTTGTACAGTTTTTCAAAGTCATTCAAGTTCTAATGTAAATTGATTGACCTTACTTTCAACAGTTTTATTAGCGTTAATATATATGAATAACATAATATAAAATAATTTAGATGGTGTATGGAGGTAGTCAACAGGAAACCCTGGACCCGGGTTTCGTGCTATTTGGCACTCGTCGGCAAGGTGTACCTGTAATCTTGAGGGAACTAATGATCCCTGGCGGATTCGGTCTCGTGTCACCCAGCTTCACAGTCAGAGACGTTACCATTGAGCTATCCGAGCCGTGACTAACCCGGGTCCAGGGTTTCCTGTTGACTACCTCCAACCACCATCTAAATCTCAATACATAGTGCCCGTAGTGTTGAGTCACTTAGACTGGTGGCCATATTGCAACATGATCGATAGCATTCGATCTGCACTAATAAGGACTAGACAAGCAAGACATTGATCACCACCCAGTGATCAATCGATTGTAATAATATAAAATAATCAAATCATCAGTATAAAACTTTTGAATCAATCATTTAACTAAATGATGATTTCTTTGGATCATTTATTTCAATTCTGAATTAGTTTTACAATGATTAGATCTGATAATTAATGAATATCTACAAAGACATTGAAGACATTGTAAACTAAATGAAATGGGATAGTCACTGAAAATTAAAGAATATTGGATATCTGTCTAGTATTATTATTCAGTATTAAGGACAAAATCTGGACACAAGTGCTTATTCTGGTTAAATGAAAAGTAAATTTGAAAAAAGGATTATACTTTAAAATTTTGGATTGCTATTGATAAAATGTCTTTGAATTTGAAGAAACGAGGATTATCTATAATCGTTACTAAAAATAGAAAGAATTGTTGAAAAATTATTACTGTAGTTTTGGTTAAGGATGATTTGGAGGTAGAAAGAAATAGCCTGAAGATATGTTTTAAAGGTGACTGTTTATCTCTATGACACTCATAACCTATAACTGTTTGATGAATGGAACATTAATTTATAAATTTAAGCCTTGATTGTTGGCTTAACAATATAATACATAGTATCGCGGATTAGATATGCTTACTAACGCTGTGTTTTGAAAACTGTTAGCCTTGTATTACAGTAGATTTCTGAGTTTTATCATGCTTTAAAATTAATGCTGAATATATAAGATATCAATACCATCGTGGTTGTTCTATCAAAACATTGTAAATAGTGAGTAAACTTATTTATCATCCATTCATTTTGAGAGATTTCAACTGACTAGGTCTTCCTAACTTACACATATCTTAATAACTACAATGATGAAACGTTCACAAGCCAATAATCAGTTTCTTTAATTGTAATAAAACCATGTACAAAGTGATCGCCTTGTTTCATCATATATATCCAATGTTTTCAAAACATTAGTGATAGAATGATAGTATTAGATCTCCATATAAAATCATTCACTAGAAGCAGATTAATCCAGTACTGTTTCATTGATCTAAAAATAAATACAATCAAACAAATTTCAAAATAATCCCTTTAGTTCAGTACACTACCGGACTATATTTGTTTGTTATAATATACGTAGGGCTTCTAATGTTTACCACTGAGCCATCTTTACTATAAAATTCAAAGTTTTTTTTGTTTTATTGCTTATATAGATTGTGAGTTCGACTTGTTAAAGTGACAGAACGTTTATCTACTCTCTACCGAATTTTATATGATATATCAATCGATATTAAGTTGTGATGATTTCTTGCTTTCATAACTTGTATTCCACTAACCTTGAATATTTTCATAGAATTTTTTTCTATTTAACAACTACTGAAGTGTAAACAAAAATGGATGATGGGATAGCAGTGGAATCCAGGATGCGCGTTTTATCCCATTTGGAACTCAACTGTGGGATCCAGGTACATCCAGCTGACGAGTCCCAAATAGGACGAAACGCGCATCCTGGATTCCACTACTAGCCACTATCCATCTTTTCTTATAAAGGTTGTGACTTAAGGCAATATCGATGCATTCCGCATAGTATGCACATATGCTAACAAGAGACTGACCAATTACAGACCTAAACAACAATAGAAAGATATAACCAAACAATACTAAGTGAACTACTGAAGTATTTGTTATTACAATCAAACATTTTTCATATCAAATTCATTTGTAAGCAAATGAAAATTTATGGTAATGTACATGTTTTATTTGTTAAGATGAAACTTTATTACATTTACGCTTAGCAAAAAGAATAAAAATGTACATAAAATAAATAAATAAGTACTAGAACATTGTACAAATGTTGAACACTTAATGATTTAGATTGAATAAAAACAACAACTTTAATGAAACAATCGGTTACTATTCATTCTGTTTCCATACAATATTGTTTACATACTTTAAGACGTTAAAAGGTTACACATTACATATATATATATATATATATATATATATATATATATATATATATATATATATATATATATATATATATATATATATATATATATATATATGAATATGTAAACTTCACCATTCAAATACAATTTCATTTTGTTTACTGCTATCCAGCTTTGATATTCTATCGTATGAAATAGAATGAAAAAGATAATCCAATGTATTAACCATAATAACATTACTATTATAACATTCCTTTGATATAACATTTCTATAAACTATTCTTATTTCGATTGGAGTAATGACAAAATGATCATAGATGTAAAGTGAATTAAACTAATATGTTAAATAAATTGTTAGTTTGAACTTTGATTATTGTTGTTACTACCTCATTTCACTAGAGAGAAAAGTATAATTCGTTGTGAAGAACACAGATTTAAGTTTTCTTCAGTCGTTTTCTTTTTCAGTTTTACTGTTAACTTCAGATGTGATGTGGAATGGAGATTCCTTTTGTCTTTATGCTTAGTTAAAACTATTATAAGTTAATAACGGTACTAAAAATATTCATATTTCATAACCTCATCAGTACCAGCTAATCGAAATACCATATAACAAGGAATGATCACCTAATGACTTCAACAAAATAAACATTTTCTAATCAATCACTAATTTAATTTCTAAAATTATCACAGATAAAGTTTCCAAACTTTTGTTTATATATGTTTGTTTTGGAGCTTTTCATTTCTAAAAACAGTGGCCATTTTACTTCTTTCTGTATCCAGTTTATAACTAAAAGTATTTTATTATTTGATATCTAAAAATAGCTACCTACTAACTGGTAACTGAAATTTACTGATACAATAATGCTCAATTTGATAGCTTCGTCAAATTTTAATAGCAAACAATGTAAGGAGATATATGTTGGTTTATACAAACAATTTATGAAATGAATTCCTTCTGAATATATTCGGCATATTGCTTAGCATACAAAATGATAATGCTGCTTAAAATGTTCATGAAATGCATGCGTTTACAAATAGTATCCTAAATTTAGACATTTCAAAATGTACTGCAGAGTATTATGGTGGCTTTGCAGTTTGAATAGACGAAGTTTACAAATATAAATGATTAGATAACAACTTAGCGACCTATAGATTCAGCACTCACCTCGAGGTTTGAAAGTCCTAGAATCAATCCCTGGTGTGGTTGCGAATGCACGGTTTTGAGATACCTCACACTAGAATAAAATAGTTATTCAGTTCTTGTTGGTTTTACACAATACCTTTGATGGATACGTAGTTACGGTCACAATTTATAAATCTCAATGTTATGAATAAATTTATGAGTCCACATATTCGCCAAAACAAACAATCTTACATTATGTCAATAAAATTAATAAATAAAACTCATTCTGATACTAATCAGCATATGCTCACTAGTAACAAGCTTCAAGAGGTATTTCCTGGAGTTCTAATGAGAATCAGTGACCACTGGAGTTCAACCAGGTCTGTTGTAGAGTTAATTACTCACTGAAGACAATGGTGGGTGTGTCGCTCAATTTCGTGGATTACTTGAAGTCAGACATTAACACCATTGGATGCCGGTTACTCAGTGGGCTAGAGGTTAAGCATCCGCGCACGATACCGATAGGTCCTGGGTTCGAATGTCGCGGGGTGGAATCGTGGATGCTCACTGCTGAGGAGTCTCACAATAGAATGAAAAGGCCATCCAGTGCTTACAGGTCGTTTATGGTGGTCTAGCTTCAATTAATTCATGATCTCAACTATTGAAATTACTATAATACCCACAAAAACCCCTTCTGAAAATAATGAGTCGTGAAATATATAGTTTAAAGATTGTGTAATAGATTCAATTCAAATAATCAAACGAAATGGTATTCCATACAATCAATGAGTAACATTAAACATTACACATTACTCAGCTTTTTAGCGGTAGTAGCACTAAATAAAAAAATAACCTTGATCTTATTGATAATACAAGAAGTGGATAAAGTAAACACTATATTCATAATGTTGCCTACTGGGGTACAAAAATTTACAAATCCCATTTCATTTGTGATATACAATACACAGACTCGAAACGCTTATAACAATCTGAATAAAATGAAATCTCACTAGTTAGACTGTATTGTTGAAATCCCTTCTTAAAATAATTGTTATATGTTGTAAACATTTAATTAATACTCTATCTATGGTATTATTTCTAATATAATTTGCATTCCTTAACACAGAGCCTAAAAGCTAATGCATGTGTTACATTTAGAATCAAGATAAATTATGGATAATATTAATGACATTATAATTCATATATATTGAACATATTTTGGAAAAAAAAGTTATTGTTTCCAGTGACTGACGTCATTCTTTGACTTGGCCTCCTGAATGCTTATTCCCAACCTTTTCATGTAACACTTCACCATTGGATATTAAGATACTAAGTGGTACAGTTTGTGTAAGACACTTTATAGCGATTTGAGACTATGAAGCTTTCTAAATGAATTGATAAACTAATTATTAATATTCAATGGCAGTCAGTAGGTAAAAGAGAAAGATTTTTATAATATGGGAATTTATAATGTGTTCAATCTACTGGTCTCTACTTTCACATAATGAAACGTTTTTACTCCAACCTGTGTTTATCAAGTTTACACTTATAAGTTACTAATCCGTCAATTTTACGAATAGAATTTACTTATTAAAGTAAATTTCTCAAAGTGGTTGGATATTTTTAGAAATTATTAATACATTTACTAACTCAACTGACTTTTCAGTTATAGGTTGATGTACTCGATTTGTGCCATACTTTTTTTTACGTGTATAAGAGTTAATGATAATACCTTACTGCTAATCTGTAACTTGATCGTTGAAGCCCATATGTTTTATAAGTTAAGTCTTTATTCTTTCTAAACAATATTTATATAAATTGTCCGATATTTCGTTTAACTTTGAACCTAATAAAAAGACCACGTACGTATATTCATCAGTATTAAAATGAATAGTTTGATAAAATTTGGCCGCCAAATATAGACTAGACATTATTTGTAAAAATTATATTTACAATAATCTCAGCTATTGAAAGTTCAGGCAAGTATACTCAGTGAAACGTTGGAATTATTTACGTATCAACCGTTGAGATTATTTAAAATACAATCTTCACAAATAATTAAAATATCTGTTCTTTTAGTCTATAGTTTCACAACACATTCCCATATTCATTATATGTGAAAATTATATTTGAAATAATCTCAGCGATTGAAATTTAAATAATTCCAACGTTTTGTCCAGCTAACTTATCTGAACTTCTTTAGGGTATTAATCAAAATCATGATCCGTTTGTGCCATACTTTTGATTTTAATTAATACCCTGAAGAAGTCCAGACAAGTTAGCTGGACGAAACGTTGGAATTATGTAAATTTCAATCGCTGAGATTATTTCAAATATAATTTTCACATATAATGACTTCTCATTACTTGGCGCCCAATTTCTGTCAAACTATTCGTTCTAATCATGACGAATATTCGTATAAACATTCCCATATTATTTTCCTATCAAATGCTTTTTTCTCTATATGCATGATTAAAACTGGATCTGATTTGACAGGCTCTAAAACATGAGTAATAGCATAATTTATGTACAATTTAGTTATTTATCAAACTTTAAACTGCTTAGAAATAATTATATAACAAAAACCCATAAGTGTAGATAAATGAACAGAATGAAACAATCTTAAAATACGCTGTGGTGTTGTTAGATGTATAGGAAGAAGACTGTAAATTTATATATGTAGATATGAGTATGATTAGTTTATGCTCTGAATCTTCGTTCATACGAATAATCTGGCATTGATGTATTTAACTTAATCTTTCGTACTACTGTTATATTAACCATTTTAATCTTATCCTCTAGAGTATAAGATAAAACTCTTTAGCATTGGAGATTCACAACCATGCCATGTCGGGTGTATGACAGTTATTCATTACAGGTAATGGGTAATGAACGCGCAATACTACTGATTGCTTAAAATTATAAAAAAAAGTATACCACTGGAAGCTGGTTTATTTTTCTAAAGATTAATTGTTTACAAGCAAAGCCGGTCCTGAATTTGTTTATTTGTGGCAATGTTCTGGATGCGCACTGCTAATGATTCGCATTCTAGAACTAAATAGCTCTCCAGTGATTCCTAATTTTTAATGCTAATTTAGCTAAGACCAGTTTTTGACTTAAACTATAACAATTAAGTTCAATGAATATACAGATTGATAATTCTAAATAAAGAAGAGAAAAAGTAATATAAAGGTAATATGCAATTCTCCTAAAACTGTAAAGTTAGTAGCAAATTACTAGGACGGACACAAGATGAGAAAAACATTATTCTGTATGCATTAAAGTGATTTGAGTTTTCTTATGCCCAAAGCTTCTATAAACTTTGAAGAAACTCATGAACTATTCAATCTTTTCGTATATAATTACTCATTGATATAGTTGTCATTGGTTACACAACATGGCAGCTTTCAAAACATCAATTACTACTGTTATTATTATTGAACATTTTTAATGTTTTTGTTTTAAACTTTCATATTTGATTAGGATGCTGAAGAATTAGAAAAATCATGGTTACTTTTGGTTGAAATGTATATACAAAGTGGTAAACTTGAAGTTTGTCAGGAATTATTAAAAAAATGTCTCAAGTATAATAAGGTAAGAGAATTATTATAACTAAACGTAATGAATATAAGATTATTATGTTATACTGTTTAACTGTTCCCAGTTATTGTTTAAAAAAACCTGTATAACTTTAATGTTTTATACTGTCTCAGTGAGTTCTATACTGTCAATGCAAGAACTAAGTAAAAAAGCGGTTACGTGATCAGTCTACGGTATGCCATCATAAAAATAATAACATATTTTGTATCACCTTAGTAAACCTATGACTGTTATTATTGTAACATCCACACATGATTTATTCTAACCTTTGGACAAATGAATTATTAGAATCTTTCCAGTTACTCTGTCAGCCAGATATTTTCTCATACCAGTTAACCAGTGTAACCTTGAGTATCCTATATATCTGTATGTATGGTGGTACATATACTTCATGTGTTCTAAACATGAATTACAAAAAATAAGTCACCTAATTATTCTCGTCATAAGTGTATTATGGATCTCCAATCGCTGAATCCTTTATTGCTTTTCTGCTGTTGAGTATTAGCAAATCTGAAATACACGTAATTCAAATACATTTAGTATTCGAAATTTTGCATACAGGTGTGGTAAACGTGTCAAGTCGACAGAACATACTCGAAGTTAAGTAGGAATGTAGACCATTAGGCTCAAACTCAGTGGACTGGAATATAAGATGCTTCATGCTAATTTTTCAGTCCCTGTGTTTGAACAATCCTGGTGTCGTGGAAGAGAATTGCTAAATATTGTGAAACAGATATCTAGAATTCCCCGACTTTTTATTGTTACTTAACGAGAGTTAATGTGCAATGTAAACTACAGAATTCACCAGTTTACAAAAGCTCTAATTCCAAGAAGACATTTGTTTTAGATCATCATTTGTTGATTACTTGAGGTTATTCAAATCATGTCTTTATTACTGTGAAACTTAATGACTCAAGAGACATTCAATGCTCTTTCTCAACAGAAGCCAGTATCAATTCTAGTGAGATCTTTCACTGCGTTCTTTAGAAACAACAATATGTCACTTTTAACTGAAGCCTCATGATCTTAACTGAGTTATTGTTTCAGTTGTATTTCTTAATCCTGAATGATCAATTTCAAGCAGTGTATTTCTCTTCTGAATTTCATCACACTATTTCTGGATTTTGATGTAATTATGTAACGGATACATTATGTTTTTTTAAAATAAACAAGTAATATATATACATATTTGTTAGTTCAAGTAAATAACACTAAAATGTTTTCATCATTTTAATCTTAAAGCTTTTATTTTATGACATTTGTAGTTTGGTTATTATCTATTTAAACGATCAGTTGAAGTTTTACCGACTTAAAAGTTCTACTTATCAAACACATCAAACCAGTCAAATAGAAAGTATTTCTACTACTATTTTGAGGTTTCATTGAATCCATGAACCGATCCATGTTAGACCACCACTGAGAAACTGGAAGCACTGGATGGCCTTTTCGTCCTAATATGGGACTCATCAGCAGTGCGCATCCATGATCCCGCGCACTGGCCTTGAAACGAGAATCTTCGATCTCGCACACAAACTCTCAACCTCTGAACCATTGAGCCAGTATCCAGAGGTGTCAATATTTAACTTCAATCAATTCACGATGTCGCGCGATTTGAGATTTCCAAAAATTAGATTTTATATTTTCGAAATCAGTTTTCAGGAATATAAATTTTCAATTTATTATACTTTTTCTACTTTTAATGTATCCTATATATATTTCCAGATTGGTAATAATCAATCAACTGATTTTCTCTTCTAGATAATATCATGTTTATCTTACAGCAGCGACTTTAAATTTTGAGTGGGATGATGTAATCTGTAAATTATCCTAATGAACATTATGTGAAATTAGATCTCAGTGACTTTACATCCTTTTTAGATAGACCTTAAATAATGAGTACTGTAAAGTGCAATTTTGTCATAAAAGCATAGACCTAATAACAAAACCGGATATTATTCTTTAAGGTTTAAAACATTACAATAATGGTGATGATGAAATAGATACTATGAAAAATAACATTGTTAACAAGGTTTATTAATCATATTAGGTAAAAATATCTGTTTCGTACTCAAATATCGTATCTTCGCGTGAGGTTAAGCGGGTCTAGTTCTAATTTATGTATTTTAATAACCAATTTGTGGTTCAATTCAATTTATCTATCAAGTCCATGTTTGTATACCTAGCTTTAAGGCTAATGGCATTATTCAGCTCCTTAGACTAAGTCAATAGAATGCGGCCTTGATCTGAGACCCTCTTGTTGAACGTACACTATTACAGTCCTGAAATTCATGCTTCTAGGGTCTGCTGTTTTGGAGCCGAGCTAGTTGTCAAAGTGATTTATAATGTTAATTTATGTGCGAAGAAAGCTATGTTCGATGGTTTAATATAATGATGCTATTAATGATAAATATTTGTTTTTATTAAAATTATTATTTGGTCTATAAAGCATTATATAAAGCATCATAAAACAAATTATTCATCTTATTATGAACTATCTACTGGGAATACATTTTTAAGAGTATTTTCATTATCTATGAAGTTATGTTTATGTTTTCATCATTGTGTAATTGTTTGGTTGTGCTTATTAAATGGCTGGTGATATAAGGTTAATCGTAAAAACAATAAACCTAGTATAAGTGAATTTACCGACCATTATTCATGTATATTCGGTAAGCCGATCTAGTCAAACTGCCCAAAAAATAATTCCCACTCATACATGGGAGCTGATAAATATGAGTAATTATTATCGGACCATCAATATTCCATTTTCTGAACTGTTTATACATAAAATAAAAATAACCCCATACAGAAATGGTCTAATTCGTGGTAATCATCCTTTCTTGAAAATCAGAAATTTCTACCTTGATCATAAAAAGTGTTTGTTATTTATGATATTATGGAAGGTACCATGTAAATTCTATGCAATTGTAATGACAGGAGATTAATTAAACAAATAAATCTCCACATGAATGACCTAAAGGATATACGTTTATGCCCAGCAGATTACTACCGTTTCAAAAGACCTTCACATTCCACTTACATGAGAAGTAAATGCAACAGCAATCATTAAAATATCTTGATTATTTTTGTGTCGAAATTGTAATTAATTCTATGGTAGAAAAAAAGTATTACACTTTATACTTATGGGAATTGACAAAAACCGTAATTTTATTTGACTATTATTTATATCACCACGAAGAGTATTGAGAGCAATCATTTCAATCATAACAAAGCCTAATTACATAAGAAAACATGATACACGTAAACTTGCCTGAAACTTACCAGATTTCCTTTGCATTTCTTAGATTTTATATATATATATATATATATATATATATATATATATATATATATATATATATATATATATATATATATATATATATATATATATATATATATATATATATATATATATATATATATGGCGGCCTGCTTGAACATCTAGGCTACCTGTTCCTGCCATCTAGATATTTCAACAAGTCCAATTTCTTTGTTTTAATACATCATTATGGCTATTATTCGCATAATCTATTCAGGTACGTTTCTGAATAGTGTACAACCTTTCGTTGTACAAGTTACAAAAGTCCAAATCAGAGATATTGTAGTTGCTAGTAATATGCAGCAAAATGAATGTACAATATATATATGTCGATTGACTGGACTGCTAACTTCTAACTAGCGACCACTCAATATTTATCGTCAGTATCGTCCAAGAAGCAAACGCTCGCGCTCGAGACTGATGGGTCCTGGGTTGGAATCTCATGGGGTGGCAGGATTTTGGATGCGCACTGCTGAGGAGTCCCGTGCTAGGACGAAATGACCTTCCAGGTTTTCTATCTATCTAGCTTCAATTGACTCATGATTTCAACTGTTGAAAATTCTATGTTGTATTAAAAATATAATATTGGATAAAGCTAATAATAATAGTAAATTATTTTCCTGACAATTTTGTCTGTCAAAATCTGCTATTTTCTATAAATCAACGTTTAAAAAAAACATGTTTTCAGAAATAATTTAACTCATTTGCTAAGATTCTAAACATCACTGCAGACGAGAATTCAAAAGGAAACATGTCTCTATTTCTATATTGTTTACTTTTAATTTTATATCTTCCAATTAAAGGACTATTTGTTAGACGCCTATACATAGTGACACTCAGTAAATCTGTAACAAAACTAAACATAGTTGATAAAATAGGTTAAATAAGAAAGATTAGTTCAGCGAAGAGTTCTCTTCTCGATGAATTCATTTTCAAAGCTGTACAATCGCAAATATATACACTTATTTTTACAGGATGATAATAATACTGATTATAAACTTCTGTTAGACATGGTGACATTCTTCGCAGCAACATTGCTCACTAATAATCTTAAAGATAAATTATCGCATCTGACAAACTCACTGTGCATTTACCAATTTACCTGCTCATGTGGATCTAGGTATATAGGTCGTTTGATGTGTACTTTATCCAAAAGAATTCAAGAACATTGTCTGGCGTGGCTAAAAAGAGGAGGTAACGGCTCAATAAAACGTTCAATAATCGAACACCTTGTGAACACAGGTTACTCAATCAAGACAGACTCTGCGTTCAAAGTCATCTATTATTATTATTATTATTATTATTATTATTATTATTATTATTATTTTCATTATCATTATCATTATTGTCTTTACATTTGATAACCCCTCTTTGGGGAATTTATTCAATATCCACCCCCGAATCTACTATATTTGACCTAATTATTTTACATATTACGCAATTTCCGATTTGTAATCATAATATTCTCTCTCTCTCTTACCCCAAGTTGACCATATTTATTCTGATCATGATTTATCGCACAATTTTATTTCGCTTATAAACTGATTCAAGTTAACACTTCATATTAGTCAGCTCCAACATTAACGATCTTATTTTATATAACAAACAACAATTCCTGATTCACATATTACAATTTCCAAATGATGTAGTCTGCCTTCAATCTGGTTAATTTTATGGATTATTAATTTGGATTTATAATTATAGAACCTGATGAGAAATTCATTGAAAAGAATATTCTTCGTTCATACAATTGAATTTTTTTTCTTTTTCATACTCTTCTTCCTTTACAACCATCTACTTCACCTTCCATTTTCCATTTAAATCCTCTACCCCTAATTGGTTTATTTTGTTTCCACGATCACTCTAATTACATTTAATCTCAATTTCAACATTTTATCTTATCGTGTTGAGCCATCCTTTCCCATTGATAATTTTCCCTATCTATCTTTTGATGAATACTTAAGCCATTAAGAATAAGACGATTATTAAACTTTCCTTGTTTTCAAAAGAATTTTTTAAATTCCTTTGTTTATTTAACCTCACTGTCACCATGTCTAACAGAAGTTTAATATCATCCTGTAAAAATAAGTATATATCTATATATTTGCGATTGTATAGCTTTGAAAATGAATTCGCCGAAAAGAGATCTCTACGCTGAACTAATCTTTCTTATTTAATGTCTTAATAGATGTTTCCTGTTTACTAAAAAAATAGGACATTTGTAAATTAGATTTATTCTTATATAGAAAAGACATGAGAATACTGATATTGTTGTTGTGATCGTTAGATAGATATTATTATTGTAAAATATATCTATTAGGAAATGAAATTACTATAGATATGTAGCTGTATATGATTGTTTAAGTGACTTAACTAAATTGTTTTATAGAACTAAGACGTTTCATTGTTTTACTAAATAATACAAATATAATATATTTATCAGATTGAATTCTTATCAAGATTTTCATTAATTATATAGCTTATAGGGTATAATAGTGGAAAGTCGAAAGTATATTAATTTTGATTCAATTGGTATTGTTTGGCTTGTATCTTCCCATTGAGTTTTTTAAGATTGCAGTTGATCAGTCTGTTATTGGTATATGTGCATAGTGTGCGTATGCCTCGATATTGCCTTAATTCACAAGCTTAATGTAAGCAATGATGGATAGTGGCTAGCAGTGGAATGCAGTTTGACGCGCGTTTCGTCCTATTTGGCACTGGTCAGTTGGATGTACCTGCATCTGAGAGAGTTGATGTTCACTGTGGGACTCGAACCCAGTACCATTCGCTTCAAACGCCATCGCGTTATCATTTAGTCCTGTTGTCTTTTTTTTTTTACTTTGAATACTTTAAATGAACTCAACGATTTCATCAAGAAATTATTTCAATTTTGTCAATAATAAATGTTTCATATATTTCTGATTTAATAATTTTAGTCATGCATCAAAGCTTATGAATATTTCGGTTTAATTATGGAAAAAGAACAAAACTTTTTTGAAGCTGTAAAATATTATGAATATATTTGGAATAATTTAAATTATCAAAATCCTGTAATTGGTAAGAGAAATCTAACAATATAATTTTAAATATGATTGTTTTTTAATAGTCAAAGACTATTAAGCAGTGATCATTGTGCATCAGAGATTTAAGATAATTCAATGGAATGAACATTATGATTACAGTATTTAAACTACCATAACTTAATTGATTATCATTCTTTTTCGAAAAGAGTTTGTAGTAATCTATTCAGTATGTTTCTGATGAAAAAAACCTTTAAAATAAAACAGTTGTACTTAACTTCCTGAAGAAACTATCAACATATTGTCAAAGTCAGTCAGTCAGTCAGCTACAACGTAGGACCAGGCACATATATGCATCGGTCCAGGTTGCCATACCTCATTAGCACAGCAAGATGAATACTGGATTCATAGGAGTGGTTAAGTTAAAGGTGGTAATATATAGGCGAAAGATTGCATATAAGGATACAGTACTGGAATATAGAATTAGTTCGTAGAAAGAAAGATATGAAGCGATTTTAATCTCTTAGTTTAAGGGAAGACAGGGAGTGTGTGCACCGACACCATTGTGATCGATTCTGAGCCATATCACCAAGAGTCTCCAACCATCGGTTACGAAAGTCACGCGGACCCCAACCAAGTAGTCTGCATATACCAGCATGGTTCAGACTGGAGGTTAGTGACTTCAAGCACTGATGCCACGTTTTGGTTTGGCCGCCCCTAATTCTCTTCCAACCATCTCTAACACCAGTTAGCATTGTACGACGTGGTAATCGGTGTTCAGGCATACGTAACATGTGGCCCTACCATCTCAGTCGATGAAGACTAACAACCTCATCAACTGATTTACCATCATTACCTAATACCCCGAGTCTAACCTCACTCTTACTTACCCGGTGATCCCAATAGACGCCAGCAATATTTCTAAGGCATCTGTGGTCAAGTACTAGTAGCTTACGCGTGTCTTCTACTCTTAATGGCCATGTTTCGCTGCCATAAAGTAAGACAGAACGGACTGCCGCGCAGTATAGTCGTCCTTTTATTGATAGACGGATATCTCGCCTTCGCCAAACTCATACATTATGAAAACAAATCTTTATATTTATACAACATATTTTTTATAGATGAATTAGCCGTATATTTATTAACTTAACTGAACATTAAGGATAAGTTATCCCACAATACGGGGTTATCAAGTAAATTAAATGAAAATTCTGGTAAAAGAAATCCATGAACCAAGAGGAATGAAACACTTTTTCTTTTTGGGTAGAAATTTTATTCTTCAGAAGGAATAACAGATATAGTGAGATTAAGTTATAAATAGTTCCTGGCTATGAAATACCATTGGCAAATAAGATTGTATTTATATTTTTCCAATTATTACCTAGATTTATTTGTTTGTTTTTGTCTTAAAAAATATATTAAAGTAGTTTAAAAACGTTGCCAAATGTAATCAATTAAGAACGTCAATGTTTCATGAACTGCGGTACAATAAGATTTAATGAGACATAAATTAATATCAGAATGGGTTTTGTGGAGATTTTAGAAATTTCACAGATAGAAATCATGAGTCAGTTGAAGCTAGACCACCATTGAAAACCTGGAAGCACTGGACGGCCGTTTCGTCCTAGTATGGGACTCCTCAGCAGTGATCTAATGGTTAAGTGCTCGCGCGCGAAGACAGTAGGTCCTGGGTTCGAGCCCCGGGTGGTGCGGGGTCGTGGATGCGCACATAAATTAATATCACAGGGGGTTTTTGTGGATAGTATAGTAATTTCATTAGTTGAGAGCATCAATCAATTAAAGCTAGATCTTGGGCTTGAATTTCGAGAGGCAGGATCGTAAATGTGCACTGCTGAGGAATTCCATGATATGACGAAACGGCCGCCCAGTGCTTCCAGGTTTTCCATGGTAGTCTAGTTTTAATTTACTCATGATCTTAACTATTGAAGATACATAAATTAGTTTCATGCGAAATAATCTTATCTGTTTAATTATTAAATAATGTAAGTATTATTAGAATGAAATTTCCCATAAGTATTTAATCCTCAATTGTTTGTTTGTTTTTGTCAAAATCTGTACTGTATAACTAAAAAAACATACAAACGAAAACTTTAAAAAGCATCACATGCCATTGTTACATATTTTACATACAGTTTTTTTATCATTGACAAATATATAACAATCGAATAGATTGTTATCTTATCCAATTTATGATAACTAATTACTTTGATTAATAATTCCCTGGTTAACTTCTCTTTCTTTTTTCGGACGTATTCATGAACGTATACTTCTGTCAGATCATTTTTTTGTTTGTTTGAAAATTTCAAATATCCTTTTGAATTCTATTAGATTGCATCAGCTTCGTTTGGTTGTTTCTTGGGGGGGGGGGAAACAGGAAGGGTTCATTCCCTTTTATGTCTTTTTTCCCCACTTAGTAAAATGAAATTTTATCAGCATAAAGAAATAAAAAATTAACTTTATCGTTATGCTTGTAAAAAGTGACTTGGGAATGTTACATGTTGAGTGGTCATGTCTGTTTGTATGTATTCCAGCTTGTTTATGTTTATGTTTGTGTGATTATTATTATTTTTTCACTATCTTTAAATATAGTACTGAATTGAATTTAAAAAATCAAGCACGAGATTTAGTAAATGTAAATAGATGCTTTATGATAAGGATGACGATGATATTCATGATAATCATGATGACGATGATGATGATGATAATGATAATGAAAAAGCTATTCTTTCGTCTGATTTTTATTATTATACTATAGATATTCAAGTTCGGGATAATCTTTATGGGTTGTCAAAATTGTGCAACATAATTCATTAATAATGGCTGATATAGGTTGAAAATAATAATAATAATAATTCATATTTAGAATTTAAATGATCTTATGAGGGATATTATTTATGGTATGATAATTGTAGCATAAAATAGTTTAATTCCTTGATCTTATTAGTTATACATCATGAATAAGTTGTGATAAATAAAATGAGAAATTTAAAAAATATTAGAGAAAAACAATTAGATTCACTAATCAAAGTTTATAACTTTCTGTTGTTGATATTCAGAACTAAAATTTCTTAACTGAGCCATCTAATCAATTTAAAACATGAAGAAATGGGAGTCTTGAATTCTGCTATTACTTGAATACTAAATATACTGAAAATATATGCAAATGTAATCACAATTGATTGATCACTGGGTGGTGATCAATGTCATGCTTGTCTAGTCCTTATTAGTGCAGACTGAATGCTATCGATCATGTTGCAATGTGGCCACCAGTCTAGGTGACTCAACACTTCGGGCACTATGTACTGAGATTTAGATGGTGGTTGGAGGTGGTCGACAGGAAACCCTGGACTCGGGTTTCGTGCTATTTGGCACTCGTCAGCAAGGTGTACCTGTAATTTTGAGGGAACTGATGCTCCCTGGCGGATTCGATCTCGTGTCACTCAGTTTCACATTACCACTGAGCTACCCGAGCCGTGACTAACCCGGGTCCAGGGTTTCCTGTTGACTACCTCCAACCACCATCTAAATATGCAAATGTAATTACAGAGTACATGTTGTTAATACCTAAATCATAGGACTAGTTTTCCTAAATTTTGACCATTGATGAAAGCAAGTAAAAACGAATCAATAAGCAAATATCACTTATTCTAGCAAACATCATAAGCTGAATATTAAAAACAAATTGTAAGTTTTACACAGAAACATTACTGCTCGAGTATTTATTCATGACTTACTTACTTACTTACTAACGCCTGTTACTCCTCGTGAAGGAGCATAGGCCGCTCACCAGCATTCTCCATCCAACCCTGTCCTAGGCAATCCTTTCCAGCTCCTTCCAGTTCTTATTCATCCTTTTCATATCTGCTTCCATTATCCGACGTAATGTGTTCTTAGGCCTTCCTCTTTTCCGCTTAACTTCAGGATTCCAAGTTAGGGCTTGTCTCGTGACGCAGTCTGATGATTTGCATAATGTATGTCCTATCCATTTCCACCATCTTTTCCTAATTTCTTCTTCAGCTGGAAGCTGATTTGTTCTCTCCCACAAAAGGCTATTGCTGATGGTATCCGGCCAATGGATGTTGAGTATCTTGCGAAGACAGCTATTTATAAATACTTGTACCTTCTTTATGGTGGTTGTTGTAGTTCTCCAAGTTTCAACTCCATACAGTAGAACTGCCTTGACGTTGGTATTGAAGATTATCACTTTGATATTGATTGAAAGTTGTTTTGAGTTCCATATGTTCTTTAATTGTAGGAATGCTGTCCTTGCTTTGCCAATCCTTGCCTTTACGTCTGCATCTGAGCCTCCTTGTTCATCGATGATGCTTCCTAGGTATGTGAAGAATTCTACATTTTCCAGAGTTTTGCCATCAAGAGTGATTGGATTGCTGTTCTCCGCCTTGAATTTGAGGACCTTGGTTTTCCCTTTGTGTATGCTGAGGCCTACTGATGCAGAGACTGCTGCTACACTGGCTGTCTTTGTCTGCATCTGTTCGTGTGTATGCGATAGGTGGGATATGTCATCTGCGAAGTTCAAATCGTCTAATTGATTCTGAGCTGTCTATTGTATTCCGTGTTTTCCTTCAGATGTCCTCATATTCCAGCCGACTACCAGAGGAAGAAGGAAGGGAGAGAGTAAAAAGCCTTGTCTGACTCCGGTTCTTACTTGGAATGCATCTGTCAGCTGTCCTCCATGCACGATTTTACATTGTAGTCCGTCGTATGAATTCCGGATAATATTGACAATCTTCTCAGGAACTCCGTAGTGTCATAGAAGTTTCCATAACGTCCTCCTATCCACACTGTCAAATGCCTCTTGATAATCAATGAAGTTGATGTACAGTGACGAGTTCCACTCAACTGATTGTTCGACAATGATTTTTATTCATGACTAGTGACATAATAATTTGAACATTTGTGCTTGTTGGATTTTCACCTAATTACGTATTTGGTCTTAGCTTTCATCAAGCTTTTTACAGTAATATATATATATATAGTCTTAGGCATAGCTGAATCATCTATTTATCTGTTTCCATCATATTTATTATTTTCCTATCAAATTAATTGTATCTAATGACAGAATATGATATCACCTATCAATTAATTACATTGTTTACCTGCTGTTCAACAAATAAATTACATGTAATGACTATTTTATATTGATATCTTTAAAATATCAGTTAGATATTCATTAATTTTTTTCTTCTGATTACTGCCTATTTTTTTTTAAAATTTATACAGGTTATAAACTGGCTTATAATTATTTAAAAAATAAAAATTATTTAGGAGCAATTGAAGTTTCCCTACAAGTAGGTTAAACAATTTAACATTTAACAAAATCTTTTGTGTTATATAATATTTGAGTGAACATTAGTTTTCATCATCAGGCTTTACAATTATAAGTCTATAATTATTCTGATATTTTACAAAGGCTAAAATAAGCCTAGAATTAATGAATTTGACAATGTTAAACATGGTGGATGTTTGCATCTATTACAATACAAATACTTCTAAATTATGTCAGAATGATGTTGTAGTAAAGTGTGTATACCAGTTCAACTGCTCATGTGAAACTAATTACATAGGCCGTACTCGTAGGAAATTATCCTTGTGTGTTCGTGAACATGCAACATCATTGTTGGAAAAAAATCACTATAACGATTAATACAACTGTTTGTTCTCACTTGGTAGATAGTCGACATCATATTAAAATAGATGAAGCTTTCTCTGTTTTATATCAAGTTCCAAAGAATCTATATCAAGAAACATGATTACGGCTACTCTACATGGCTGAAGTTGTCTGGATCAACTCAAGAAAACCGGACTTGTTTATCCAGAAGAGGCAATTTCAGTCTCTATGTTTACTGTGACCCATGACTGGATCAACGGGTATCTAAATTGGATGTTATCAACCTCTTATAGCATCCCCTCCAAATTCCTTTTGCGTTTTATCTCTCTTATTCTTCACATTCATTTTTCCCAATTCACATGAATTCTTTTTTATCGTAATAACCTTGATAATACCCCTCTTACTACATGTCATATTCATACAACGATATTGTTATTATCACTATTATTATAATCATCATCATTATTATTACCTCGATTACCAAAATGAAATTCTCCTACTATACATTTTATTCTGTCGATTTTTTCATTTTTATATTGTTATATATACTGTTATTATACTGATTGTGACTTGATATATTACTGCAAATCATTCTGACCTTTATGAAATGACCTTTCTGATTTACAAATAACATAATTTAGAAGTATTTGTATTGTAATAGATGCAAACATCTACCATGTTTAACATTGTCAAATTCATTAATTCTAGCCTTATTTTGGCTTTTGTAAAATACCAGAATAATTATAGACTTATAACTGTAGAGCCTGATAATTAATTTTTTGAAAACAATTATTCGCTTAAATATTCTATATTTATGATTACGTAATAATGTTTTATTTAGGAGAAATATTCATCTGTACAACTAGACATAGAAATAAAATTTAATTATGATGAATAGGAAATAATCTTGTAACTAATTATAGTTCAGTAAAAGAACATATTATCAGAATGGGTTTTGTGGAGATTTTAGAAATTTCACAGATTGAAATCATGAGTCAGTTGAAGCTAGACCATCATGGAAAACCTGGAAGCACTGGACGGCCGTTTCATCCTAGTATGGGACTATTATCGTAGAACTCCCCAGCAGTGAGCATCCACGATCCCGCACCATGCGGGGCTCGAACCCAGGACCTTCTGGTTTCGCGCGCGAGCACTTAATCACTAGATCACTAAGCCGGCAACCAGCAGTGTTAATGTCTAACTTCAACCAATCCACGAAGTCGCGCCACCATATACCATTGTCTTCAGTGAGCTGATATCTCACAACAGACCTGGTTGAACTCCACTGGTCACTACTTCTCACTAGAACTCCATGAAATAACTCTTGAAGCCAGTCACTAGTGAGCATATTTTGATTATTATCAGATGGGTTTTGTGGATATTACAGTGATTTCAATGGTTAAGATCATGAGGTATGTTCTGGAGTTCTAGTGAGAAGTAGTGACCAGTGGAGTTCAACCAGGTCTGTTATGAGATAGTAACTCACTGAAGACAATGGTGTACGGTGGCGCAACCTCGTGGATTAATTGAAGTCAGACATTAACACCGTCGGATGCGCACTGCTGAGGAGTCCCATAATAGGATGAAACGGTCGTCCAGTGCTTCCAGGTTTTCCATTGTGGTTTAGTTTTAATTAATTCATGATCTCAACTATTGAAAATAAAGGTGTCCAAATTATTTTAATCTCTAAGATCATTTGTTACTAATTGATAATGACTTAGTAACAGCATGTAAACTTGTTATTAAAATGTATTACCATATTAGTGAGGTAGAAATTTGTATATTTATAGTTATAACTGTATTTGTCTTTACCCTAAATCGTATTGTTGCTATCCTTATATAATAATAAGTTTATATTTAAAATTATTGTTCTTTAACAATGATAAAATTGTGTTTTCTTCTTTCCTTTTCTATGTAAAACAGGTTTTATCAGTTTATCCAAATTATCCGAAAATTCAAAACGAGATCTTGGATAAAGCAAGACTTAATTTACGTGTTTAAATTTTGTTTAAAAACCTTCAATGAACATGAATCTTCTGTGTATACATATACTTATGAATTAATATATTCTTATTAAATTGTCAAATTCATAAATAGATTATCAGAGTTTTGATAATTTACACTATCGAAATTTATTAAACGGACTGATTGCTGCAGAATTCATAAATATTATTTTTCTTCTTCAGTAAACTACTAATTTTAATGACTTACTCGACTTTCTAAGTATTGGATCTTGGCTTCCGAAGAAACTCGGCTTTCACCATGAGGCTTCATAGTTCTTCTAAATGAAGACCTTCTAACTCCCAGAGCAAAGTTTAAATGGTTCAAATTATTTTTTTCTGGTTAGCGTTTTTTTAGCGAGTTAGTTTTCTATGGGATGGGGTCGCTAATCCCATGCCTAACCCTCCTCCTTTACCCGGGCTTGGGACCGGCAGTAACTCTAGGAGAGCTACAGGCGGAGTTTTATAATCAGAACGGTTGTATCTTTTTATTCGATACTTATAGAAATTTCAATGGAAAATTGGGTTCTGATCCTTCGATCTTTCCTTTTTATCATTGATATCTTTAAGTTATCATTCTATAATGTACTGTGTCGTTAAATGTATTGATCACAGTGAAAGAGGTTAAAAATGTCAAGACATTTTTGACACTAATATAATGATAATATGTTATGCTGTGTTAAGTGTAATTTTGACAGATTGTATTATGATCAATCAGAGTCAAAATATAATATGAAATGAAATATTGTGAGATTGAATCTACTGATTTGTTATATAAAACTAACAATGTTATCCACTGATATCAAACCTATAAATATATTGGTAATAAGCCAAACAAAACCCATTTAGTTGACGTCAAATAATATTCATAATCTATAAAATCAAAATGAAACAGATTTTAAATACGTTTTGGTTTAAAACACCTTTTTCTAGAAGATAATAGTTTATGGCAAAAACTACCTCCACATTTTACAAATGAGTATTCAAATGTAAGTAGTTAGAATGGATTAGATGAAAATTATAAAAAAAATCAGTGAGTAATAGCATTACAAGTACAAATTATCTTATAAATCCTCAATTTAACTGTAGAAAATATAACTGGGAATAATTCGAATAGATTAACTAACAGTTTGCAAATCACCAATGAAAACCTTTGTTTCACTTCTGTTTAAACAATAGTTAACAATACTGAAGTTAATTGTACAGTGGATAAATTTAATTTCAATACAATAAAATTGCCTACGTTTGTATACGGGATCAGCGAACCCCTTTCAAGTTATTAGGTTTGTCAAACAGTTCAGAAACATTGACTTAAAACACAAAGATGGATATGAATAGTTCACCTTTACATCAATTGAACACCCCCAAATGCCCTGGTATGGCCGAGAATGGGGTGGGCCCGCCCTCCCTCTTGAAATGTTCTCACATGGCCACGCGTATACAGCCTCTGCCAGGGAAGTCCTACTCACTGCCTTCTCGTGGCGGGGGTGTTGTTTACGAAAATGAGAGGACGAAAAGCGAATGTCCGGCGCTTTAACCGGATTCCAAACCAATGGTCACATGGGCTCCAGGATCCTGCGGGAACAAATGGCGTATGAACCAATCGCTGGTCACCGGCTACCATAGGACTGCATCTCCTTACGATGCTCCACTGCCATTATGGATCAGGCCTTTAAGTCGAAGGCTCGGGGTGTGGCCCCTTAAATAAACCACCTGCTTCGGTTCGGGCACCCGGACAGTATCACAGCCCACACACACAAATATGGTGTGGTGCATATACATTTGGTGCCCTCTTGTACCAATATTTATGTGTTGAAATAAATAAATAAATAAAACTCCTTCGTCTTAAAAGAATCTTATCGATTATGTTGACATATGTTCTTTGGTCTGAGTGACTCAGCAACTCGTTTTGTTAGAGGTAGTCAACGGAGAACGTTAGATCTAGATTTCATTTTAGTTGATACTAGTCATCAAATGTATCTTCAGTCTTAAAAGAAAAAAATAATTTTCTGTGGTATTCATACCCACGTCACATAGGATCCATGTTTTTCTACTAACTAATTCCAAATTTCTCATATCTCAATACAGAGTATGCTTCAATGAGGCTAATGACCACATTGAGACTTTTCCAATAGAATTCACTCTGCACCTTCTGAGATTTCAACTAATCCCGCTGTTTTACTATAATCGATGTGTATGCAATAAATTAAGTCACATAATTTTGTGATTAGAATTTTAGTTTGAACAACCAAAAATGTTTTGACAAATAACCATATCAATAACGTACCATGTCTCAATATTTAAAATAATCCAAAATCAATGTTTTCTGAATGTACAATCAACATTAGTGATTTCGTAATCACCTAAAAAGCTTGCACATTCATAAACGTAACCATAAGTTTACAAATTAATCAAATATAAATTATGGCTCTTTAACGTTCATTTATCTTTCAACTAAATGAAGGATTCTTTCTTCTCATAAATGTTAATTTGATACTAATTATAAATAATGCCTAATCAGAAAACAACGAATACATTACAATAAACATACTTCACCTACGTACATAACAAGGTGAAAATTTATGATTTGATTTATACATTTAAAGTCATTCATATATTAACATTTTAAAAACAATTTCTATGTACTTCACACGTTTCATTCAATATTATCGTGTAATCCGGAATCCTCTTTCTACTTGATCTACCCTATCACATAATAATAGCATTGATACAGGGGAGTAATTTGAAAAACTTAGTCAATAAAAGACAGCGTAGAGAATGCCCAACGGTAAATAGAAAGCCTCTATATATACGCTTACAATTCAGAGGTGACGCGCCGAGTGAAATGTTAAGACTTAAGTTAAGTAGACCAATTCAAAGGACTTTTAACGCAGCTAAACTACAACTAGTATTTTCCATACGACCAATAATCACTCCGAGGTTGAAAGATAAATTACCTAGACTAGCCACCTCCTTCTGTATCTATCAATTCAACTGTTCCTGTGGAGCAAGTTATATTGGCAGATGTTCTAGGAATTTGTACATTCGGGCTCGTGAGCACCTACCCGTGTGGTTAAGCAAAGGTGTTGTCAAAACTGTTAACAGCTCCATCTTAGACCATTTAGTCCAAGCAGGACATACAGCCAACATGGAGCAATCTTTTGCAATAGTTTATCGTGTCAACAGCAGTCTACCTAATTCCGTCAGACTGCGAATCCTACAGACGGCTGAAGCAATTGTTATTCAGATCAAAAAGCCAGAACTTTGTATCTAAAAGAAGTATGTTCAGACACTCCTTTTACCCTGGCCGACTAGCTAATAATCAGTCTTAAAATGTGGTGACGTAATCTGATTAATGTTCATTTTATGTCCCAAACTTATTATTATTATTACTGTTATTACTATTATTGTCTTTACACTTGATAACTCCTTTTTGATGAATTTATTCAATATCCACCCCTGAATCTACTATATTTGACCTAATTATTTTACATATTATGCAATTACAATATTCTCTCTCTCTCTCTTACCCCATGTTGACCATATGTATTCTGATCATGATTTATCTCACAATTTCATTTCGCTTATAAACTGATTCAAGTTAACAACTTCATATTAGTCAGCCCCAACATTAACAATTTTGTTTTATAGAACAAACAATTCTTGATTCACATATTACAATTTCCAAATGACGTAATCTCTGTCTTAAATCTGGCCAATTTTATGGATTCTTAATTTGGATATGAGATAATTGTAGAACCTGATGAGAAATTCATTGAAAAGAATATTCTTCATTCATACAATTGTGTTTTTAATATAATGGGAATTTTTCAGCAATTTGAAAGTTTTTATATATTTTAGTTATGAGGTTATCAATTACTTAAATATTTGAATCCTATAAACATAAAAGTTATATTATCATTTAAAAGTGTTAGTAAACAGTAAAATACCATTAAAAGTGTTATTAAATTACCTGTATTCTTTTTTTTTAAACATTTACATAAGTTTATGACAAAGTGTATGTACAGTGACATTAATTGTCATGACGTAGACTTTTCCAGATGACAGATGTACATAAACTATAAATATTGTGATTATGCTAACTGAAACTTCTATCTGAAGTTTGTGCTAATGATGTCGTTCAGAAGAACGACCACGACCAAATCATCCAGCTCAGAGAACAAAACTCTATTAAAATAAATAGCTATTTGCTTCTACGTATCAAACTATATGTATCTTAACATCGTAATCTAGTGAAATTCTCAAAACGAAAAGACACTAATCAATAATTTGTAGGTTATTGCTGCAAAGCATCAAAATCATGGCCACATCGATTTTACAAAGTAAGTTCTTCTAAACATAATTAAAACTGAGTTTAAAGATGTATCAAGCGTATTCATTTAAAAGAACACGAGCGAAAAAATAAGTGGAAAGAGGCTCAGTTAGAATGGTGGCACATAATATGGGCAATTATCAAAAAGGTGCATATTATTAAAGATGAACATTGGAAGGGGAAATAATATTTTTAATGATGTGACATATGTTCGATTTGCCATCTGTTCCTCTGCCCCACGACAAATAAAAAAATCGGTTTTCTAAAAAGTCTAACGAAGAGTCTTTTTTCAACTAATACTGTAATTCTTTGCATTCGGTAACAAATTGGTATTTTGATTAGCTTAGTCACATTGTCTCTTATGTTTATTTCAAACAGCTAAGGAATAGTCGATTAAGGCTGATGTTTTGATAATAACTTGGAAATATTTGGTGAATTTCTATTTGAATAAGTTTTAAACTCTGAAACATTCCTCTTTTTTAAAATTCAAAAGTAATGTGCTTTTCTGCAAAGATAGCCCATGTAAATCTGTTTTATTTGTCTTCTAGAACCAGTTTGATAAATAATGCTAACTTCTGATACTTTTATAAGTGTTGTTGTTAGATTTCTGCAATACACGGTTCAGTTTTCAATCCATTTAGATTGTTCTTTTTCAGGACATTAATCATATTCTTTATACGTGGATCAGTAGCATTAATAAGTTGATTAAATGCTCTATCTCAACCATCCACCACATTGTAAGTTTAAGGAAGGACATCTACAAGAGAAAGTAAATCGAATAATTTTCACATCATTCAAAAATTTGTTCCCTGTTACAATACTCGCTTTTATTAATTTGCCACTTTAGTAATAGCACCCTTTTTTTACTTTCCCTTTAGCTCACACCCTTATCAGTGACAACTTGTATTAACTATAGTATAGGATAATGTAATAAAATTTAATCAACAGTCTAAAATAATACATACTATACCTTACGTATTAATGGTTTCATATGACCTTGTTTGTCTATTTTGAGGAAACTGTAATAAATGATTTTCTAATAAAAGTTTGGGATAGCACTTAAATAATTCTCCCCAAAAACATGCTGATTAATAGGAAGCCGATTTGTAATGTGAAGTCAGCGATTACTTTACGAACTAACGGGGTATAGATGCTTGCGCAAATTAGCGAACGTCAGTGAATTGTATCGTTTGCTCTCACATTTCTGATTACTTACAACGTTTGCAACCTGCCCGTGCTCAAGATTTCACGCATTTTCAGAGCCAAATGGCTTTTGTTCTCAGTGAGATAAGTATATTCCTTATCGACGCTTATGCTTTTTTAGCGAACAAATTTGTAAGTATCCTAAAATGTTTGAATTAAAATTCTTTCAAAATTTACAAAGATTGTTTGTGAGTAACTTGCTATTATTAGATCTTAAATCGTATCCCTGAAGTGTCAAGTGATTCCACTAAATGCACTTGTGGTTTTTCATATAGAACTGGAAGTTAGAGTTTTGTACTTTTACGTGTAGTCAAATCAACCCAGTTTGTTAATTTCATAATAGAATTCTTAACTGATTTGTTTTGTTTGATAACAATAACTGTCAGAAAAGGCCAAATATCGATCAATAACATAAAACTACTTCGTACATACATTTATCAGTAATGTTATTCATTAACGTCTCTGAGTTATAGATGCTTTGCCTCTAAGATCACTTCTCTAATGTATTTCAAAGTTTTCTTTCCACCAAGGCTAATGAATTTCTTTAAAATACATAATCACAATAGCTTTTTCAGTACTAAGCAATGGGACATCAGAGTGTTTTCTAGTAGCAGTTGGCCATATGAAACCTACCAGTTTACAGGTCAAATCAAACTGTTGGAAATTATATTACAGAGAGTACTACAGGAAAGTAATGGATTTCGGTCGATATTTGATAACAAACTTTTTATTAGAACAACAAAAACTTAGTACATTAGTCTAACTGAAAATCTAAATAAAAATATGATAAATACACTAATAAAAATGCAAGGTACACATGATAATTGACGATGTAATTGTAAATTATGTAAACATTGGTAGGTTTTACTGTTATCGCATTATAACAATCAGAAATGGCTGAAAATCAAACAATTAAGATACAAACTTATTAATGGTACAGAATAATAATAAAATATCAGCCGTAATGTGTCTGTATCACTTATCACATCTTATTAGCGGTCCATAATTGAGTACCATATAAGGTTCATTATAAAGAGGATTTCTATCCGATATTACAAATTAGAGATTTTGTACTTTTATATGAACCTGTTTAACATATATGTCTGGTTAGTGATATTAGATGATTAGAGGTGTAGTACATTACTCAAGCATAATAACTACTAAAATCTGACTACCATTTCATTAGAGCAAGTTTATATTTTTCGTTTAAAACACTAATAACATCCAAATGATGCATTCTGTGTTGTTTTCAAAAAGGTTTGTATAATCTTTAAAAGATAAATATTCAGAAGGAGTTTGTGGAGATTTTAGACATTTTCACAGATTGAAATAATGAGTCAGTTGAAGCTAGACCATCATTGAAAACCTGGAAGCACTGGACGGCCGCTTCGTCCTAGTATGAGACTCCTCAACAATGCGCATCCACGATCCCGCACCACACGGGGCTCGAACCCAGGACCTATTGGCGCGCGAGCACATAACCATTAGACTACTGAGCCAGCATCCAACGGTGTTAATGTCTAACTTCTAAAATCTCCACAAACCCCTTCTGATAATGATCATCTGCTCACTAGTGACTGACTTCAAGAGATACTCCTGGAGCTCTAGTGGGAAGCCGTTACCAGTGGAGTTCAACCAGGTCTGTTGTGAGATATCAGCTCACTGAAGACAATGGTATATGGTGGCACAACTTCGTGGATTGTTTGAAGTTAGACATTAACACCGTTGGATGCCGGCTCAGTGGTCTAATGGTTAAGTGCTCGCGCGCGAAACCAGTAGGCTCCGGGTCCGAGCCCCGCGTGGTGCGAGATCGTGGATGCGCACTGCTGAGGAGCCCCATACAGGGACGAAACGGCGTCCAGTGCTTCCAGGTTTTCAATGATGGTCTAGCTTCAACTAACTAATGATTTCAATCTGAAATAAATATTCATTAATTAATAACAGATTACATTTGCACTTTATCCAATTATAAATACTTCCTTATAATTTTGTTTACAATATAGTCTTAAAATTATTTTTTTTTAAACTTGATTATAGGAATATATATACATATTTCTGTTTGTTTGCTTTTTGATACTACAGTTCTAAGTGGTAAATAGTGTAATACTTGAAGTACATTTTATCCAACAGAAACTTTGCTGAGGTATTGAAATAAGTTTGTCAATGCATATATACATATGATTTTATGAATAAAGCTTTATTCATGTTATATTCAAAGTTTTTTTTTAATGGTTGGATAGATTAAGAAAATCAACATAATTGGCATCAACTGACAAACAGTTGAAAACTAAGCAGTATTAACATTTGATTTGTATTCGTTTCTAACGTCTGGGGGTTGTTCACTTATGATTTCAAAGGCGATAGAACCTAGAAACTTTTAACCTTGAAATAAAAACATTACATTCTGACTAGTGAGTTGGAGTTCAATGAAGTACACAGTTTATTTTAAACGGTTGAAAATGAAGAATAAAATTTAGTGTAAATATAGACATTTCGGGCTAGACACGTTTCATTAAACTAAACATTTAGATAGAATAAATTTTCAATTAGGTGGGTACTTCTGATCGTATCGTAACTTTCTTTGTCGCATGACAAAATTCGTTTGTTAATGAAGCGAAGTTATTGGCTTACTGAAGAAATTCTATGCAATGCTCAGTAAATGTGTAGTCGTCTAATAATAAATGTCAATCAAGACCATGCTTATGATATAAATGCATTTATTTATTTCCGAAGTATGATTATAGTGAAGGAAAACACTAGTGGAGACAATCGAATGTATTTTAATACAAAACTGCAGAATTGCCAAGTAAAATCTGAGAAGCATACAGTAAATATTTAATTTTCAAAATGTCAATCAATTGTCTCAAACTTGACTGTTCCTTTGTATATGTCAATCAGTCGTCTCAGACTTCACTGTTCCTTCACTTCCATATCAATTGCTTTCTGTTCCCGTTCTTTCCTTCTTGATGTTTTCGACCTTCTGCTGCAGACATTCTATTCCTGACTAGCATTATATACTACTTATGTCGATAAAAGTAACACACATCACATAATGACCGTTTGCATCTTTAAATTTTTTTTGCTTCATCTCTTTACACACGCCAATGCCTGACTTTCTAAACAGTTTACTTAAGAGTATTAGAAAATGAAAGTGACTGGGCAGTATAGGTCTCTGGATAAGGTTGGCTTCTTTTACATGGGTTGTCAGTTCATATTAATGGTAAACTCGGAAAAATAGTTGATGGACCAAATGTGTGCTAATGTAAACTAGCTTTCCTAAGCGGATGTTGATCGTTTCTTAATGCTTCATGAAATCACTAACTTGAGGGTTTTCTTTTTCATATCAGTTGGCAATGATCTGTTTGTCTCAGATTCCTTACTAAGTTTTGAATCTTTTAAAAGAAGCTCAGTGACATGGTTTTTCAGGGTTACCTGTAAGAAAACTACATGAATTCGACTTTTTCTCTGATGTAACTGAGCCTAACAGTATTCATGAAACCCTTTTACAAACGAGCTTGTTACACATGTAAGTTGATTGATAATTTATTCGCGATGATGACCTATTTTAAGTCACTTTTGTATAATCTAAAATCTCTATAATAATCTAACAAATAGAGTCGTCCTAATAGAAGTTACGAAAGATATATCTCCTCTAGTGTCATACATGAGATATTTCTGATGTTATTGTAAGATTATATCTAAAGCGACAACCTAGTATACAATTGTTTCAAGGGCACTTATTGTTTATTAGGTTCAATAAACGTATAACACCGCAATGTTGCTATATGTTCTGAATTTCTGACAAACTTGTCTCCATTTGACGAATATGAGATAAAGAATAAATGAACACATCGAAAATAAATTAAAGATGGAGACGACCTATCAAGAATATGGTCAAATAGTTCATGACGTTATAGAATAATACAAGCAGTTTTAAGTACAGAAAAATAGTGAACTTCTAATTAGTCTACGTGTAGATAGTTCATTATAAACGAATACACTTATGTAATAATTTGTACGCAAATAATGTAGACTTCAATATGATTGTACACAAATGTGTCCATGTCAGTGCTTCAAATCAGCAAAGATGGATGATAAATAAAGAATGTTAGACCTAAAGTTAGATCTGAAGGTTAAGCACTCGCCGTAATAACTGAAGGCCCTAGGCTCGATCTTCGTGAAATTTGTAGATGAGCAATGCTGAGTAGTCTCATACTTGAACAAAACGACTGTCCAGTGCTTTTTGGTCTTCAATGATTGTCTATGGTCACTTCGTGATATATATTATGAAATTCAGAAGCCTCTGCAACGCCCTATAATTAGTAAAACAATATTTATGTCAGTTTATATAAAATAAAAAAGATTGTTGTACAAAAACTAAAGTCGATGAGTAAGAATTGTGAAGTGATATTATGTATTGAGATTTATAGGAAGCTGAAAAATGAGTCCATCCGTATCTGTGCACCCGGTTTTGTTTCACATCATACAGTTTCTAATCAAGGGCTTGATCTAAAGGTCTGCTCTTCAAGACACAGCTCATTTCGACAGTGACTGGATTCAACGATTGTCGTTATATCTTAGTATCACTGCCTCGAGTTCTTCTTCTAACCTGTTATTGTGATAATCACCACTGCATGTTCGAGCGGGTAGAGTTTCAACATGAATAACACATGTTTAACAGTAAGTGGAGTAGTCCTACCCATCGTCAGTTAATTCATGTGTAAAGAGTAAACTTGTGATTCTTGATGTCTGTCACGTTTGTAGGAGAACTAGGAAACTGAGGTCAAATTCAAGAAGCTTCACAGATATTTATCTGGTAGCATGTGAAATTTTCACATATTTACTATTCTTCAAGAGTCATTACATCTTTCTAATAATGCCACACATTAACCATTCGAGCTTTTTACACAAAGAATTAACCATCATTACATATCAACATTCTCGATATATCTAATAGAAATATTAGGTTAAATAATCAATAAATAGTGTATTTGGTGTTTGATAAAGATATTCTTTTCATACCAATTAAAATCTGTTTGTCTTAATAAAAATTTCTACTTTGCCTTTAGTGAAACTGTTTGTCTCACAATCATTTTCTGTCTAGATTACACTCTTCTACTTCTTTACATTCATCATAGACGATCACATACCGAAGATACGGATTGGTTAAATATTTTATCCTTTGGATCATATTGACATTTGACCAACAGATAACATTTTTTTTACTTGAATGTCATTTAATATCTTGTTTTCATAGTATTCATATTTTAGGTGCATTTTATTGATAGTCAAAACTATCCTCATAAGAAATAGAGAAAATATAAATAAAATAATAAGTATAGATTCGATATATCCTGACCTTCTTTAAGCATTAGGTTTTATATGAAAACATATTGGTGATTTTCACAAAGATTATCTTCTGTTGAAACATTTTATTGATAATCAATTTGATATAAGTTGTTATAGATATTACCGACCTAATTTTTCTATGACGTGAATATTTCTTATCAACTCTCATGAAACGCGGCAGTAACACCAAATGTAATGAACGATGAACTCAGAGGAGAGGGAAAGACCAATTTATTATTCAATGCATAATTATGGAGTGCCTTCAAAAAATATGAATACTATAAATTAAATACATTATTTACACATCTTTTTTCAGTTATCCTTTGCATAATTAATGATTCTTTCAATTCTGCTGCTATTATAGTCACTCTCTGTTTAAATTCCTGTTTTCTTCACTTAGATCTTCTCATTCATTTGCTGCTATGCATTCCACTTCTGGTCCGTGTTACATACTACTTATACTTGTCAACATAAGTAGCACACACCACACCGTTTCACCTCCTTCTTTGCCATAATCTGTACCATGCTCTCCGTCGAAATGGCAAGTGCGCCGCGTTCTAACCTTCATAGCAATGTCAACATGGCGGATTATCTAAATCTGATGTCCACCCAGCACCCGGGACGTCCACTGCTTGTTCTTCAGTGACCCGATAAGCCGTCTACATTTGAGTTCCGCTCAGCAACCGGACGTCTCTTTTCTTCTCCCCGTCGACTGCCACTGCTACAGCCTACGCCGCCCTGTAAGAAACACTCCATTCTACCGCACCAACCAGAGATTCCTCTTCTGTCCTCGCAACGGCATCTACACTCTCCACCTCCCCTTTGGTAGCGACACCAAATGTAGTGAACGAACACTCGAGTGGAGACACATATACGTTTAAATATAGGCTTTAAAAGATAACTTAATCTATTGTATCAACTTAAATCTATACAATAATGTATCAGCCCCAATTCAATAGTTATTATACCCTAAAAGCATTTTCTTGTGGGAAATACAGAACAGATAAATGCGATTCCAACAAAACTTTACCAATTCCACAAAAATATATTGAGGCATAAAATGTTGTATAAATCTTTATTGTGAAGCATGTATATGGTATGCGCTACTGTTATGTAACAATCAGCAAGAGATTAGTTACTTACAATTATATGTATACATAACCATTAAGTTCTTTTCGTTCTATCTTTTATACACGGACTAATACGAAATTGTTTTTGAATATCCTTAAAACTAACAATAATCTATTCATAAATAAAAATAATATATTTGTAATATCCCAATGAGTAGAAAATTGGATTTTCTGACGTTTCGTGACTTAGTGTAAATCACTTCTTCAGAGAATAAATAACCAAATTAAAATTAATCCAAGTTTAAATAGTACAAAGGAACAATGAGTTTATTCACAAAACAACTATCACTTTAGAGTTGATTTAATTTACATAATTCATAATTAAATTACTAAACTGTAATTGTTCACAATTGTAAAATAAGACATGGGATATTTTTGAAAATTTAGATTCATTTATCGCGAAAAAAAATGTTATAAGTTCATAAATTGATAAAAATTATTCACATATAGTAAGAGTTTGTAGCAAATGTTGAATTCTGTTTAAATCATAAGCCAATTTAGGTTAGACCACCATTGAAAACCTAGAGACAATGAACCCTAGTACGTGACTCCTTAGGAGTGAGCATCCTTGGCTCTGCACACAATAATCTAACCAAGGACCGACAGTTTCACACGCCTAAACTCTAGATCACTAATTCTGGAACCAACGGTATTATTGTCTAATTTCAATCAATTCACGACATTACACGACAAGATTCGATTGTCTTCGATGGGTGATTGCCTTACACCCGATACTAATTAGCTTCATTGGTCACGGCCTCTTATCAGAACCCTGGAAATTTTTTTGTAGATAGCCATTATTGAAAATATGACTTCAGTATTTGCACTGGATCTGAAAATAGGTTTAAATCACACATGAACTTGTAATGTGATACAAGCTAAACGAATAATGTATTTTTTATATTACGAAAGTATTCATCATAAAAGTTCTCCATTAAATGCAAGCTAGTGATATTCTTAATGAATGATTTTAGTTGCTTAATTTACAAATAACTAGTGTTGGGTACCAAAAATTGTTTATTGATATACGTTTGCTGGTTAACACTTTATACACTGATTAGCATTTATTAGTAGATAATTCTCGTATTTTCAGACCGCAGTCGAAAATATTGTAAGATGATGACTAATATAATTCACACGACAAAATGCATTTTCTCTGATATCCAGCCTCTAGAATCAATATAAAGTAAACACTGTACCCAGTCTTCGTGATAGGTAGCTCCTTTTCATATCACTTAAACCGATTTAATCGATTATTCTCATAATATTCAAGCCTATAGCTCTTAACGTCTCTGTCGAAAATACTACCGAAAGCCAAGTTTTGAAGAACCGTGATGTATATACACCAAATAGTTATTGATGAGTCTGCTTATTGAAGGCTGAATTCGATTTCTTAGCCGCTTGTAATAACCTTTGACTCAATCTTCAAGGATACTTAAACATAAGAGAAAAGGCTCAAATTTCAAGAAACAGCTTCACTCCAAGGTTAAAGTATGTACAAAAAAATTTGCGTATTTTCACTATTTAAAGTGAAAATGATCATACATTAAGCTCTAAAAGTACACTGAGTACATCAGTAATAAAGTATCTATCCAATCAAAAACGTAGATATTTTGGATATATCTTATTGATGAGTGTCCCTTTATATAATACTTAGTTTTATAGGTTTCAAATCAGTTGTCTTCAAACATCTAAAATACATTCCACGTTAAAATAATATTTTTTTCAACATTCCATGAAATATATTTTACTGTTAAATCACATATTATCCAAGAGTAAATGTTATCTAATTTCCCCTCAAATGATAGTCCAATTATTACAATTCCTCATTTCACAAACAAATATCAAACAACGATTATCGTAGAGCTCCCCAGCAGTGACCATCCACGACCTCGCTCCCTGCGAGACTCGAACCCAGGACCTACTGGTTTCGCACGCGAGCACTTAACTACTAAACCACTGAGTCGGCAACCAGCAGTGTTAATGTCTAACTTCAATTAATCCACGAAATTGAGCGACACATCCACCATTGTTTTCAGTGAGTTACTATCCCACAACAGACCTGGTTGAACTCCACTCGTCACTAGTTCTCACTAGAACTCCATAAAATACCTCTTGAAGCCAGTCACTAGTGAGCATATGTTGATTATTATCAGATGGGTTTTGTGGATATTACAGTAATTTCAATGGTTAAGATCATGAGATATGTTCTGAAGTTCTAGTGAGAAGTAGTGACCAGTGGAGTTCAACCAGGTATGTCATGAGATAGTAACTCACTGAAGACAATGGTGTACGGTGGCGCAACCTCGTGGATTAGTTGAAGTCAGACATTAACACCGTCGGATGCCGACTCGGTGGTCTAGTGGTTAAGTGCTTGCGCTCGAAACCAGTAGGTCCTGGGTTCGGATCTCGCATTGGACTAGGTCGTGGGTGCGCACCACTGAGTAGTCCCACAATGCGACGGAACGGCCATCCAGTGCTTCCAGGTTTTCCATGATAGTCTAGCTTCAACTGACTCATAATCTCAACTATTGAAATTACTATAATATCCACAAAATCTATATGATATTATTTTCGAGTTACTTAATTGTTCTGAAACGACTATTTATGGTTTTGCATAGCGGTTTACAATAATTTCCATTGTTAGTATATTGTTATTAATATGATTATAGAAATAATCTTTCTTGTGACATTTTCTCCATCTCATCCAAGTAGATAATGATTTCTATTCAACTGGCTAATTCATTTCGTTTATAACTAAGTGATTGAATTTACCAACAATTTTATTTTAGTGTCACAGTTCTTTTATAAGTTTAAGATTTATGCGGAAATATGAAATGTGAATAAACCATAATTTATTGATCATCATAAGAACTAATACCTTTTTCATTTTCTACAGAATAACTTTAAAATTGAAATAGTACTGTAAAATTTCTAGTTCAAAATTAGTTGTGTAAACAGTTGGACTGGCTCTCTTTCTAAATATGTATGTATATCAATGTATGTAAAAGAAGATTGAAGGTAGGGGATAAGGTCAAGTAAAGATTTTAAAATTCTATAAGCGAAAGGTAACTATCTTCTTGTTGTACGCCATCTAAATTATATAAGCTATATCAAAGAAGGACCAAAGATATAATCGTTTTTTTTAAATAAAAAAAAACCTCGTATACATTTATGTGTATGTACTTGGGCCTGCCTATCTATATCTCTGTTGTAAAACCACGTGTTAATAAAGCACACTTATCCCTAAAGCCCTCAATGTTTCCGAAATGATAAATTAGACTAGACAGGTATAACTACGACAGGCACCATTAGGCACAAAAAGTGTATGCACCCGCAACATAACACATATATATCCATAATAAATACTCTTGATTCGTTTTCCTCTAGCTCATAATTATTAAGGTTCTTGGTATCTTATTTCATAAGTGGGAGAAAGTTTCAGTAAATTACACAGATCATAATTATTAAAATGTTATGATATGTTTCGTGTTACCACAGTTATTATCACCTTATATCCAAATAACTTAAAATCATATATTTCATATATTTAAAGAGTAGACATTTTTGGTATATTCGGACTTTTACACAATAAATTTTAAAATGTCCCATGAAAACGAACTCAAGTATTTGATATCAGGAAATCTGTATTAACATCGTAAATTCATACGCACCATATATTTTCGTTCATAGTTACTGAACTACTAAAACTTGACCTAAATTGATTTTGTTTTTATATTTAAGTGAATTTCCTAATTCGAACAATTTCGAAAGATACAATTAACTCATTTTTAGTAAAGAAACACTTATGAGTTAATTCAAAACAATTCAACATTGAATTCTTTTGTGTTTAAATATACACAGAAACAAGGTGATAATTATAATTCATTTTTATTGTGGATTTATTCTGTTGGGTGGTGATTTTCAAAACAAAAAAAGAAAAGTGAACACTAGTTCAATTATACAAGTGAACAAATAAAACACTAAAATATGCCTCCAGGTAAGTGAAGATTTACATTATGTAATGAAGATTATTTGATTGCGTAATAATCTTTTTACTTTTATTAAATATAGTTAAAAATAAAGATTGTCTTATGTATTTGTTGTATTCAACGATCAATAAATCAATCATACAGTAACTAAGTTGTTCAACTGTTTTTTCATTCTATTAACTATATTTATATCAACCATGATGAACTTAATTATTTACGCTTAAATGTTTAACTTCAAACCAAATGTATGAACCTTGACTTGAATACCGAGTTATATTTTATGTTGTTTGATATAATTCTTAGCTAACGTAAGGAATATCTATGCCTTTATTTGATTAAAGTATGACTATTTTACTAAATTGAATTATTTAATCAAATTAGTCCAATCATCTTATGTAATGAGTTCTTTTAAACAGTCATATTAGGACTGTAATCGTTCGAACGAAAGACCGTAGACCCTTGGTTCGAGTCCCGTATTCGGGATTGTGGATGCCCACTGTTGAGCGGTCATATACTAGGACGAAACGTTTATTCAGTGCTTCTATGTTTTCAGTATTGGTCTTGCTTAAATGGACTCATGAATTCAACTAAGTAAAAAACTATATGATTTATGATAATAATATTGTTTGATCAAAAGGAACGTCGTGAATTAGATACCAAACTTTCATCATCATACTTAAATTACAGTCCAAACTAAATTTATGTATTATTTTTCTATCAGTATATTTCGGAAATTCTATGGGTTATAAACAAACTGAAAGAAGAATAACTAATAATGTTCTAAAGAATATGTTTACCTAACTATTCGGGATAAAATTGACTAAAATTAATAAGATGATAGTTTTTATTATGATTCAGTTTAAGGCTTTTCAGTGGCATTTTCTCTTGATCACAAATCTAAACATTAGCAAGATGTCTATCGTCAATCAAGACAGAATCCAATGATTTACATTATTAACTTCAGTGAATTAGTAATATTCAAGATATAATCATTTAACCCAATTGTTCAATATGAATTGAGATTAGGATGAGAGTAGTCAGCAGTTGTTTTTAACGCGTATAAAATGCATATTTCAAAGTGATTTTATATGAGTCAAGAGTTAACCACTGGAATATTCACCTCATTTTTATCACTCAACTAACATACTGATCCTAGTATTGTTTATAGAGGCTGTTCATAGCTTTTATTTCTTTCATATCATTGGATATTATTAGTTTGATCGTTTCAAACTCTTAATTCGTTTGATTTTGAATAAATTAACTTTCGTAAGTTTGAATGATGTTGAACGAAACAGTGAATAACTGAAGAATGCTATTAATTTCGTCCATTAATTAATGGATTACGAGCTTAATACAAAGTTAACTGAGTCTCATGACACTTTTGTGACTAGGATCTTACTTAACCTGTACAATGAGTTAGTAACCAAGCTGTTGGGCATAGATGTTAGAAATTTAAAGATAACCAACTTAATATAAAGATCATCTGAAATAACTTATTATCTAAGACTGATGTTTTGATCCAAACACGTTTAAAAAAACAGAATGACATAAAGATTACAGTTCATTTCCCATTTCAATCAAATTGGTGATAATTTCACTTAATTATTGTCTAAAAAGTAGGGTATTGTGTTAATTGAACAAATGATTACTGTCATTAAGAGGATATTCGTTAGAATTCTGCCTCCAATACTTCGTTTCATAATCATTCATAATCTCTGGCCAACACAGTAAACAGTATTATTTTAAAGTGTGTTTCTTGAGTGCTAATCAAATACAAAACTTTTGTTGCTTAATAAACAAGTATGCTCACTACAAAGTCTACAATAATATGAGTTCGAAACTATCGCTTATCCTTTATTTCACAGACATTTATCCACTCAGGCATTATTCTCGATTGTGGTAATAAGGTTCATTAAGAATTGTATACCAGAAGCTTAGATCGACTCCTGAATTCAACTGTGAAAATATTACAATCCCCACAAATCCTTTATAGTGATAATACTCAAGTGCTCACTAATGACTAGCTTCAAGATGAATTTCCTGGAGTTCTAGTGAGAAACCGTGATCTATGGAGTCCGATCCGTGTCGGGCGTGGGATAGTTACCCACCGAAGACAATGGAAAATGGTCGCCCAATTTCGTAGATTGATTAAAGTTAAACATCAAAACTGTTGGATGCTGATTCGGTTGTATAGGACGTTAAGCATTCGCACACGAGACCGAAGGTCCTGGGCTGGAGTTCTGAGTTTAAGATCGTGGACGCACACTGTTGAGGAGTCCCGCACTAGGACGAAACGGCCGTTCAATGTTTCCAGGTTCATAATGGCGGTCTATCTTAGGTTGACTCATAAGTTCAATTGTGAAATTATTACAATCTCCACAAATCCTCATTCTGAGAAAATCTTTTCTTTATAGTACAAAATGTCGTCAGTATGATTCCTCGTTTTTCTGATTTTTAAGAAATCATACATAAAATCTTAATATTTTAATGTATGTATATTATGAGTTTTCTAGCTATAGATGTCTTTATTATAAAAGGTTATAAAGAATACTTAAATGTATGGATTACGTCTCAGTGATCTTATTTTGAATGATAAATACTGGTACTTGCTACTGGAAACAGTGGATATATTGAAGGAAATAAAAACACAAAGACAGTAGATGAAGACTCACTTGACCTCAAAAATAATTCGAAATTATATACGAATACACTGGTAGTTTATAAAGTTACTTGCTCATTGTTTGATTAACATTCAGATTGGTATAACTCTAACTGAGAAGTATTTAACATCAGTTAACCCATAACTTATGAATATGGACACATAAGAATATATGACTCACCCAGTGAGTTACATCGTTTTCTTCTTTCTTAATTGTGGTTGTATTTTATAAACAACTAGAAGAGATCGATTACATCCGAATCAACTAAATTGTTGCACACTATATCAGCTCTCCAAGAGCAGCTGATGAATTTAAAACTGATTACTAATTTTAAATACACTTTGTTAAATGTTTCCCATTGAGTTTGGCTTGTTCTAAAGAATATTCAGAGAACAATTAGTTTGAAGTGATTGTCCTATTATCCATATATATAACCATTTTAGTCATAAATCGATTATCTGGAGTAAAATAATTGACTTTTAGACTACTTACCCAAAATTCAGTAGTATACTATACTAAATCACAGGAAATGTTTAGTTTTATATGGCTCTTACTCATCTTAGTTAAAGAAACAGCATTCAATCTATGTATGTTGGTTAAAATGACACAATGATGGTGACATTTATTGAAATTAAAGTAAGAGTAGGGAAATATATGAGAAAATATATTTCTTGTCAGTAAATTCAAGTCAGATTTAACGATTCAGTTCAAGTGAATGATTAATAATTGTAATAGTCGTAAATATAGGGCATTGCTTTAAGATTATTATTATTATTATTATTATTATTATTATTATTATTATTATTATTATTATTATTATTATTCAACATCACATTTTTGGTACAACTTAGAATTCTCAGCATAAAGTATTTCAACAAGTTTCCTTTTCTTATACCTTGATCGGTTGTGACGATAAATTTTGAATGATGACCAGTTAGGTGTTATGAGTTCGGTAATCCACATTTGATTAATGTCCATTTGTTTTAATGCAAATTACCAGCCACCATTATGTCGCTGATTGTACTTTTTTGCATCCCGTATAGCGAAAGGTTGTAAACTTTTCATAAACGCGCCTGAATGGCTTGTGAGCACAATAGACATAATGATGTGCTAAAACAAACACCAAAACAGATAACTTGAAGAAATATCTAGATAGAAGGAACAGGTAGCCCAGATATTCAAACAAAGTTATATAATAGTAATCGAATCTATTGTTTCATAAAACTTTACAAAATCAATAAAATCATATATGGCGTATTCAGTTATATAGGAAACACATAGCAATAGAATGTTTATAGTTTATATGTAAGCTAAGAATATATGAATCTAGTCATTGTTCTCCGTAAGTAATAATCCTAAATTAAGAAACATAATAACAGAGTTATAATGCATTAAATGTTTATGTGAAGAACGTATTGATGATTCGGTTTTAGAAAAGATGATAGCTGAAATTGAAAAATGGATAGAATCATGACAAAATTTGAATCAAGTCCTGACAACTATGAATACCATACTCTACAAATTGTATTATTATATCCAGTTACTTGAAAGATTTTTTTTTAGTCTTAATGTTATAATAAATGAACTCATACCATCAAATTTTACATCTTCTTATTTCTAAAGCAATCTAACAAATCGAGATACAGTTATCAATTGAAAAATGTACCTAACATAACAGTATCTGTTATGATATCACAAAGTAAAGACTGTATGCCATATGATCCAATCAATATTTATGAATGATACCAAATTTGTATTTGATCAACTAATGGTTTTACATAGTGAGAACAGTACTTTAAGCCCATAAACTAACGTTTTTGTAAATAAACTAGTCAAAAATATTATGATAAAAAAGTTCTGTATTGAATTATTCATCCAAAAAATATATCTTCTAATGCTGAGAATAGATAGTATTGTATAATTAAATAGATCCATAATTAAGTATATATTGGTCTACAAGTTCTTATCATATGAGATAACATTTTACTGAATGTTATCTTGTGGATCAAAACTATTTTCTTAAAAATAGGGTCACCGGAATTAAAATAATGTAATCATAAATGACAATGGTGTATGGTGGCGCAAGTTCGTGGATTGGTTGAAGTTAGACATTAACACCGTTGGATGCCGGCTCAGTGGTCTAGTGGTTAAGTGCTTGCTCGCGAAGCCAGTAGGTCCTGGGTTCGAATCCCGCGTGGTGCGGGATCGTGGATGCGCACTGCTGAGGAGTCCCATACAAGGACGAAACAGCCGTCCAGTGCTTCCAGGTTTTCAATGGTGGTCTAGCTTCAACTGACTCATGATTTCAACTTGTGAAATTTCTTAAACTCTCCACAAAACCCATTCTGATGATAATTTTTAAATCACAATAAGATATAAGCTTATTCATATTGACTTGTTACTGTCAATTGTTGTAACTGTGACAACTAATTATTTATTTAAATCACAGTATTTTATTATGCTGAATTTTTCGTGAAATAATAAACTGTTCTATAATTTATTACGTTTTCCCTTTAAAGAACAATTACGATTTGAGTTTTAAGGTATCACATTACCCAATAATATCACTAATGGATTTACATAAATAAATGTGAAGCAAAAACGACTACCATGTTTAACTATTTTCATTTTATGGAATTGTATAAAAGGATTACCTTCTGTTAATATAATTTTTTCTATGATGTAAGCAATATGTGGAGTTTTTGAATTCTGGTAGTTACCAGATACTGTTATTTTTTGTCTTGGCAACAGAACAAATTAAATGTCCTTAGTAAGTAAAGTCTTGTTGTAAGTAGCTAATCAATTTTAATTTTATTAAGATGTAGAGTGATAATACTGAGATGGTGGAGAAGATTTGTAGATCAGGTGGATGATTTTGGTGGAGTTTTGTTCTCTGAACTGCTCAGAGAGCAAAACTCCACCAAAAAATAGTGATAATACTTAAAATTTATTCTCAGATATTACATTCATATAACAGAACTATTTTTAGTGAAGCATCGACTGATACATTTTTTGATGTGTAAATCTATTAAATTAATCTACTTAGTGAAGTATTCAGTAATCATTTGTATTTAAGAGATTAACATGAATTATTCGAGTAAGTTTAATTCAGTAAAACAAGATAACAAGCAAGAGGAATGCATATTTATTACGAAATCTTACAATATATTTACATATTACATATAGATAGCCTTTGATTATCCACTTACATTTTCCAATGTGTTCTAACATCTGAACTGTTTTCTTAATTGGCCTCCAAGTATTCTGCTAATGCCATACATTCGATGCACCCACTTTGTCTGGTTGTTGTTACAACTTTGACACCATATTGTATGACATACTACTTGCAAAAATTTTTATGAGTAGTGTCCACTTCATTTGTACTTTTGGATTAATGATTAGTAAATAATGCAATCTTTATTAGATAATTAATTGATTCACAATGAATAGTTCGTACTACATAGAATTCGACAGGGAAGTTAGATGAGCTTACAAAATTAGATTTAAAATTTTAAATAATGAACCTGTCAGTAAGCTTACAATTTACAGGGATTCATATTGATTTTTCAATAAATATAATATAATGGCTTAGCTTCGTTAATCAATCACATTGATTACCGTTAATCTATAAATCTGAACAACGTTTGAAATAAGGTAATAAAAAGCGGCGACTATAGTTTACTAGCGGATAGCAAAGTTCATAAATTTACAAGCACGTCGAGTGAATTTGAAGCAGACAGGCAAATACATATATGCGAGCAAATACAGAGGCGAATTTATATTCAAATCGAATATGGCGCAGCTAGGCAAAGGCTAATAATAGGATCTGAGTACATGTATACATGGGAAAAAGTATGGCTCATCGAGCGATATTTAAGCTATCAATATTTAAACTAGAGAAAGGTGTATGAGTTGACTGTCATGTGCACTCTTATACACACAAGATAGTGATCATAATGGCACAATGAAATGGACGAATTTTTACTATTCGAATAAAAGGATTTAACAAAAATTGACCATAAACGAAATTGATTGTGGGAGAGCTACTATAGTAATAAATAGAAAGTAAATAAGTAGGCTGTATGATACTTAACAAAGATTATAAACATGGAACGTAGATTCGTTTATAAAGTAATTCGAAAGACTTTTGAAATCAAGCTACATATAACCTATCTTGAAATAAAAACTTCCATCACTAACTTACTTCCGAAAAAATATGGTTTAATTAAGAAATCACTATTATCTTATTACATAATACTAAATATATAAGTGTAGTAGATCATAGATATTTTATCGCTTTTAAGGTTGAGCTGGATCCCGAAAATTCCTTTCAACATGTTTCTTTTACAACAACAGTCCTATACACATTAAACATATGTTAATTTCATCAATTATTTACAAACTGTTTTTTATTTCAAATTTGTAAGATATAAGTTACTGAATTCAATATACGGAGTTTCATTCAACAAAACAAACCAGTGTTGTCGCAGAAACTTTGATTGCAGATCTTATTGCCCCTAAATGAGTCGTGCATTGTTAAATTACTTATAATAATCTTCTGATTACAAAATTATATACTATGTTACAGCTTACAGGATGATTGGAAAAACAATTATATCGGAGCTGAAAAAGTAGTGTTTAAATGATTAGTTAAACGACAAGTATGTCAAAATAAAACAATTATTTTTGGCAAAATGTGTATTTCCACTGTAACTTCAGTTTTATTAGATTGTAATTACAGTAGAAGCTCAACTATTGTCTTGGTTATAAGCAGTGATGGATGATGGAATCTAGAATGTGTGTTTCGTCATATTCCAGACTCGTTATTCGAATTTAGCTGCATGTTGACTACGGGACTCGAATGCAGTACCGTTTGGTTCGATGGTTACACATTTCGAGTCCACTATGTGTACTATTTTCGGTATACAGTGTTTTATCTAAAAATATAATGAAATTTTGAGGGAAACAAAAACACAAGAACAATATGTACTGTAGTATATATGAGGATGAAAAATTGTTTTAATAAGAATAATCCTTTATTCACTTATTTTTGAATTAAATAACTAACAATGTTTTCAAGTTTTATCATGAATTGTCTATTTTCATTATATTGTAATTATATGAAAATTACCCTGAAACAGTGTTTACTACTTATGACGTCAACTTTCATTTGTAAAAATCACATTGATCGCTAAATGCAGCACATAATTTTTGCACAATTTTTGAACCAATATACTTAATTATACTTCTTATCTACTTGGTAATACTATAACCATATTTCAGCAAAATTTACCCTTCTTCATGAAGATCAGTGATGTCGTTATTACTATTCAAAAGTGAATTTAATCTTTATTGGGTTGGATATTTTTTTGTATATATTGTTTTCACTGTTGTTTTTTTCCACAATTATTGTAGCGAAATCGTAAACACATTGATTCAGCCATAAGAAAGTGATACTACTTTTCAGGAGTTACTGTAAATAATATAGTCAAAAACCTGAGACCAAGCTACGCTTTTTACTTTCTAGAACTATGTCTCACAACCAGGAAGTATACTATTGTGTGATATACACTCCACTATTTTAGCAGACAGACATTCTGCCTACATCAAGAGTGACGCAAGTTGGAAAAATCATGACTTTATTGCTGACAAATATTATGCAGAAATTAATAATTCTATAGGCCTAATCAAAGTTTATGAACGTGATTTGTTATAAAGTCAGTAGATAAAACACACGGCAAAAAATAAAAAAAATAATCTAATTTTAATAGTTGGATTCATGGGTCATTTCAAACTAGACCACCATTGAAAACATGGAAGCACTGAGCGGCGCTTCTTTTTTGTATAGGACTCCTTGACAGTGCGCATCCACTATCCCACAGGCGGAATTCGGACCAAGAACGTTCGGTCACGCGCACGACCACTGAGACGGCATTCAACGATGTTAATGTTTAAATTCAGTTGAGTCCCGCGTGCGGGATCGTGGATACTCACTTTTGAGGAGTCTCATACTGGGATGAAACGGCCATCCAGTGCTTCCAGGTTTTCAATGATGGTCAAGCATAGATCGACTCATGAATTCAACTACTAGAATCACTCCAATCTCTACTAATCCCCATTCTGAAGTTATTCACTCATTAACAAATTATTGTTTTACATTTGCCTTTCGACAATGAACTTCCTAACGTATATCTTTTAGCTAACTGATTATCGGTGGATTATAACATGTGAGTTTTCACATTAAGTATATGAATTGACTACAGAGGGATTTTCTTCGTTAATTATGATGGCGCTCTGAGCAGACTATGCCACAATCTTTTTCCTGTGAATCTAGTTTCATTTCAATACTTGGTGAAAACACGCGCGCACATTTTGTTCAAAATAATCAAATTTAGTGACTGTACCTGACTTATTTACAAAGTTAGGCTTTTTTGACCAAAGTATCTTCTTATGGGTAAAAACGAAGCTTGCTCTATTGTTGATTTAATTACCTATCATAACACTTTGCAGTTAATAAATTAAGTAAATTTATTTACGCCATTATGTTTCATCACTAAGAGCATCCTTATCTTAATTTATTGCTAATGGTGAATATTTTTTTATATAGTTTCCTGTTGACCACTTTTAATCATCTAATACCTCAACACAGTGCTTGCACAGCCAAGTCACTTATACTGATGATTATGTTACAAATTAATCGATAGAATTCCATGAATATTTAAAGGACCAGGAGATCATGACATTGGTCATTGCTCAGTGAACAATATATTGTCTAATTTATTCGCATTTGATTCGTTATGAATTTGTTCAAAACTGTCCGTTTGTTGAAAAAACATTGAGATTTTCATATTGGCACTTAACTACGATTACTATTCTCATTCTACATTATCTAGATACAATAAAGAAACTTAAGTAACATAGTTGTTAGGTATGCAGAGGAATCTGCCAATAATTATCGTGTCAAGTCGAATAGTGTCCTTGGACATTAAATGTACATTTCCTATTGGTCGATATTTGCTTCAGTTGTTTAATATTGTGTAAATGTTGTTTCCTATTTTTATGGTACGATGTGGTATGCTTGGTTAGTATATAAACAGAGTGTGTTTGAAATATAATGATTCATATCTCAGAGGCTGTGACTTTCGTTCTGGACTCAACTGGCTGGGGTAGACAGGGAAGCAGGGCCAATCAGGACACTAGGTCGTTCGTACGTATTTACGTGTCACTGTAACCGGTCGGTCGATATAAACGCTGCTTTATCATAACCTGCAGTCACACTCCCGTTACAACAATAGTGAAGAATACATTGTTAAGAAGGAAGTCTTGAATTATGAATCCTTTACTCTGAGGAAGTTTTCACGTCCCTTTAAACTAAAATTTATGGTTAACCTTGTGATAAATTTTCAAAACCAGTTTAAAAGAAGATATCAATATCTTCTTTTCCCTACTAACAGTGTCAACAATAACATTATGAAAGCTTACAATCAATCATTTACCACATTCTAACCTAGAATTAAAGACTTATTTTGATTCTATGAGTCACCAGTAGGTTTATATTGAACGAGAACACAAGTAGCAACAATCGAATGTACTTAAATACAAAATTACAGAAGATCTTAGTAAAATCTCAGAACAATACAGTAAATACTTCATTTGCAAAATGTCAATCAATCGTCTTAAACTTCATTGCTCTTTCGTTTCCGCACTAATCATTCACTGTTCTCGTTCTCTTTTCTTCGATATTCTTAACCTTGTACCGTCAGGCATTTCACTTTCGATGGATGATTTATACTACTAATATCTGTTGACATCGGTAGCACACACCACAAGTTCAATTAATTGAACAAATTAAAGATAGATTCAGAATTTGTCAACTCAATTAAGTTTAGCCATTGTCTATTTTTTATTATTTTTCTTAGTTCTTAAACTTTAGAACTGTTTTCTTTAACATATACATAGTCTCTATGTAAAATTTGCTCTTGATTCATAATGTCAATGACCGTCTATTTAATAAAAATACCTTCAAAAATTCAACTATACTTTTAATCATCTTAGCTAGTAATTAGATTTTAAAAAGTTCTGTTATCTGTTATTCTTTCATTACATACGGATGAATTTTGATGTTAATGACCTTAGGCTGCTATAAACCTCTCAATAATTATTGTATTTAATAGTAAATAACTCATTATTTCGTTTACAATAATAACAAAAGTAGCAGGTTTATTTAATACTGTACAAACTCTCCTCCTGTATCTTAAGTACATGACATAAATATAATTAATAGTTGAATTCATGAGTCAATTAAAGCTAGACCGTCATGGAAGACCTGGAAGCACTGAATAGTCATCTTGTTTTAGTATGGGACTTCTCAGGAGTACGCATCCACGGAATTCGAACCCAGGATCTATCTGTATCTCGCGCGAACTATAAAGTTACTAAAATCTTCACAAAACTCCATTCTGATAATAAATATATTTGTAAAACAAAATAAATTTTCATTAAGTCTAATAAAAATTGGTAAAATAATCCTTTTAATAATGAATAATAGATAAGTGATTTCAAGAGCATAGGATTTTAGTTTGAACTACCTCCTTACAACTATTTTGTTATATGATACATGTAATCGCTATGATTTTGTAAAGAGTTTGTACTTTTCTTTCTAGTCATGAATTGGAATATAAAAAGAGGAAAATATAAATGAAGTGACTAGTTTGGATGAATCTTGAGACGAATTATTTACCTTAATTTAGGAGTCATAATATTAAATCCATCTATCTAGATAAATAACAGATCTGTAAAGGTTAAAAAAAAGATTTTGTGAACGGTACCAAGTTTATTTTCAAAATGATTAGTGGTAGGAAATGTTACGAGTGTAAACATTTAGAACCCACTTACCTTTTTCATTAAATAGAGCTCTGAGATTTGTACACTTCAATAACAGGTTTCAAGAAGATATTATGAAAATAACATGAATGGTGAATGTCGATTTTAATAATAACGCATTTACATATCGATGTAAAGATTACGGCACAAAGAATAGGATTAACTTGACATTTCACATACAAAACAAATGAAGGCATGAATAAGCCTGAAAACGGAAAAAAATATTGATCATTGAGAACCACTTGAAAGGATGTAATATTGAACGTTAGATAATTCGACTCATGGTAATGATAGACGTATTGAAACTACCTGAATAGGTAATTTAATATTAGTGATCAAAAGGTCAATGCACTGTTATTTCATTTTATTTTTTATGTAAACTAATTAATAGAAGTTAACAGTTTAATAATGTGATCAGGACTGTATTTAGTTGGGCTATCCATTTATTTTTCAATCTGACATTTACATCACTATATTTTATCGGTTCACATCTGTTAAGCCTTTTCATACTACAAAACTTTAATTCATTGAACTGATCTAACATAAACAACCATTTTAAACCTGGAGGAACTGGAAAGCCATTTTATCCTAGTTTGGGGCTCCTCAGCAATGCGCATCTATCACCTTGCATACGCAAATGAAACTCAAAACTTTTGAACTTTTGCAGATTCTTACCCTCTAGACTACTGAGTTGACATTAAACAGTGTTGATGTCTAATCTCAATCGATCCACGATACTATGAGAAGATGAGTATTACTCCGTCTTAGGTCAGAGAAATAGTCGAATTCATATACGTCATATGCTTTATAAGTCAATTATATTACATATCTCCACCTGAAAATTTGTTCTGTTAATGAATAAAATAAAGCATCTGACAATCGTAGGCTTTTATCTTTATCACCTTGAGACCAATTTATAAATGATTATTCATATCCAGTTTGAAACATAAAGACGTTAAAATCTATGTGTGAGAAACAGAGAATCTTCCTCTTTTGTATTAAATAAAGTTAAAGTATATTTACTACATCGATAAATCACTGCTTATTTGTAAACAACAATTAACATCATATATTAGACAATGATGTATTTCTATAGTTCAAAAGATATCCTTACTACTGGGCGTTTATTTCGTCAGAAGTGTTAAGATAATCTCAGACACATGTTTGATAGTAAACTTTTGAATTACATTTCAATCACTAGAATCACTAATCACTTTAAATCATTCGCTAGATTCATTTAACTGTGTATAGTTTATTTTAACGTGTCAAAAAAAGAGTAAAAGTTAAATCTGATTTGTTTGTTCATTCATCTAGGAATTCAACCAAAATTTATAGACAAACCAAAAATTAAACAATCTGGCAAAAATGTCATATTTGAAGTTGTAGCTGAAGCAGATCCAGCACCAGAAATTCTTTGGACAAAAGCTGGGAATGAAATAAAAAATTCTTCACGTTACAAAACTAATTGTCGTACACTTGGTAAACAACATACATTAACATTAGAAATTAATCAAGTAACAGCTGATGATGGTGGAGAATATTTGGTAACAGCTAAAAATAAACTTGGTGATTCAACAGCCACAATAAACTTGAATATCGGATCAGCTAAAGCGTAAGTTTCCACACATATATAAACAATCTATTTTAATTTGAACAGTTCCATATAATTTATTGACTTTTAACAATGATTAGTGTATCTACAATATATGATCGCTAATTTTATCACAATATTTGTTATCTGAGAAACGTTTAAGAAATGACTGTTAACAGGATGATGTAAAACTTTGAATCAGACATGTTTTTACTGATGTGAATTTTGATAATGAGTAGAACCCGTTCATCAAAGATCTTTATTGTACAATGTTTCTATAGTTCATACTTATTAAAGATATCTATGTTCATTTAAACTGAAGTCAAACAAAGTAATAATGTGTAAATTGTAAGAACTATCATTCTTACGGCAAATGTTTGTTAAAATGTGATTTGTTATTTTAAGTTAATTTGGCCTTAGTTTATCTCAAATGAAGGAATCAATGAATAGATATTCAGCTTACCGTAAACAACCAGTTTTTTTCTAATTATCAAACGGATTTCAGAGGAGTAAATGAATTCACGGACTTCCACCATCTCAACATTGAAATACTGTATATACATTAACTCACCATACTTTCAGAGGTAGTATAAGAGAGAATGTTTTAAACTGTAAGGTAAGGAAATGTTAGCATGGAAATTATACTTGAAATAATATGTGACAATTCCAAAGAGTGGTTAAGATATTTACTTCATTAATAAAGTATTCAATAATAGATATAAGTCAATACATTTTTAAACCTAGTTCATTAATAATCAAATAAAAATACAGAAAGAAACCCGGAAACATACACATTAAGGGAATCAAGGCCAAAGAAGAATGAGAGGTTTGGCAAATCGTTTATGCATGCAAAGTTCGGACTTGAGTTCGTGAATTGCCAATGCCTCAGCAGTGCATGAAATATTGATTCAATACACCTTTGATCCAATTCTTTTGACTCTGTAGATTACTTTAAAAGAAGAATCCTTTGGAGTGGTGTTCATTACATTGATTAACTTTTAAATAGTTCACTGATTGAAATCATGAGTCAATTGAAGCTAGACCACCATGGAAAACCTGGAAGCACTGGACGGTTGTTTCGTCCTAGTATGGGACTCCGCACCGTTGGATGCCGGCTCAGTGGTCTAGTTGGTTAAGCGACTGATGGGTCCTGGGTTCGAATCCCGCGTGGTGCGGGATCGTGGATGCGCATTGGTGAGGAGTCCCATACTTGAACGAAACGGCCGTCCAGTGCTTCCAGGTTTTCTATGGTGGTCTAGCTTCAATTGACTTTTGATTACAATCAGTGAAATTTGTAAAACCTCCACAAAACCCATTCTCATTTTAAATAGTTGTTTAATTTATAATACAGCTTCCAATTTTTTTATTGCGTTTTTCAAAATGCTTTTTTTTACATCTTCACAATGGAAGTGTATTGAATTTCTAATCATTTTTCACTTAGATTGATCTATTCAAGAAATCATTAATTCATTTTGATTCTAATCCTAAAAGATTATTCTATCTAATCATAGAACATATTTTTCACCTAAGATCATTAAGTAAATATAGTTCATCTAGAAGTATTTGAAAACGGACAATATATTCTTTAATTTACTGGCAGTATAATGTGAAGCTGCACAAAGTATCGCCTAAGTTTCTTACATTTACTGTTTAGTTATAAATAAGCTAAGCAAACCATTGAAGATTAGATGCTTCTAGGTATAGATTTCTTGTGAACACTGAATTCTAAATCACTTGTTAAACAGATATTCTTTTATTTTAAAAAAAATTATGAGCAGATCACTTATGTCACAAGCCTTAGCTCACTAGGAAATCTGTATAGAGAAACTCATTATGATCTGTGAATTTCTTCAATTTATCATGAAAGATGGTTATTGTGACTTTCTTATAGTAAAAAGGAGATAATTTGTGTTTTAGATAAATTCAAAACATGTTTCATTCGAAACTTCGAATGTATATTATGTATAAATTGCAAGCATTCACAAGTATAAAAAAACATAGTTTTTAGGATTGTATTCTGTACATGTGTAAATTATTGCACAAGACAGAGAGAGCACAGACTATAACAGCATATTGATCCTGATTATAATAACACTTACCATATTAACCATATGTTCCTCACTTAAAATAAAATTAAGGTTGGTGTCAAGTAAGACAGAAATGTAAAATATTAGAAGTGACTTGAATATTAAATAGAACTTCATTTAAACTTGTTAACTGCTTCAAGCCAAATATTTCATTAATAACTAAACTACTGATCTGGCATGTTGTATGTGAGCTCCCGTTTTATCATAGCCTAAAGCTAAACTAAACTTATGCGCTCAGGAGGTAAGTATACGTCATTTGTGTACACTAAAAGATAATTTATCCTATGTTTTGTAATTATTTTTTATTTTGTGTTATTTACTATAGCACACCAACTAAAGCTCCGAAATTTCTTGAGAAACCAGTGATTCGTATGGATAAGTCTAAAGGTGAAGTTATTTTATCATGCAAATTAGAAGCAAAACCTGCTGCAACACTGACATGGTATTTGAATGATCAAGAAATAAACGAAATCTCTGGGAAACGTGCATGGGTAGTTTCAGAGCAACCTGATGATGTTTATATTATTGAAATACACATTTTATCACCAAAACCAGAAGATGGTGGTATGTATAAAATTCATGCAAAAAATTCAGCTGGAGAAAGTAATGCAAATATCAATTTAAATCTACAAGGTATTTGTTTTTATGTATAATGTAGATATGGAAACATAGTTGATTGTTTTTATGTAAATAGTAAAAATTTATTGTAGCAAGTAGTGAGAATTGTGTTTATGAACGCTTATATGATGCTCAAATCAAAATACTAAGCATAACCATGACTAGATAAAGTCTTGTTAGGTAAAAGAATTTGCACGGCCTGGAAATGGTATCTCAAAAGAAAAGAAATTGGTTTATCTCTCTTTTAAAAGCAATAGAAATAAATTAAGAATTTATTACAGTATTATTGGCCTCTGAAATAGTCATTTGTTTACTGCAAGCATATGGAAACTAACAAACTGCCATTAATAAGGAGCTCATTTTGTTGAAAAGTTTTAAACTAGTTGTCCATGACATTTTTCCACATTGAACAACATTTTTATAAAGAAATAAACTGTCATGTCAGCTATCCCCTCATAAACTTTAAGTAATCCTAATTGTACTCTGACTCTAACAGTGGTTAATAATTATTTATCTATAATTCGTCCTTTGGTTCTTAGTGTTTAGTGTACTGATGTATTATGGACTAAAAGTTCATCCTCAGATAATTTTCTATTGAGGTTCTTAGAATCACCATATTAAGCATAACTACTGTCATGTATTATCATACAATAAGATTTTGTTTTGTTTTGTTCAAGGAAGCATAAAAACTGTAGTAATAATAATTTATATAATTAAAGGACATGTTTCCACCATAAATCTCCAGTAAAAGTCATTTAACACTGTCATATTTCTATACGGTTTGTGCAAATATATGAAAATTAACGAATATACTTTGTACTATATAAAGTGACCACATCATTGCTTTATGCATATTTCGAAACTCAAGAAAATAAGTCACGTAATTAAACTCCCAAAACAGAATGTATTGAACTAACACACAATTGTTATGCAAACTGTTACAATACACTGTACTATTTCAGGTTCTTCCAGTTCATATGAATAGAATAAACAAAAATTGTGAATAGAGCTTATTATATCGTATGTTTATTATCATTATTATTATGTCATAATAATTTGTTAGGGAAATCAGTACATAGTATGATTAAAATAACAAGTTATAAATATATATTATGTTGGATGGAGAATGCTAGTGAGTGACTTATGCTCCTTCAAGAGGAGTAACAGGCGTAAGTAAGTAATATAGATTATGTATAATCAGATTTAATATATCGAAAATGTACGGAAGAAGAAATAATAAATTCATTCACGTCAATTTCTATCAAGTAAAACGGATTTAGTATGAAAGTAGGGTAAGCATCATTATAAATTGCATCTTTTAAGTAATGAATACGTTCAAAATATTTTACAGAATGTATTCAATATTAGTTCTGGTTACTATTGAATGTATTACTTCTATACTATCCTTCAGTGTAGTTCACAGTGTTTCCATATATATTCATTTAGTAATCATATGTAGTTGTCAACTTGATAACATTTCTTTGTTGCTGTTTCTTTTTTGTTACATACGATTGTATGAAATTAATTTATATTATGTCATCACCGTAGAGGATATATTGCATCCTAGTTATTATCATTCAACCCATTAAATGAAACACATTTGAAATGTTATAAAATCTAAACAAACTTTACAAGAATTTAGTAAATAGTACATTTTGATTGGGTTCAACATTACTGATATGATATCATTATGAAGGGAATTTTTAAATTATATAAAGAAATGTATCAATGAAACTAATGACTTCCTTAATTACAATGGACATAATTCAATATGAAAAAAATAATGATTATCAGAATTGGATTAATGAAACCATTCTCTTAGTTTATAAGAACGTAATTACAATTGTTTTTTAACAAAGTAATTTCGGGTGAAAACAAAACTAATGATATAATTATACCATGATTAGAATATAACAATTAAGCAATTACTTTAGAGGGTTATTCATTCTAATGACTTATTTCAACTAGATATATAATGAAGTTGAAGAAGGTGACGTTAACTGTTATGTAATAGAAAAAAGCGCACAATTATTGAATGTTATTAATTTGAAGTGGATAAATTAGAAATCAGTAGTTAAGGTTGCTGTCCGATACAAAGAAAAATTTCTTGCTCCAATTGTTGATTTCAAGTGTTTTATGGTTTTAACAACCTACCGAAAACCTTATTTTACTATCGATTTAATTAGTACAAGCCATACACTTTTCCCAATGAGATCGTAGATTGATTTAAAATGTATGTAAATAGTTCTATGTTTCTTTCTAACTAAGGATTCTTTTCGTCAGAAGGTATGAGTTAACATTTGATATTACTTGCAACTCAGTGAGACATAGTGTATTCGAATAACAATTGGATTCTATAATAATTTATATATTTTTAGAGAAAATCTAGTCCGATGATACTTTGTAAACACCTAATCATGTCTGTTACCTGATATTAATGTGAAAATCATAATTCAAGACGTTTTTCATTATGAAAATGAAATATGACATCCTTTAATCAGAAAGTATTATTAATGTCATGTCAGTCAGTCAGTCAGTCAGCTACAACGTAGGACCAGGCACATATATGCATCGGTCGAAGTTGCCATACCTCATTAACACAACAAGAAGAACACCGGATTCATAAAAGTAGTTGATTCCGAGGTGGTAATATAAAAATAAAGATTGCATATGAGGATATAGTACAAGAAGAAAGAGTTAGTTCGTAGAAAGAAAGAAATGAAGCGATCTTAGTCTCTTAGTTTGAGAGAAGACAGAGAGTATATAGACCGACGCCATTGTGATCGATTCTGAGCCATGTCACCAAGAATCTCCAACCATTGGTTATGATAGTCACGCGGACCCCAACCAAGTAGTCTGTATCTACCAATATGGCTCAGACTAGATGTTAGTGACTTCAAGCACTGATACCACGTTTTGGTTTGGCCGCCCCTAACTTTCTTCCACCTATCCCCAACACCGGTTAGCATTGTTTGTCGTGGTAATCTGTGTTCAGGCATACGTAACACGTTGCCCAATCATCTCAGTCTATGAAGATTCACAACCTCATCAACTGATTTACCATCATTCCCTAATACCCTGCGTCTAACCTCATTATTACTTACCCGGTAATCCCAGCAGACGCCAGCAATATTTCTAAGGCATCTGTGGTCAACTACCAGTAGCTTACCCGTGTATTCTACTCTTAAAGGCCATGTTTCGCTGCCGTAAAGTAAGACAGAACGGACTGCCGCGCAGTGTACTCGTTCTTTTATTAATAGACGGATATGTCGCCTTCGCCATAGGTGACGTAAGTTGGCAAAAGCCAAGTGGCGAGATGTTATGTCACAAAAAGAAATTAATATTAAGTCGTAACGATATATTTGAAGAAAATCTCATCAAATTATTTTTTAAAATCCTTAAATCTTAGTTAAAATTCATCCCAAAATTGAATCAATTGGAAATTTGATGGTGGTTTTTATCAATGTTTAAAATGTAATAAAAAGTATCACTAAAAACAGTCTAGCACTAAACAAACTTTATTATTCAATATCATACTCTTTAGAAGTAGTCACCCTATGAATTTACTTATGATTGAACCTTTGAATTTCATATCACATACCAAGTAAATTATTATTTACTTACTGAGTTGAAATTATATAACTTCATCCCTTTTATGGTATAATGTTATAATGGAGAATTAACTGTTTTTGAGATGGTGGAGAAGATTTGTAGCTCAGGTGGATGATTTTGGTGGAGTTTTGTTCTCTGAGCTGGATGGTTTGGTCGTGGAGCTTCTGTCTGAAGTTCTTGCTGATGATGTCGTTCAAAAGTACGATGAAAGCTCCACGACTAAACCATCCAACTCAGAGAACAAATCTCCACCAGAGAGTTAACTGTGTGTCATGATCCTTGGTTGATTCCATAATTTATTACTTCTAGTTCATTTTGTTTTGTTTTGAGTTATTCATTAACTTTGCTAGTTTTATGGTAAGTTAAATTCGTTTTTTGACATTGACATGAAGATTAGAAAATAGTTTGGGCAAAATTTCCATATATATATACGATTGTATAGCTTGATAATTAATTCGTTGAAAAGAGATCCCTTCGCATCCAACTTTTAAAAATAGCCGAAACTCTTACCATCCAGGAGCTTAAACCAGATTTTTATGTCAAAAAAAGCACATCCTTACTGAAACATATCAATTAATATTATAATGAATTCTGTTATATGAGCCTACATTATGTTTCTTTTTAAAGCATTTTAACATCAATTTATTACATTTAGTATCATCATGTAATTTTGTATGTTTATTACAACGATATATTCCAGCATACTTGACGAATGTCAAATAGCACGAAACGCTGGGCCAGGGTTTCCTATTGACTACCTCCAACCACCATCTTACTATATCAGTTTACATGACAACATATATGATTACTTATTTGCATACATAATCATCAGTCCAGCCTAAATTACTGATCATTTTATTAACAGATGAAATTGTTTAATAAAAAAATGAAGTCAGTTTTTCAAAAGAAGATACATTACTTTATTCAGTGTATTCTTTAATAGATCCGGATGGGTTTTTTATGACTTACATAATATATACTTATAGTACTTTTAAAATGATCAAAATCTTTTATATCATTATAATAATACAGAATATATGACCTCATAAAATAATAAACAATGAAATAAGGAGGGTGTAATAGTGGTAATGAGAAACATTTTTATTGACATGTATAACACTATTTATTTCATGGTTTGTTAGATAAAATAAATTTTAATATATTTCACACTTAACAAACTATTAGTTAACTATGATCATAAAAATAAGTAGTATCTATGATCATATGACATGATTTTAATGTATGTAAATGATCATCTGGTTTAATTTTATGTCCTATAAAAGAAACCCTCAATGAATGAAACTATTAAGTATGAAATGGAGAACATATTTTATGTAGCTGTGTAGTAAGTGATGTATTTTAGTTGCTACATCATTATATATATATGTGGTTAAACACAAGGTGCAATACATTAAGAAAAACACTTAATTACCCCAAAAACAAAAAAAATTGGAATGATAAATAATGCCCATTTGTGGTTAAGCTGTTTGGTAAATATATTTTGATGGCAAGATGAATATCAAGAAAAGTGCTTTTACGATTTTATTCATTAGAAAGAATTTCAGTTACTCCGTTGTTGATAATCTTGACTAAGATCTTGTCAGTCTTTTTGACGTCCTCTTAGGATTGTTTCGATATAGATGTTTCTCACAGGCTTTTACACAAATACAAGTCCTAAATTCCATTAATAGCCACATATCTATGTAATTTTCAGACTTATTTTAAATATTAGAAATTTATTTCATAATTTATTATGTATACATATAACAATATTCATTAAAATCTAACCTTCTTAAGACACAATAGTTTATCATTTTCAGCAAAATCTAAACAAACATAAACATTCATCACTATGGGAGTTGTGACGATTGCTGAATTTTGTTGAAGTCAAGAATAAGTCTAACTTAAATCAGTTAGTGGTCTCAACATATAGCTATGAATAACATGGTAGACGAGAATAAAATTTATTGAGAAACCGATTAGACTGAAGATCGCAACTCTTGGATTTTTGAGTGTGACTCATCCAGCTAAATAGCATTATACTTGATTTCAGCCCACATTGAACACCCTGACTTTAATTCATAACTGTAAATATTAATTTCTAGTGCTAATCTTAATTTCTCACACTAGTTCATGACACTGCTGACCCTAGTAAGTGGTTGAGATTTCTAAAAGTTGGCCCATGAATTATATCCCCACCATTTGGTAAAGTCATTGTATCAGTGATAAATATTGATTCTAGCAATGAAATGAATATATTTACTTGTTTCAGTTTCTCAGCTTCTACAACTGTGTGGATAACTAGGATTACATACAGTTGTCCGATGTTCACATATGTTAATACTGTAATGATTGCTGTAAGTTCTGGAATCATTCATTACCAACATATTTATGAGTAAAATCCATTCAATCTATAATACAATTTCATAAACTTATTTAACATTTGTGTTAATATGAATTACTAATTTTACATTCACTTGGTATAGTTTACTTGAATCTTCCCATTAATGTTTAGGCCTGCAATTGATCAGTCTCTTATGAACATATGTGAATACTGTGCGTATTTCCCCCATGTTGCCTTATGTTGCAAGCATTATAAGCAAAGATGGGTGGTTGCTAGTAGTGGAATCCAGGTCACACGTTTCGTCTTATTTAGGACTCTGGGATGCAGGTACATCTAGTTGACGAGTTCCAAATAGGGTAAAAACGCACGTCCTGAATTCCACTGCTAGCCACCATTCATCTTTACTAATTTTACCATTTCTTGTTTTAACTTAGCTAACATTCAAATAAACGCTTGAATATAATCTTTCTATATGTAATTTATTAATTGTTACATGAGTAAAATAATTCAATGGTTAAATTATATACATTTTTTTCCACTTTTCTCATATTCTTCACCTTCTTCATATACGTTCAAAATGTAGTACCAATATATTTCCTACTAAAGATATTTATTTGGTTATAATCGTACTGAATTAATATAATAATCAATAGGTATGTGGGTGGAAATATACCGTATGTTTATTTCTCTGTGGTTAGATAAAATAAAATAATAATAAGTTCAGCGCTTTTACTGATTACCTGTGTGTTATTCATAACCCACATTCATTGTTTTAACAATTTTCCACATCTTGGTCAGAGGTCGGAATCAATATATATATAACTTCAAGTTAAAATTACTTCTGATACCAAGTTTATTCATAATGTATGGGCTTTAATAATACGGGTTCAGACAAAAATATCTGGGTATTTACGGACGTTTGTTTGCTTTGAGATTTGTGTAATAATATGTGTATGAGTGTATTTCACTGAATGCACAATTCTCTATATTTATATGTTTACAAACCACAAACTAGGACATATCTAATACTGAATATAAATGGTGTAGAAAAAAATGAGAATTTAATTTCAGAGTTGAATTATAAAGGAAGTATTCAACTATTTATTTGTTGATATACATAAAATTTATGAATTGGTTGAAGTTAGAGATTAACAGCGTTGGATACCGGTTCAGTGGTCTATAGGTTAAGTGTTCACGCGCGAGACTGATAAGTCCTGGATTCGAATCCCGTGGTACAGGATCGTGGATGCACACTGCTGAGGAGTCCCATACTAGAATGAAACGACCGTCCAGTGATTCCAGGTTTCCCATTGCGGTCTAGTTTTAATTGACCCATGAACTCAATTATTAAAATTTATGAATTATAAGTTTCCATAGAAAATGAATGCTTCAGCAATATAAAGTTTTATAATACTCTTTAGATTAATGAGTGAATAAATGCGAATGATTTATTCGTCTTTATAATTTGAATTACTAAGTAACTACTTCATTTGTAATAGTCAATTATTCAGCTGACTTTGTTTCTGAATTGGTGATTAGGAAATGTTGTACAATGTTTGATGAATAGATATTATCAATAAATTTGAATGCATTCATAGAGTGACAAATAAGTTAATTGAATATTTGATCATTGATAATTATGACTTAAAAAAGGATAATTAATGGGAATAAAGTATGACATTCGTCGTTATAGTCCTCGTTCTTACATTCGATTCTGTAAGATTTCCAGTTTAGAAATAATTAGCTCAAAGCAATAAGTTTATAGGCTTAATTTCAAGTAATCTTACTTCTCAATGAAATAATATGGTGGTTGGAGGTAGTCAGCAGGAAACCCTGGACCCGGGTTTCGTGCTGTTTAGCACTCGTTAGCAAGGTGTGTACGCAACATCGAGTCACCAGACTAGTGGCCACATTGCAACTTGGTCGCTAGCATTCGATTTGCACTAAGAAGTACCTGACACACATGGCATTGATCACCATTCAGTAATCACTCAACTGTAAATATTTCTCAATGAAACTTTTCGTAAACTGAATAGAAGTGATATATATATGACCACCTTATATTGGTGTTTGAATATCAATTTACCTCATGCATAGAGATCAGAAACATTAATTTGCCTGACATTATTTACATTTAGATAGGTCTTTTAAATCTAACAAACGTTGAAATGGCTTACCAAATATGGTTAAATTTATTGCAATGAATTGTTTACTTTTTCCATCTCAGGATTATTTATAAACCCATGATTTCTAAATTCTACATTGTAAGTCTGCATCTGTTAGCTTTACAAAAAGTCAGTTTCTAACTGTTTATAGATTTGAAACCTTGTTATCAACTGGAAGTTTGATAATATTGAAGTGATAATAATCGGATTTGTGAATAACTTCTTATAAAATAAGATTCTAATAAGGTGTGAAAGTAGAGAATATTAAATCATAATTATGAAATTCGGCTGTTAATCAGTGGAACATAAAGTATTAGCATTTAACCATTTGTAGTTAGTTCAAATAATGAGTAAGTAATCATCATCATTACTTCACAAAAGATCAAACATATCAAAGTGTTGATTCTATAATCTATGTGATTCGATTGAGTTTAATTGGTTACGTTACTTAAAAGTCAACTAACACTAAATGAATCACTACATCGATATTGAAAAAGAAGACATTATAGAAACATAAAAGTCAACAGACTTCTTCATTAAACTCTATCAGCTTTATACTAAAACGTGATTGTTGACTACTCTAACACTCAAATCTACTAAAGACATCCCCAAGGAATCAAATTGAATCTGTAACTGTGATCTCAAGAAATTTGAATGGTTTTTCAATAAAATTAGCTAAATTGAACAGTCTGTATGAACAAGGGCTATTAAAAAGAAATCAATATATGGAATAATCAGCATAGTAACAGATATACTTTTAATATGTTGTCTTTAATAAATTTTAGCAGGCAATAGCACCCAAGAAAATGGGAGTAAAATCTCGTTCATTAACTTAGACACTTTAATACAAGGAAGAATTAAATAGTTAATACACTACATTGCAATTCAGTCGAATTTGTGTTCTTTTTGTTCATTATTTTTTTGCTTATTAAATCAACAGAAATGTAACATGACAGTAGATTAACAAATATATTTATACTACAAATGAAGACATATTGACCTTAGATTGTCAGTATAAAATGAACGAAAATCATTGACTAAAATGATTGAAAAGTTATAATGATTAGGTTATGAATAATTATTGTTTACTTGAAGAAACTAGATAAACATAGAAAAGAATATCTAAAGTTTAAATGTTCAAAAATGTAGGCTTTATTAAAGTACACAGATAAATGACTTAAGAATATTCTATTTCAATAGCTTTTGCCAAGTTTATAGTTACCCATTTGAATTTACAAACAAAATGAAGAAAAAGAAATTATAATAAATGATAAGTCGTGTAGGTTGAACGCCATATACGATTCCTAAGCTATTCCCGAAACCCGCAGACTAGAACTACACAGCGACTTGAACTCCAGAGTGAAGACACAAGTATGAGTGAAAACACTTTATCCCAATGTTCATTTTTGTACAGAAAATTAAGGGTATTTATAGATGTTGGCGTCTGTTAAATCAACATCATATTTCAGCCAATCCGTTAACAACATATTATGCTACCAACCAATGGTAGCACGCCACGCTGGAATTCTCGAATGTTCCATCATACTCTGATTGGCTAGGACTCTTTGGCTTCTTTTTGGGCCTCTGGAGGCTCCGCTGAAGTTCTCCGGAAGCCGACCCAACAATAACAAGCTAATTTTCTATGAAAATTCCGCAGACCGAGATGAATATTTGCTCCTGCTTTGTGACTCCTTACTCCCGATAATCAAGTGTCTTAATTCCAGTCCCTTATAAAATCATGTATACACATTGATAAGAACTTCAAGACTTGGACAAAGTAGCTGTGCAATATTCTCTGGTTTCCAATAAATCTGTGTCTAGGACACGAATTTATTTCTTAATAAGGGGATGGTTTATATTAAGTAAAAGTTCGTTTGAATGTTCATATCAATGCGAATAAATGTGAGAAAATTTTTAAAATTTGAACTTTGATGATATACAAATGAGAAACATTTGTGATCTAAGATGTAATGGGTCAAAATGAGCATAACATTTATTACGGCTAACTTAAGTTTATTCAGTATAAAACTAAACAACAATGTTATAGAAACGTTGCATTCACTTCTTTTAAATGTTCAACCATGAAAATCGTTTTTCTCACAATTTTAAATTAACACATTTCAGAATGATTAGCAAAACTCCTTATGTATGTGAAGTATTTTCTTCTTCGTGGCCGGAGTACAACACTAGCTCTCCTGAGGCTAGTTTTTGTTGTCTAACCTGCGTCCAATGTGTTTCACTGATTCCAAGCCCCTCCAGGTTGTATTTTTTTCATTTCTGCAGCAACTTGGATGACTCTCCCGCTCTCCTACATTGTACGAACATTCCATGTACCCAGAAAAGGCATCAGTTTCGTGAATACTGAATGAATTCATCTCTCATCATAACTCTTCTAAATGAAAACTTTTTAACTCCCAGGGCAGAGTTTAAATGGTTTGAATTATTTTTTCTGATTAGCGTTTTTTTATCGACTTAGTTTTCTATGGGATGAGGTTGTTAACTCCATGCCCAACCCTCCTCCTTTATCTGGGCTTGGGATCGGAAGTAACCCCAGAGGGGCTCCAGGCGGAATTTCAAAATGATTAGCCATTATTTTATCCATTAAAGTTTATTTCTCCCCTTGTTTTATAGGTTTATTCAAATGATTCTTTATATCTAACGAATTTACAAAGAATGTACCTTTTAAATTATACTTTAAAACTTACATATCAATGAATTGTTTGAATTACACTACCTATTTAGAAATTAAAATCGACACTTTACTTTACTGTGATTTCAATAGTTATTTCGAAAATATTTGTTTATCCTTACTCTCAAGTCGATTTACTTAACAAATGATCAGGATACATCAAACTGTAGAGACTTTGAATGTAAAAATAAACGATAATGAAGCTTGGTTATACTAAGTATATATATCATACAACTTTAATTAACATTTATTTCATTTTATCTTATAGCAAATCAGAAACAAGCAGGAAAAGGTCCAGTATTTGAAAAGCCGAAAATATACCAAAATAATCTAGGACGTGATGTAATTTTAGAATGTCGTTGTAGTGCAGATCCTGCACCTACTTTCACTTGGTATCAAAATACAAAAGAACTTAAAGCAAGACCAGGTAGATATGAAATGGAGGAGAGTAAAGACGGTGCAGTATTCTTAAACAAATTAAAAATAATTGTAAGTATTTTAAATATTGAGACAATTTTTATAATAAATAATCATTTTACTATGACTAAGACTTAGCCAATTTCTTTTGAACCATATATTTTTAGCTTCATGGACCTATGTATGAGTGCAAATGAAATCAATCAAAGTCGGATTATAAGATCATAAATATACTTCATCTATCGATAAAGCCTGAAACGTAATCAATAAATGACTTAAAACCGTAGTTACGATTTTATTCGATATCAAAACATCAACCACCACATAGTATACTTCAGAGAGTGATCTCAAAATGCACCGAGGTGAAAATTTATTCACCCACAATGTTTAAGATTATTTCAATTGTATTAAATGTAGGGAATATAAAATGTCGTCCATCCAGAATTTTCACTTGATAAATCGATCATTCTGAATGATTTAACCAGTAGGACCATATTTTTAATGAATAATACTGCATGATACAATAAATTCTATCTAGTGAGTGGTCAGATAGGTACCAATTAATTCAAATGGACGAGTCTGTTAGTGATTGTACTGAAGCTTAAACTCCAAAGTGTTATGTAGCATGTGGTTGATATTGTGTCAAATATATTAAGTAATTGAAATGTTTCTATCGTTCCATTTTTGGTGTTCAAGACTAAATTGAATTTGAATTTATTGCCATTTCATTTTGATTACGAATTACGAATCAATCGACTGATTCGCACTTCCTTAAAGAGCTTTTTAATCAAAGAAAAGCCAAGAAGATTTATTCAAGGGTGCTAACAGATTGGATTTTTAATTAACTATCAATTCATCTGTTCAAAAGCATTTGTATTTCTCAGATAAGTACATATCTACTGATTGATCAGAAATTTTCCATTAAAATCATTTAAAAAAACTTAACAAATTATGAAATAAATGAATTCATGAGTTCATTAAAGTTACACCATCAAGAAAAATCTGGAAGCCTTGGACGGCCATTTCTTCCTAGTATAGGACTCTTCAGCAGTGGCGAGTGGCATTCAACCGTGTCTGTTGTAAAGGCAGTTACACAAGGAAGACAATAGTGGACGGTCGCGCAATATCGTGGATTGATTGAATTTAGATATCAATACCGTTGGATGCTGGCTAAGGAATTTAGAGGTTAAGCATTTTTACGCGAGACCGAAGATCATGGGTTCGAATTCCACGTTCGTAGTACTGGGTGCGCACTACTGAGGAGTCTCATACTAGGACAAAACGGCCTTCGAGTGCTTTCAGGTTTTCCATGGTGATCTAGATTTAATCAACTCATGAATTCAACTATTAAAAATTACTACAATATTCTCCATACCCCATTCTGATAAAATTATGAAATATAAGAACATGTATTAAACTTAGCAATTTTTTCATTTGTTTATAAATAATACCGAATTTGAATAACTATGATAATAGTTCCAATATAGAGATTAACATTTTATTAAATCTACTTATTTATTTAGAATTTTATGAATGCAGATGCAGGCACATACAAATTAATGGCCAAAAATAATTCAGGTGATGCGACTGCAGTTATGGAGGTAAAAATGTAAGTAGATACACGGCTTTTACTTAACTTGAATATTTAGAATTTCTGAAATTCTGCAACCACTAGTATTAAATATGCTAACGTAAAAGGATACTTTTAAGTGTAGATGTCCATCAACTCTGAGATAGTGTTTTTAGAATTAGATGCTGACAATCAAGTATGATATTTTCCTCTTTGATAAGAATCATACTATGCATAAGTTTTTGTATGATAATTTTAACCTCAAGACAGGTTTTCATAGAAGTGATAAAAAAGCTCATTTAGTAAAAGAACAAATTGGAAAACACATCAAATTCCTTCTGGATGCCGGGAGTCTAGAAAGATTAAAGTCATGGAAGATATTAAAATGGTAATTAATTTCGGGCAGTTAAACTTAGAGCACCACGATTTTAAATATAGTGATGGGGGAAGGGAGTAAACAAAATGTTAGTAAGTAGTTAAAAATCATGAGTGCGTATATCAGAATAAGATGTGATTTAGGAAAACATTGCTAGATGATATTCCATTAACTTACTTGCTTACTTACGCCTGTTACCCCTCGTGAAAGAGCATAGACCGTCCACAAGCATTCTCCATTCAACTCTATCCTGGAAAGTCCTTTCCAGTTTCTATTCTTCCTCTTTATATCTGCTTCCAATTCTCGATGCAATGTGTTCTTTGGTCTTCCACTTTCCCGTTTCGCTTCAGGACTCCAATTTAGCGCTTGCTTCGTGATGCAAGTCCTATCCACCTTCGGAGTCTTTTCATAATTACTTTTTCAGCTCAAAGCTGATTTGTTCCTTCCTAAAGTAGGCTGTTGCTGATGGTATCCGCTTGATGGACATTCAGTATCTTATGTAGAAAACTGTTCAGAAATACTTGTACCTTCTTGATGATGGTTGTGGCAGTTCTCCAAGTTTCAGCTCCATATAGTAGAATCGTCTCGACATTTTTATTGACGATTCTGGCTTTGATATTGGTTGACTGTTGTTTTGAGTTGCATATGTTTTTTAACTGTAGGAATTCTGTCTTTGCTTTACTAAACCTTGCATTTACGTCTGCATTTGATTCTCCTTGTTCATCGTTGATAGTGTCCAGGTACGTGAAAGTTTCCATCTGCTCCAGAGTTTATCCATAGAGTGTGATTGAGTTGGTGCTTTTAGTTTTGTATTTGAGGATCTTGCTTTTTCTCTTGTGTATGTTGAAGCCTATTGATATAGAGGCTGCTGCTACACTGTTTGTCCTGACCTGCATATGTTGATGTGTATATGATAGAAGGGCCAGGTCATCTGAGAAGTCCAAATCGTTCAGTTGCATCCAAGCTATCTATTGTACTCCGTGCTTTCCGCAGATGTGAAGGTGTTCATAATCCAGTCAACCACTAGAAGTAAGAGAGAGGAGGAGATTAAGCAGACTTGTCTGACTCCGGTCCTTAACTGGAATATGTCTGTCAGCTGTCCTCCATGAACGACATTGCTGTGTAGTCCGTCATGTGAATTCAGTATGATATTGACACCAGAATGTTCCTTAATGTTCTCCTATCTACATTGTCAAAAGCTTTCTCATAATCAAGAAAATTTATATTTAGTGACGATTTCCATTCAACGGATTGTTCAACGATCCGTAGTGTCGCGATTAGTGCCTCATTGATCCCTTTCCAGTTAACCTCTATAATAGTTCCTTCTTTGAGTATATCTTGTAAGGCTTGTATCCGGTTGTTGAAAGTTATCTTGAATTGATTGAGTTTGTCAGTATATGTCGAAGGAAAGCTGTATTGAACGTTTGTAATTCTGTTTCTTCAGTTGTCCAGTGCTTCTTTAGCTTCAGTTTCATTTTGGCAACCATCAGGTGATAATCTGGAAATATATGGGCCCCTCTACTCGTTCTCAAGTCTTCCATCGTCCTCCCGAATTTCTTAGTGGAGCAAATATTATCTATTTGGTTCTTCGCGGTGTGGTACGGTGAGAACGAGATAGCTTCGTGTATGCGTTTGTGGGGCAATTCTGTGACGCCTGTGACAAATTTCTTGAATTCACATAGATTTGCAAATCCTTCCCCAGTTTCGTTTCTCTCTCCCAGTTCATGTCGTCCCATGATATCTTCATATCCGGTGTTGTCAATTCCGACCTTGGCGTTTAGGTCTCCTGTCAGGATGATGAACTCCTTTCTTGGGCATTTCGCTATGATCGATTGCAGCTTTTCCTAGAACATATCATTATTGTCGTCTTTGCTATCACTGGGGTTGAATATCATTGGATAACATTCATTGTGACCTCCTCCTTCTTTGTTTTGAAAAATGTTTTCAAGATCCTGGGTCCATGAGATTCTCAGCTGATAAGTGCTTTACGTGCCTTTTTGAAAAGCATCAGAGCAACTCCCTGAGTTTGTGGAGCATTTTCTTCTTCATGTCCAGAGTACAGAAGCATCTCTCCCGAACTAAACCTTTCCTGTCCAGCTTAAATCCAGTGGGTTCTACTTATTCTCAGCACCACCAAGTTGTATCTCCTCATTTCCGTCGCTATTTGATTTGTCTTCCCGGTCTCCCACATTGCCTGAATATTCCATGTACCTATAAAAATTGTTGTTCTGGTTGGTAGAAGGTGCATCGGCCTCGAGACTTCCGAAGAATCTCTGCTTTCATTATGAGGTGTCATGATTCTTCCTTCAACTCTTGGGGCAGAGTTTAAATGGTTTAATTTGTTTATTCTGGTTAATGCTTTTCCAGAAAGGTAGTCTTCTATGGGACGGGGTTACTGACCCCATGTCTAACCCTGCTCGTTTACCCAGGTTTGAGACGGGCAGTAGCCCTAATAGGGCTACAGGAGGAGTTATATTAACTTTAAACTAAAACTGCTAAATTTGAATATACTCATTAAAGCGATGAATCAAGGAGTCATCTACTGATTTCTTATAAATGTTACTAGTAGAACTAATGTTCGCTAATATTTGGGCATAGTTTAAGGAAAATGCTATATCTTCAATAAATGCTCTTGAAATTAATGGATTGCTCACTTCTAATGGTCTATAATTCCATTCTTTTTTTTGACGCCCTTATTTATCAATTGAAATTTCTTTTTCTTTCTAATGTTCCTTATCTCCGTTTGTTGAATTTACTCCAAGGCCTAAGATTGTCGGAATGCCAAATATTCGTTTTGAAGATAACAATCAACGTGCTTTTCTTGAGGTCCGTGTTGACTCTGGGAATCCTCCAGAAGCAAAATGGTCACATTCAGGAAAAACTATCAAAGTGGAAGGACGCTACAGCTCAGAATGTACAATGGAAGGTAGAAATTACGTGATGAATCTCACAATTAATGATGTAGGTTTCTGTATAGTGTTAAAAATCTGTATATTTGAATTTTAATATAACTTCAGTCTGCTTTAAATCTGTTTCTGTATAGCATACTTACTGGAAATAATCTTTAAAAAAGCCGGTCTACTTAAGTTCTTTGATTATCTCTGATTGTTATCATATTACCACAAGAACTTAAATAATGACATTTGATTGATTATAAAATTACAGTACCGGTCATTTATGTTCATTTAGCAGATCGTCTCTGAAATATTTCAATGGAACATTAGACATCAGTTTAAAAGGTGTCGTATAAGGAGGACCAACTAGGTGATAAATATACTCAAGTAGCTGTTATTTCCATCTTTTGTTAAATATTTAACAAACTTCCTTTTATGTTTACAACAAGTTAGATCTTTGATGGTGTACACCTTATTTTAAGTAATTTAAGCTTTCTATAAAAAGAACTGTCTAAATTTGTCAACATTATAAATTGCAGATTATGTAGCTAAGATTTTAGACTCACTAATGTTGTTCATTTTACTAATATATCTAAGTCAACTGTTTAATAGAACATTTATTTGTTTGGTAGAGGTCAGTGACACTCAATCTTTATCATCTATCAAATAGATGGCAAAGAAGAATTATTGACTTCAAATTATTATAAAGGATACAGAACTGTTTATTTGTGGTGTCATATTTTCAGTCAAATGACGTATGTATTATAACTATGTAACAATTTTCAGAGTAGTATTTTGTGAGTGATGAAATCCAGTTGAGACCTGTTTATATTGCTCAGTTTAATATATGTAAAAGTTTTAGAAAAAAAAAATCGAATTCTAGCAATTTAGCTTTTACGTAACAAACATTACTAGTTTGTTACTTTGTATTGTTCAGTCATTTATTTGTAACTAAGTCTATGTAAAATCTTAACAATTAGAATCCAAGTAGGTCATGAATGAAAATACAAAATTATGAAATAGAAGTTAAATTTTAAAGGAAAGTAAATTTGTATTATGGTTTGTGGTAAAGTTAAGGACATTCATTGTGTTCAATCTGGGACATATCAGCTGAATTAACACTTGTCCCAATGTTGATGTTTATAATGAGACTAGAATTTATGTCACTTCAAATTGTAATATATTCTTTAATGATCAAATATGTAATCACAGCCACTAATTCATTCAACGTTAGAATTCAAACTTTTAATTATACTTTTGTAATGAAACATGAAATGTTCAATAATAGTGATGAAAAGACTAACAAATACGTGAAAAAAATATGACATGTTGAACGACGTTAAAACTCATACAATTTAACATAAATTATTATTGTTTCCTACCTTTTTATACCAGCTAACTGAAAAAGACTCTGGACTATATGAATGTGAAATTTTCAACGGTGTTGGTAAAGTACAACAGTCAATTACAGTTAAAGTACCACGTATGTTAAACACAAAATTAATATTTTTAAAAATACTAATTTGTAGAATTGATTCTAGTCGGTTTTATAGTAAAACTATGTATAAGAAAGAAATAAATCAATTTGAGAGCTACGAGAACATATACTGTTCAAAATTTCTCAGGGATGTGAATTTATTATACTTAACTGAGATCATGAACCGATTGATGTTAGACCACCATTGAAAACCTGGAAGCACTGGACGGCCGTTTCGTCTTGTTGTAGAACTCCTCAGCAGTGTGCATCCACGATCCCGCTCGCGAGATTCAAACCCAGAACCTTCAGTCTCGCGTACGAGTGCTTAACCTACTGGACCACTGAGCCAGCATTCAATGGTATTCATGATCTCAATCATAAACTTAGCAATTTCCACAACCCCTAAACTGATTATTATACTTACCCTAATCTTCAATACTTAATACAAATACACTTGGGAGGAACTACCCGAAACTACCAGGTGGATGTCTATATATTCAGGGTTGTAAATTATATATAGAAAAATAATAAAATTATTCAATAAAAACGGAGATTTCGGAAAGTGGAAATAGAAACATTCAACTAAATCTAACAATTCAAGGATAGTAATCTAAATGTAAACTAGAAAGAGAATCTCCAAGTGGAATGAATGAAGATCTAGATATATTACAATTTATTATAATTTATTTAACCAAAGTAAAACATTAACTTATCATTAATAAGTGACTGAAATGTTTGTTTTTCCTACAAACCATTTTGTTTCCCAAATGTGCAAAAATATTACAAAGAAGGATTAGATGGATTACATAATAAGTCAAAATCAACAGAACCATGTGAATATTTCTGAAATTCATGAAACTCATTGATACTGGTTAAAGTGTAAAATAAACAGTAAATTATACGTTTAGCTTGAATTCTTATTCATACAAAGAATATGATACGCGTTATCCTCGAAGTTATTATTTGGTCAACCTGAAAATCTTGAGTAGATGGGCTTTCGGAAAAAATATTCCATCAATTGTATGAAGAAATATCAACAGTTGTAACGCGTTCTATTGGAACTTGTACACCAAATCTTAAGGAAATTTTCAACATACAATATATATGTGCTGTATTTTTATTTTGTATAAAGTGCTTTATAATATACAATCTACTAGTACCATGTTAGCCGAATCTTTCGTGTATTGAGAGTTTTCATTAATTGTTGTTTTAAAGTTTCAAATTCTGATTCTTGATTATCCATCTTTTAATATGTTGCTTATCAAAGTTAGAAATGCATGTAAATGATTTTGTCAGGAACAATCATGATTTAATTTTGAAGATCTTCTGAACAAGTATACCAATCATCACAGTTAATATTTGGAGCTTTCATTTTGACCACTTCCAGCAGTTTTAATCTGTTATTCATTTTCAACGAATGCGTACACAAACCACATGGTGGTTTGTAATACTTTTTAAATTATATTTTACGTTTACAGGTGTTTAATGAAATATAAATCTTTCTTTTCAGCCAAAGATCCTAAAGTCAAACTTCCACAAATCGTAGGATACTTGAACAGCCAGACTGCTGAATTAGGTGGGTCATACCACATCCTTATGTTTTTTTTACAGTTTAAACGTTATTAGTATCTAATAAATTGTATATAATATTTCGTGTATTGATGTATCAGTTATGGTAACTCACAGATAACATGCTGTGATAATGCACATTCGAAGAAACTAGTTTAATATTGAAACGTAGATATAAATTTTTACAACTCAGAATGTAGATTTCCAGAAAAGAAATTTCTTTTTGAGTATTGTGTAAAATTAAATATGCTTGTTGTCAACCATTTACAACTCAACTTTCACAGCTTATCAGCCATCAGCTCACGAACAACCAGCCTAGATTTCTGGTCCTTCCAAATGTCGACAGATATCAGACAATAGCCAGTTTTTAAATGTTGAGTTTAAATCCACAGAGTCTTAAGTATTGTAAATAGTTTTTAAAGTCGGATAACATAATTATCTAATATCTTATAATCTCAAGTAATAATTCGAGTGAAGCTAAATGAATATGTATCTAACTTACGGCAGTTTTTGTTGTATTTTTGTTAGAGGAAAGGGAAGAAAAGTGTGAGAGACTTAAGATTTTTGATTGATAACATGAACCAATTGATGTAACACCATCACAATTGAAAACCTGGAAGCACTGGAGGGCCGTTTCGTCCTATTGTGGGGCTCCTCAGCAGTGCGCATCCACGGGATTCGAACCCAGGGCCCTCGGTCTCGAGCACGAACGCTTAACCAACTGGACTACTGAGCCGGCATCCAATGGTGATAGTTTCTAACATCAACCAATCCACGAAATTGCGCGACCAACTTCCATTGTACTGAGGTAGATAACTGTCTCTACCCGACCAACTCAATATGTACACACAATGTTTTTACATTTAGGCATAAAATCCGATAGGAAATAATCGATAACCTTTAATTTATCATTTTAACTACTACCCAAATAGTTTGTGTTTTTTTTATTTGTAAATTACAGGACGAACATTTATAATGACGGTAGATTATGCAGTTGGTTCAGTTACTCCACAAGCTAAAGTACTTAAAAATGGAATTGATCTATCACTTGACAAACGATGTACTATTCGAGTTGATTCTACTAAACATTCAGTTATAATCACAATAAAAAATGTACAAATAGATGATAAAAGTACATATACTCTTCAATTGTTAGCAAATGGTAATGTTTGTGATAAAGGAAATTTTGATTTATCAGTCATTCAAGTGTAAGTATAAATTATTTTATAACATATCAATTTGATATTGATATGAATATTGTTATAACTAAACACTTAAGTAGATTTTATTTTAGAAAGTTTTATTATTAAAGTAACCTAAGTATTGAATTGTCCGAAAAGATTACACAAATATCATATTTCCAAGAACTGTATGATGATTTTATGTACTTTAGAAATCTTGTAAATGATATTAGTGTTCATTTACTGTATACTCTGTACACATTAAGTAGATATTTTTCAGCCGTGCATGACCTAAAATGTTTGAATTGAATTGTATACTCTAGAAGTTTATTAACTAGTATTCATGTGGTTATTTATTTATTTATTTTAACACATAGATATTGGTACAAGGAGGCACCAAATACATATACGCCACACAAATCTCATTCGATATGTGTGAGGGCTGTGATACTGCCCGGGTGCCCAAACTGAAACAGGTGATTTGCTTAGAGGGCCACACCCCGAGCCTTCGACCTGAAGGTCTGATCCACAAGGCAGTGGAGCATCGTAAGGAGATGCATTCCCATGGAAGCCGGTGACCAACAATTGGTTCATACGCCATTTGTTCCCTCAGGATCCTGGAGCCCATGTGCACCATTGGTTTGTGATCCGGTTAAAGCGCCGGACATTTGCTTTTCGTCGTGATTTTCGTAAACACCACCCCTGCCACGAGAAGGTAGTGAGTAGGACTTCCCTGACAGAGGCAATATACGCGTGGCCATGTGAGAGGATTTCGAGAGGGAGAACGGACTCGCCTCACTCTCGGCCGTACCAGAGCATTTGGGGGCTTCATCTGGTAATATTAAAAGGCATAATCACATCTGTTAAAATTGACTACTTTAGTGAGTATACCAAAAATCTCAGCTGTGGATTATAACTACTGTAGAGAGTGATATACTATTCAAAATAATCCTCAGCACAAAGTATATGTGACCTTCAATTAAAATTATCGATAGCTAGCTATTCATCTCTTCCAATCAGTTATCGATTTTGATGCTAGTTAGGAGTGAGAACACTTGTAGTACCAAATTTCTTAGTTGAATGCGAACTGTATGCTCCAGTCCATTAGAAGATATCCTTAGGATAACTTATAAATTTTAAGTTTATTAACCATGCCATATAAGTAGAAACTAAGAATATTTATTGTCTGAAACATTTAAGTATGCGAAAATCACCATATGTTGTTTGTTGTACTTATTTTAACACAACCAATGGCATGTGGTTCGCATCTACTCATTCTGTTTAACTAACACTGATTTTAATAAAGTCATGAACTCATAAGCTTATTTGACGTATTCAGTTATAAACTCGTATTTCACAATATTTTCTATTCATTTTACTTATAAGGAATGATGAAGCAAATGAAGAGGTTGATGAAGTTGGTGAATTACACGTACCTTCAAACAAAGGAAGTCGACGCTCATCAACTGTTAAAAAGGAGGAGGAATATGTAAGTAAATTAACTTTGAAAGGTTTCAGATTGATGTCTAGATTTCATTAAAAGTTTAGTTAGGTGTTTCAATTACATTTCCATGAAATATTTGATCAAGCACAGATGGGAAGTTTTAAAAAGAAGCACTTTTTATTAATTAACCATGATTGATTTGATGTTCAGATTCAACCCCCTTCGCTCTGTATACATAATGATAACTGTTATAACTTATGGTCTTGTGCCCTATTAATATATGACTTAATGATACCGCCAATTAAAGAATAGTGATTTAGCTATCGGACCAATGACTCACAAGCTCCGTGCAAACAGTCTAGAGTCTTTATCGGTCCTTCTTCCCGCCTAGCCTTATCTGTTTAATCCAGTATACAAATCTTAGGCTCTGCTATACGAATCATGTATTTCAAACATACTGCGTTTATATACAAAGCAAACAAACCACAGTGTACTGTAAAATAGAAAACAACATTCGTACAAGATTTAGCCAAAAGTGGCTATGAATGTGCGAGACTGTAATTAATAGCCCGGGCATAACACAAGAACGGTAAATCATATATTAATAGTTCATAGGTCAAAATAAAGCTTGCAATATGAGGAGTATAGATATATATACAATCTAGCTACTTAATAGTTATGCATTAAGAATATACATATAATACCTTTCCATAAATAGTTCTCAAAAGTTACCATTCATAATTCTCGCCGGAATATAACACTAACTTACAGTTTTTCAGGTTTAAAGTAAGTGTTTATTACTTCTAAAAGTCCGTATAATCATGATGAAAATTTTTCAACTCCCTTATACCCAAAATAAACAGTTTTACCTGTGTGATTGAACTCGTTACTATTCCAACCAAATACTGAAAGTAAATCTGATAATACTGTTTAGTCATATGGCGTCTTCACATTTCAGCCTTCAGTTGTGAACAGTTTTTTCTGTTAAAAATTTATCAGCTTCTACTTTAGAGTTAAAAACTCCAGAATTTGAACACTTACATATATTGTACCATTTATTAGTTGTAGTATTACAATAAAATGGCCATTTATAAATGAACTGGTCATCAGTTGTTCTCTTTGTTCAAAAGATACCTATACAATCAATCCACTAATAACTTAGGCATTTTTAGTGTCCACGTGTCCTGAGCTAAGCTAATTTGCATAGGGTTGTAGGTTTGTGCAATTAAAAGTAAAAAGCTGTAACAAAATTGTTGTTTCGTATGTCTTGACTTTCTGTAATCTCAAAGTAATGTCTTATTTCGCGACTCCTCGACAGTGCGCATCCACGATCCCGCCTAGCGAGATTCGAACCCAGGACCTATCAGTCTTACATGCGAACGCTTAATCTCTAGACCACTCAGCCGGCATCCTATAAGTAAAATCCAGTTGTCTAAGACCGAATAAATGAACAAATTGAATAAGTCAGTTGAACAATAAGTTATGGGCACCTTAAAGATATGGAGATAATCGGTAGGTGCAATCTGTAGTTACTTTATCGATCCAAAGCTTAGACAAACAAGGCATTTTACATATACACTCCATTAATCTATCTAAACTTTTAAGACATTACAACATTATGAATAAATGTTTATATTTTCATATAAAGTCTTTTATTTCATATCAAGCAACCATATCTAATGGCTGAGACAACAATTAAGTTTTATTAATTCAGGAGTCTACCAACTTATTTGACTCATCAGAGGTGTTTTACTTTTGTAAGTACTGTGATTTTACCTGTACCCATCATTTTAGCATAATATTAGTAAATTTCTCAGTCTATTCAGTTTTACAGATGTTTGAAAAGACTAGTCAACGTAAATCTGATTAAGTGTACACTTTTATAGCAACCAATAAATACTACATCATAAATTTTACTGATTATGTAATAAACTGATAAACTTTTCTAATCAATAAAGTAAATTAAACCAACATTTGTTCCAATACACATTAATATATAGAAAAGAATCGAATTTATCATTTAATTGTTAATAAAAGCCTATATATGTAAAGAAAAAAAGTCAGTATTCTACAAGTAGAACAACAGGAAGAATATGCTCCCCCAAAAAGTAGAGAAATTGACCTGTGAACATTGAAATAAACTACATTTTGGACTTTTTCTTTTAAAACTAATCAAATTATTTATGTTTTTTTCAGTTTATTATTAGATTTGCCATAAATGTAATGCTCTTTTATTTCGTTTTGTAATAAATAGATTAAATTCACTTAATATTGTTTACTTGAATCTTCCAATTGATGTTTAGCACTGTAATTGGTTAGTCTGTTATTGGCACATATGCATACTGTGCGTATTGCTTCGATATTGTCTTAATTCACAAGTGTTTTAAGCAAAGATGGATTGTGAATAGCAGTGGAAACAAGGACGCGCGTTTCATCCTATTTGGGACTCGTTAGCTGGATGCACCTGCATTTCAGAGTGGCTATCAGTACTCAGCAGTTAGATGGATAACGTGTTGGCATTGGAAGTGAACGGTACTGGGTTCGAGTCCCACAGTGGCATCAATTGTGAGATGCAAGTACATCCAGTTGACAAGTCCCAAACAGAACGAAACGCGGGTCCTGGATTTCATTGATAGCCACTATTCACTTTTAAATAAGTTAAATTTTACGCAACCCAAACAGTAGTTCTATTTATTTATTTTAATAATTTCAGGTTTTTGTTTTAGAGAAAACTAAACCGATTAATATGATTGTGTACAGTCTTTTCTCTTTTTAAAATATAGCCAAACAATAATCTCTTAGATGAATAAAATAAGGTTATTTTCAGATGCAGTTTAATTTTAACCACACTCATATCTGCCATATACATTTCGAAGGTTCAATTCGTTTTTTAGTTTTCAGTCAATCTCCATGCATAATAATCGTAGTATACCCTGAAGTCAACCAGGTAGATAGGTGAATGTAATATTTAAAAAATGTAATGAGGTAATTAAGCACTTATAATACTTACGTTAAAGCCCTGAAATTTTGTATGCAGTTTAATAGACAAGATATCACATCAGAGTATGAAAATAGAATATAAGCAGGTAGAAAAAGTGCAGCTATCGTTTACTTTAGTTTTTTCTGTATAGCTAATACAAATAATAAGGCATAAGATAATCCTGGTACCAGTGGTGAATAGTTGAATATGCATATCTTCTTAATTGCTGTTAGTGACGAATCTAAATTCGAACGATCACATTTGTGTTGCTAAGATCATCAGTTTACTTCCTCAGTGGATCACTGTTCATAAATATGCTATGGAGCCTATATTTTCAACACGTGTCTGTCTATATAAAATAATTCTGACATCTGAAAATGTTTACTTTGTCCTGAATAATTGACGTGTAATCAAAAACTAAGCAGCTTTGAATTATCTGAGAAGACAACTGTCTCATCATTGTACTATTTACCAATTAGACTTTGTAGTAAAAACTAGGCGTCTTTGAGAGTAAAAACATTTGGAAGGATGCTTTGTATAAGTAAGACTATTAAAGTTATGTTTAGTGAACCATCACACCACCATGACTGATTAACTTGATAAATTTTTTGATATTTCGATAATAGTAATTCTCGCACTTTGCTGTTAAACCTTTGGAAAACGAGAAACGTTTTAAAATGACCATTGTGTTCTTTATCCGTCCAACAGCTTAATCGTCGCTCTTCACAGGAAAAGCCAGGTCTTCTAGATCCTAAGGCTTTGGAACAATCACTTCAGGCTAGACGTGATTCAATGACTAATCGGAGAACCTCATTGGCTGATGCAATCCCTGGATTTGCTGGATTAAAGCATCGGGAGACGCCGAAAGTTGTGAGTGGAGCATCGTTTATAAGTGTCATAATTTTATATGCGTCTTATTCTAAATAAATTGATCAAAATATCGATTTATCTATTTAATTAACAAAAGTGTTTTGAGCCATTTAATTTTTATCTGACAATTTAAAACTGGTAGTCATCTAGGATTAAGCTAGTTGAAGAAAGTCGAAAGGAAACTCCTTGCCACAGAACAACAAGTCATGTTTAGAATCTAGTCGAGGGTATGATTCCTCTAGGATTCAAATGCATTTAACCTAATTCTGTAATCAGATAAGTTACTAGTAATCTATTCAGGTCACAATTGCACTTCTGTTTAACTGGCTTCTTAATGTACTAAAAAATCTTTTATTACCAGTCGAATTGATGATGGTAATTGCTTATAGATGATTATTTAGTTTGCACTATTCATTCATTAAAATTAAAAGAAACATAATTGATGAATGAACTTAAACGGGTAACCTTTAAAATAATAAACGTGCGGTCAACTGGTTGAACTAAAGTATTAAGAAAAGTTAAATAATTTCGGTTTTAACATTTCTGTTTCAAGAACATCTAACGTATGATTAAAAAAAAAAATGAAATACACAATCTTCAGAGTGCTATCTAGTCATCTGTTACAAAATAGCACAAACCTAAGCACATAGTATCTGGAATTGCATGCAACCACCCAAAGTATCTAAATATGGCATTTGAATACTTCTTCATCTCATTTGTAACTCTAGTAAATAACTTTCATTCAGTAATATCATTGTTCATTCAATTCGACAGAAAATCATTTCAGTATATCTCTGACTGACAAGAATGGTAATCTACATAAAACGAACTAATGTTCGTTGTGCAGTTTTAAAAGATGGTTAACATTTCCCTCAATATTTATAGACTTTTATGATTTAATTACTATTTTAATTCTTGTTAACAGGAAAAAGAATATTTTGTTGAAGAGTTACAAGATGTAAAAATTAAAGAAGGTAGTTTAAAAGCGTTGCTCAAATGTACCTTCTGCAAGTCAACATCTAAATTTCGATGGTATAAAAACAAGTTGGAAATATTTCAAGGGCCAAAATATAATTTTTTGCAGTAAGTCTGTACTATAGTTTATATTATTTTATGAGGCATAAATTAAACAATTATCCACTAGTTTGGTGATATTAACAACAAAAGTGATTACATTTTATCGCGTGTTTTTTTGTTTTCACTGGGATCTACCTAAAGCAGAATTTCAATAAGTTTGTTCTGATACACTTCAGATGTTCAAAACAAAAGATTTGGCCGTTACTGCGAGTTCGTCAGATGCATGTATTTGTGTATTCATTGATTTTTATTACAATTGTGTGAATAAAATAGTATTGGGATTTTATAATACCAATAAACTCAGTATACAACAAATCTGATGGTACTAGGACTGTAGCGAAAAAACACTCAGGTGGAGAAAACCAATTAGTTGTTTAATGAACAATCACACAGAGGTTTAGTAAAATGTGAAAATCATACATCAAATACATCATTTGAACATCCTTGAATTGTCTCTTACAAGCTTCATTGTTCCTTCATTCTTGTTGTTATTTTGGTTGCTTTCAGTTTCCTTCTCTCTTCTCTTCATTTCAATCTTCTCAACATTCTGTAGGCAGATATTCCATATCTGACTAGTGTTACTTACTACTTATATCGATAAACATCAGTGCATAGATCACAGTACCAACCTTGTTCTAATATGTCTTGTTTTAAAATTTGAATCTACTATAAAGCTCACTGAACATAACCATCTCGATAATTATTCTTAATCATTATTGGTTGTATCTTAAAGAATCAGATATTCTTACAGTCATTAGTTCGTCGTTCAAACCAACAGGTTGGTGCAGTATCTACTGCATTCATCTCAGTGTATTATTATGATAATTTCTATAAAGATAACACTCTAAAGTAAATAACACATCACTGTGATCTCTATCAGAAGACGTAATAGCATATCAATAAGTAAACATCCACAGTGTTTTCCTATCGTACACATTAAACATCTTTGTCTCATCATAATATACTGGTATAGATCCTATCGCAAACTTCTTTTAATTCACCTATGCGATAAAATTGGACATTCCACTTATTCGTATCTAACAAATATTTAATACAAATTAAGTATAAGAACCAAGTGAATCGTTATTCAATAATTAATCAGTATACTAGTTCTTCAATCTATATAAACATTGATTTAACAGAAATAAATCACAAATAATCCCATTTTCTTTTCATACCAAGTTTATTCCTTCCCTCTCGTTTTCACATAAAATTCATATAACAAATCATGTAATATTAATACAGTATACCTACATGGGAAACAATAAAATGTCAGTTATATATTTAGCAAAAAAAAGAATTCGTTTTCTTTCAAAACGATACCATTCAGTATGAATTAGAAGAAAAAAAAGAAAGAACTAATGCATAAGGAATTTCGCTTTAATGACATAAAAATATGAAGGCTTAATGCCAAGATTTATTTTATCAATACTGTTATATATGTTTAGGTTATTTATTTTCTTGAACATGTGGTTACCCTAAAATCTTTTTTTTTAAATATTGATTGATATACTACTGACTGGAAAGGACTCGAATTGAAGCTTTGAAAGGCTTTTGGTTTTTCTTCAAGTTAGCTTAATTTGTGATATATATACTTGTTCAGCCTAGTTTATATAAAAAGTCATCTAAATCCACTGATGTAAGTGAACATATGTCGTGTTTGATAAGTAGTATGTATTCACTTAAATAAAGAGGTTGGCTATTCTGTTCAGTGTAAATTATTTACCTGTAACTGACAGATTTTTCATTATTAATATAGATATTTTCTAAGGCTTATGAGGCACACTAAAATTTCGGGGTTTCAATACTTTTAGGGTAAACTTGAAGTTTGCATATGGGATATCTTTTGAACTTACTCAATAACTCCTGATATTTTGACTAACAACTTTATTTGTCGAGTTTAAAATATCTTTTTATTGTATGTAAAACAATTTAGTAATATTCAAATCTTGATAATTTTTAATAATTTTTATTTACATTAGTTTATGCAACAATTTTTCCGACATGCGACTTAGAAATAAAGAAAGAATCAACCTGAACCATGACATTCACTATATTTGAGGTTTATGTTATACAGAATGCATAATACGAAATCTTAGTCCTCAAGGTATCTCGACACAGGCAAAAATCTTTAAGATCCTTTCATTTCTTCTGTATCAATAACATACTAAAATATCTCTTAACTCTACATGCAATTATACCTATCACAAGTCTAGTCTCAAAGGATGGTATGTTGTAAAATACTATTGTGGATTTCAAACAATCCAACAACTACTCCATATATTAGAAACGGATATTATCTGTTGGCTATTTAAAGTTTGATTAAAATAATGAATCGATCAATGTTAGACCACCATTAAAAACATGGGAGCACTGGATGACCGTTTTGCCCTAGTGTGGGACTCCTTAGCAATGAGCGCCTAGAATTCCTCATGCGAAATTCCAACCCAGGACCTTTAATCTCGCGAAAGCGCTTAATCTCTAGACCGCTGAACCGATATCTAATGCTGTTAATGTCTTACATTGATCGGTTCATTTTCATGAAATTCAATAATCTCGATAACTCCGAACTGAAGATATGTAAAATTTGTCTAATTATTTGTAAACAATTTTTAAGACACTTCATAAAATGAGAATGAGAAAAGTAATAAATATGCAAAAAACATATTTCTATGCAATACCCGTTTGAAACTACAATATGTTTGCAATGACGCTACTAGAAGTTAAACGTAAGTCATTTAACTTTGAACGGGGATTTTCGTTAAAACTTTTTAATATAGACATCTATTACTTATTGTCGCTTCGACTATTTAGATAAGAATAATATTTAACTGAATATGTTATAAAATTCGATATGTCTTATTAAACATTTCAAGCGTCCCTTTCAAATTTATTCATTCAATAGTATAGTAGCTTGCAATTTCAACATTCATGATGATCAGAATGAACATGGTTACTTACAAATTTTGAAATTTTATAAAACTTATTTGATTCAATTGAATTATTGATATGTGTGAAATTAACACTTTTTATTCATTCAATAAAATGTAAAACGTATTGTTTATATGCATTAATTTTCAATTTAATTAGATATATAATAATTTTCTACTTTTTAGAGAAGGTAATGAATTCGCTTTAGAAATTAAAAAGATTGCTATGGAAGATGTAGGCAAATATACTTGTAAATGTAATGATATTTCAACAACTTGTACAATACAAGTTGAAGAAAAAAAGCATACATATCATTTTAATCAAAAATTGCCTAAAACAGCTGAAGTTGTTCGAGGTAAAGATTTAACAGTTGAATGTTCTGTATCCGATCCAAGAGCAACTGTTGCATGGTATCATAAAGGTGAAAAAGTTGAAGTAAGAGTTTATAATTAATATATTTTTTTACAGACAAACAGATGTGTAAAATTTTTTTTCTGTTTTGGCATTATTATTATTATTATTATCAACACTTTAGTAAAGTCAGATTTCGCTGTAATCTTTCTTTATACTAGTTAGTATATTATAATACTTTACTTTACTCTTGTGTTATATTTATTTCAATAACTATGGAATGATCTTATCAAAATGCTATTTGTCTGTACTGATCAAGATATTGGTTTACTGACATTCCTATACATTTTCGAATAATCAAATAATTCAATAGTTGGATTCATGAGTCAATTGAAGCTATATCACCATGGAAAACCTGGAAGCATTGGACGGTCGTTACGTCCTAATGTGGGACTCCTCATCAGTGCACATCCACGAACCTGCCTCGCGAGACTATAATTTATGGACAAATCAATCAGAAATAGGATAATAGGTCTCGGGTTTTGGCGCGAAATTCACTCATCCATTTGGATAGAGGTTTGGCATTATAGCTGATGTCAGTTTGTGATGAAAACCCTAGATCTAATTTTTAACCTTAATCATCAAATGTAAATCATAATTCTAATTTCATACACAGGTTTATAACCCTCATTTGGTCCCTGTTATTAGGTGGATACTCTCAAGTTCAGTGTAGAGTCGTTCAAAGGTCGTCCATAAATTGTAGTATCACCGTAAGCTTTTATTACAATATTTTGACTGTTTTGTGACAGAAATGTGAATAAATAAATCAGATGTTTGATTATTAAATTCTACAATTTATTTGTTTACTTAATGGATATTTCTATTCTAATACAAATATATGATATATTGTCAATCGAGAAAATAAATATCAAACCTTTAAAGGTTCACCCTTGATATTAAGTCTTGAAATACTTTAATATTGTTTTTATGATATAAGATAATTATTTCGGCTTATTGTAGATCAAGTCTCTTCAGTAGTTACTTTCTTTCAATAGACTGGACTAAAAATATTGCCCAAAAATCTTGTTTAAAAGTAGTTTATTATCTCTAATTAAAATCATATAAAGAACTATAAGAAATATCTTTAATAAAAATGAATACAAATGTTTAATTAAATTCTATTTAATTTTATGTATTTTAGTATGTTGCTGGTAAAATTGAAATTAAACGTCGTGAAAATCGTTGCATTCTTCGTATTGTACGAGCCAGACCTGAACAAGAAGGTGAATACTGTTGTATTGTAGAAGGAGATGAAACATATATGGATATTGCAGTTGAAGATCCTGACTGGTCTTTTACACGAGAACTTAAACCTCAACAAGCTTTAGAAAATGATGAAGTGGTAACATTTGAATGTGAAGTGTCCGATCGAGACGCTGAAGTTACTTGGTATAAAAATGGAGAGGTAAGTGTAACAGGTATTTTTTTCAATCGATTAAAGTGATGAGCGATTAGAAAGTCAAGATTTGTACTAAAAAAAACTGAAAACACTGAAAACTATCAATTTATGAGAGCTAAAATGCAAACAGACAAACCATGACAACACTTCAAATAACTTTTCACATATTTCAATAATAAATTTTTAATACAATATTTATTAATAACTGACATCAACTAGCAAAACACTGAAACACATTCAAAACAAAGTTCCATAACTGTCTAGTCTTTCTTTGATCACTCGCTGTTTTCATATCTTATCTCAACGATCCATTGGTTAACTTTAGATCCTGTTAAAAAGAAAACATTAATGAGTAGGGAAAAAAAATACTAAAAACTATTTAATTTCATAATAGTTCGTTGTTACTTTGGTGTAGAATTCACTCTTTGTATTGTTTGGTAGGAAACGTATGCTAGATGAAATTTAACTGAAATAAACTAAATGTACAAATGTACAAATGTGTATTGATCTATATCCTACAGATACCGTACATTTTATACAACGGGTATCCTACATAAATCAGCATATTAAGTTATTGATTGTATCGGCCTTTCTGAATGTAACTAACCATAATAAAACAAAATTTGATAAAACTGTAAACTTTTATAGACAAACACCTTAATGTGGAATTAAGTTAAACATGCTTATGAATATATCAGTTTAATAACATTGTAAATGTCTAGATGTTATACCATTGATGTATACAATGCAATTGTTTTGAATATCTTGTTTTAATGGTAATAGTAATACTTAACAACAGCTGAAAAGTGGAATCAGAATATTACATTAGCTTAATTACATTAATTACAGTCATAATAACTAATCTATATATTTTTGTATTCATCTATAGTTACTTATTCTACTATAATAAAACATGTTTAAAGTGAAATGTATTTTTTTTTGTCCTGAATTCTTGTATTTTTTCTCATTTGATTTAAATGAAATTATGATTTTATTCTGTGTAAAGATTAACTAAGCCTCATTGTGCTTTAATTTATACATTCGTTTCATTGACTTACCTACCTAACCTAACCTACCCTACCCTACCCTACTCTATCTATTCAATGTTTTCTAACAACTGTTTCCATTATACCACGCATAAACAATGAAAGAATAGTTTACGAGAAAAAAAAAGAACTAGTGGATTAATTAATGGTATACCAATAGGTTATTAAAAGTAATTAAGTAAACGAAAAGTGAAAAATCGAAATTTAAATGAATGATGAAAGAGAGTAAAGAATTATATGAAAGTTGTTGATGACCTTTTCAATGTTTTTATTATTACCATTAGTAGTAAGAAACATTAGTAACATGATTTACAATGAATTAAATCATTTCACAAGTTGAAATCATGAGTCGATTGAAGCTAGACCATTATGGAAAACCTGGAAGCACTGGATGGCCGTTTCGTTCTAGTATGGGACTCCTCAGCAGTGCGCATCCCGCGGGATTCAAACATAGGACCTACTGGCTTCTCGCGCGAGCACTTAACCATTAGGCCACTGACTCATGATTTCAATTTGTGAAATTTCTAAAAATCTCCACAAAACCCATTCTGACAATAATAATCACATGCTCACTAGTGACTGACTTCAGGAGACACTCCTGGAGTTCTAGTGAGAAGTCGTTACTAGTGGAGTTCAACCAGGTCTGTTGTGAGATAGGAACTCACTGAAGACAATGGTGTACGGTGGCGCAACTTTGTGGATTGGTTGAAGTTAGACATTAACACCGCTGGACGCCGACTCAGTGGTCTAATGGTTAAGTGCTCACGCGTGAAGGCAGTAGGTTCTGGGTTTGAATCCCGCGGGGTGCGGGATCGTGGATGCGCACTTCTGAGGAGTCCCATACTAGAATGAAACGGCAGTCCAGTGCTTCCAGGTCTTCAATTGACTCATGATTTCAACTTGTGAAATTTCTAAAAATCTACACAAAACCCATTCTGTTAATAATTAAATCATTATAATAAATTCTATTGTAAATGTGTAAGAATATTTTATTTTTGTGTGTATATAAGATGTGAAAATGAAGTACTTTGACATATCTTGCGGTAGACGCATACACCCTTATTCCATCGTTTATGTGAAGTAAACATTTGTGTATTTTCTTGGAAATACCGAATGATGAATAAAAATTTTACTAATAAGTTGAATTTTTAAGATAGATTGAATGAGTATTTAAATTATATGAGTATTCTTCATTTAAATAGTGAACAGTACAGAGATTTGTGTACTTATTTAAAAGTCTTGGGTGCTTTGAAGGCAGATATTTGGTGATAACGAAACAGCTGTATATTGCTCTTTGATTTCTAATGACATCAATGACGAATTCAATCTGTTATGAAGACAAATAATTGTAAATTGGTTAACTATAGTATAGACATATATTTACCGTTGACTTGCTTCGATAAGAATTTCCACTATTCTAATAAAATCATTCCATTGAATGCCGGTTCAGTAGTCTAGAGGTTAAGCGTTCGCGCATGAGACTGATAGGTTCTGGGTTCGAATCTCCTGAGGCGGGATCGTGGATGCTCACTGCTAAGGATTCCTATAATAGGACGAAACGGCCGTCTAATGCTTCCAGGTTTTCCATGACGAACTAGCGTCAAATGACTTATGAATTCAACTAAAACAAAACCTTTCAAAATTGCCTGTATTGTCAGGCAAGTTAGTATTTCTACATTTTACATACATTTATTCAATCAAGATGAATTAGAAACCTTTCCGAATCGTCATTAGTACAATGCTACATCTTGATATAAGTTAGATACTGGTAAAGATAACATTAACAAGCAGCTTAACACTTTGAATCGGACCTTAAAATTAATACAAAGTTATTTTCTATACTCTAAAATGGAGAGATAAAATTCAATCACAATTTGTTAACTACTAGTAACGAATGCAAAAGTGTGTTCAATACATATTCAAACGATAAATAATCGTAATTCTGCATACCTAGTAAATTGTTTAAAATTTTGTTTTGGATACGTAATCTTAAGATTTCTAGGTTTTATAATTATCTTATTAGAAAACTTAAAACATTAACGAACACTGATATAATAACAAGAACTTTTACGGTTCTAACTTGAAATACGAAAGAAATTGTGGTGAACGGGGACACCAGTGGGAACAACTAAATGTAGGTGAATACAAAATTACAAAATCTTACTAAAATCCGAGAATCGTAAAGTAAATACTTCATTTAAAAATTGATAATTAGTTGTCTCAGACTTCATTGTCCCTTCATTTTTACAATGATCATTCTGTGTTCTAATTCTCTTCGCTTTGATCTTCTTAACCTTCTGCCTCCAAGCATTTCACTTTTGATTGACGATATATACTACTTATATCTGTCGAAATCAGTAGCACACAATCACAGTATTACTTCAAATGTTTAAGTTATACTTTATGTAAACTCTATTGGTTTCTTAATTTCAAGTATTATTTCTTGTACTAATTAAACATATTACCATTCGGTAATATACTAATTCATGTCAACTGACATGAAAATACAAAGAAATTGAAGTTCAGGAATCTGTTAATTCTAGGGATTTTAGTCTCCAGTGTCTAAGATTTTTTAAATTCTCAGTAATATTAAACGAGAACTGTAAATGAAATTTCGTACTTGTTTAGTATACAACTTACTTTTTTTACAGTGCCGTTTGCAAAAATGAATTTTCATGATGTGAAAACGTTTCCCTTGTGCTTATTTACCTAAATACTGTAGATAAAAATAAGTGTCATTGTTGAAAATGAATGTCGAATATATTTGTTCAAGAACAAATTTGATATTACTTGATACGTTAACTCAAAAAAGTTGAATATTTTGATTCCTTGGGTTTTCTGAGTCATATGGTTTAATCAAGAAGCTTTCAGTGTCATTTTGTACACAATTTTCAGAGTCTACTTTATGTACAAATAAGTTTCTTCGTTATTCCATGGATTGTAAATTATCATGGTCTAGGAAACTTCTTTGTGACTGGCTGTCCTTAAAGTCATCATTTTCTTCATTTGACTTTGTATTCAGATTCAGTATCCTATTTCATTGATCTCTCAGAGGGTTGTTAATCGACCTTTGTCAAATGAATTGATAAATCGGATATAATTCGATACGTATATTCATTGCAAGCTAGTGTACGTACTATGGCTCCAGAAATTCTGTGTCATCCTTTGAATTCCCTCAATATTGAACTTTGGTGTTTTCCTAGTCAACCTTATGTTAGTAATTATCCACAAGTACTGATGCCAGTATGACACAACGTTCTGTTTATGCTCATGTATGTGGAAGATAAGAAGGCATCCACTTTACTCAACATATTACTTATCGTAGATAATACAAATTATTTCGTAGATTAAGTTACATTGCTTACTTTCACTGTTGTATTTTGTTCTTCTGCATAAAATGGAATGAATTGTGTTAATTTATGAAAGGCACTGGTTCCAGAAAACTTTAAGATCCTTTTGATGATTTCTGATGTCTTTTTTTCATATTTCGTCTGTCTATCGACTCCCTAGTTATTGAATTAAACATTTTTTTCTTTCAAAACATATTAGCATCACCATTGTTTTTGTAGCGATCTACTTTGTACACTTTATCTTTCACTTTTTATTTTATTTCGGAACTAATAATTTTTTATCTGCTACTTTGTATCATATTAAAATTATTTACTTATTTTTATTACCCACTATTTAATCAAGCCTATTACAGCTAATGATAAATATGAAATGCTAGCTGAAAAGAAAGTGAAACGTATTTTAAAAGTGAAGAAAATTACGATGACTGATGATGCAGAATACACTTGTAAAGTTGCCAAGAAGACAACTACTGCTACTTGCACAGTAAAACGTATGTTTATGATGTTTTTTTTAAAGGGTTAAATTTATGTCTTATTGTTGTTATTAATATAATTGTTGCTTACTATTCTTGAAGTAATTCGTTCGTAAACAAGAATTTATGGCTTAATGTATCGTTTTATGTTCGTTTTTTTCTGTGTGAAAATGAATCATCATATAAAATATTTATTCATCGGTAATGCCAAAATAATTTGAACTATTAGAATACACTAATTAATTTAGGAAGATGGGGAAGATAACCTCAATATCTGAGGGGAAGCACGAAATGTAATGAACTGGTTGGATTCAGCTAGACGATTTGGACTTCACAAATGAGTTAGCTCTTCTATCCCAGACACACGTACAAATGTAGATGAAGACAACTAGTTTGGCAGTAGCCTCTGTATAATTAGGTCTCGGTATACACAAAGGAAAAAGTAAGATCCTCATATGCAGCACAGAGAACATCAACCCAATCACACTTGATGGAGAAGCTTTGGGTGAGGTGGGATCTTTCACACACCTGGGAAACGTCATCGATGAACAAGGAGGATCAGATGCAGACGTAAAGGCGAGGCTTGGCAAAGCAAGGGCCTCATTCCTACGGTCGAAGAGCATATGCAAATCAAAACAACTGTCGATCAATATCAAAGTCAGAATTTTCAATAAAAATGTTAAGACAGTTCTACTGTACGGAGCTGAAACTTGGAGAACTACAACAACCACCATCAAGAAGGTACAAGTATTTGTAAATAGCTGTCTACGCAAGATACTCAACATCCATTAGCCAGATACCATCAGCAACAACCTTCTGTGGAAGGGAACAAACCAGCTTCCAGCTGAAGAGGAAATTAGGAAAAGACAATGGAAATGGATAGGACATACATTACGCAAATCGTCAACATTCATCACGAATCAAGCGCTTACTTGGAATCTTTCAGAGAAGCAGAAAAGTGGAAGGCCAAAGAACACACTATAATGGGGAATGGAAGCAGATATGAAAAGGATGAATAACAACTGGAAAGAACTGGAAAGGATTGCCCAGTACAGGGTTGGATGGAGAGTGCTGGTGGGTGGCCTATGCTCCTTCACGAGGAGTAACAGGTGTAATTAAGTAAGTAGGTAAAATATAAAGTGTAATATTCAAATATCTGAAGAGTAATATGAAACTAGTTTAGTATCATTTTGATATACCTTTGTAAATGACTTATCTGACTAGGTCATATCATCTTCCTGATAAACCACGTCTTCTCATTGCATTATCGAAATTTATCAAAGGGACTAATTGTTTTAAACATCTTCCTGTTAATTTGACTGTATGAAATAAGCTATTCTCGAATAAAATAAGACTAATCGAGTGAACTGATATGATGGGAAAAAACAAACCAAAATTCGATTAATTTACTCATTATGATTTTTGGTTCAGCAATAATTCCGTTTTAATTCAATGTGATGATTACTCAGTGTAGTATTTGTTTTCCCATATGACACTATATTCGATATTCTTGTATTCCATTGACATGAACTATGCTCAGTATGTGATTTATTATAACTAAGGTTTTTTCATTGATGTGATTTCATTCTAATTATTAATCAAAATGGATGTACGAATCAATATATAAATGAGTTTAGTTTTGACTACAGTTGTCATCGTCGTACTTAAGGGTTACTAGCAGAGCTTAAAAGTCAGATCTGGCGTTCAAAAATAAGACATATCATTAACATAATTAATTATAGATAATTCTTAATGAATGTTTTCTATTGAATGTTGACTGTTTTCATTATCATGTTAAAAAAACTTATCTTTCAAATGTACTATTCGTCGTTCATTCTATTTCTAATATTTCTGGTCAGAATAGAATTCTATTCACATGTAAACATCTCATATATAATATTAGTGATATTATGGAATGAAAGTATAATTTGTAAATGAATTTTCGAAATGATTATACTTTATTCGTTGACTTCAACAGATGATTAAACATGAAGGTTTCAGTTAAAATCCAGAACGAAGATCATATATCATAAGCAGAGATGAATGGTGACTAACATTGAAATCGAAGATGCACATATGCCAATAAAAGATTGATCAACTACAGTTCTAAACAATGGGCAGATTTAAACAAGCAACACAAAATGAGGATCATGTATCTTAAACATACAGGTCAAGTATATCAGTTTATAGTTGAGTAACTAACTGACTAAGACCCAAATACATTCAAAAATCACTTTGATTTAAGCTTCAAAAATAAATTAATGGTTAACTACTAGCATTAAGTGAGTTATTATGAAAAAGAAAGTGATTTATTATTCAAACAATCTGACTGCTAAATACACATTACTTTTTTTTCATATCAATTTTAGCTGATGTTGAATTCAGACAAAATCTTATCGATACAAAAGGTATTGAAACTAAACATAAAGAATTAGAATGTCGTGCATTTAATCCTAAAAAATATCCAGTTTATTGGTTTAAAGATGGTTTACCTATAGAACTAAATGATCGTATTTCAACAACAGAAATTGAAGGTTCTTTATACTTAATATTTCAATATTTGGAAATGGATGATACAGGATATTATAGTTGTAAAATTGGTAATCATGAAACCAAAGGACTTTTAGAGGTGAGAATGTGTTTATAGTTTTCTTTACTGATAAGAAAAAAACATTAATAGTTTCACTGGTTGAAATCATGAGTTAATTGAAGCTAGACCACCATGGAAAACCTGGAAGCATTGGATGGGCGTTTCGCCCTAGTATGGGACTCCTCAGCAGTGCACATCCACGAGATTCGAACCCAGGACCTATCAGTCTCACGCCAGGCGCTTAACCAACTAGACCATTGAGCCGGCATCCAACGGTGTTAATGTCTAACTTCAATTGACTCATGATTTCAACCAATGAAATTTCTAAAAATCTCCACAAAACCCATTCTGATATTAATAGTTTCATTTGAAATGCTCTATATCAAAGACATTTTTGAATGATTAAAATAACCCATAGTGTCATTGAATAAGAAAAAGAGAATCCAGCGAAGAAAAGATTGCATCATAGATTGATTATGATGCAATCGTTTATATCCTCCGATAGACATACATTTTCCATATAACTATATATATATATATATATATATATATATATATATATATATATATATATATATATATATATATATATATACATATATATATATGAATGTACAGCTTAAGTAAACGATTTCGTCGAAAAGGACATTATTTTAATATTTAACTATAAAACTTTCAAACCTATTGAGATTTAAGCTATTCTTAGGCTACGGAAACGTTTTTTGCATTTCAGTCAAGCTAAAATGTTACGTAATGTGAAATGACGTTATTGTTTATTTAACTTCACATAATCATTGTTTAGTGTTACAACGATATAATTGAATTAATAAAAATGGCTCTCGAATAATCGGTATCCACACTAAACAGTACTTCCAGGTTTTCCATGGTGGTCTAGCTTCAACTGACTCATGATCTTAACCACTGAAAATTTCATACTATATAATAATAAACAAAAAATGTTTACAATTAGAATTTGCATAATAAACATAAATGAAATCGCTTTATATTCGTTTATGTCTTATTTGTTTAGAAATTTAGTTTTATGTTTCAATTTAACCTATATGCACTCTCTCTATATAAGTAAAATTACTAATATACCACTAGAGGATCTATAATTATCAGAATGAGTTTTGTGGGGAATTTAAGAAATTTCACAGGTTGAAATCATGAGTCAATTGAAGCTAGACCACCATGGAAAACCTGGAAGCACTGGACAGCCGTTTCGTCCTTGTATGGGGCTCCTCAGAAGTGCGCATCCACGATCCCGCACCCCTCGGGATTCGAACCCAGGACTTACTGGCTCCGCGCGCGATCACTTAACCATTAGATCACTGAGCCGGCATCCAACGGTGTTAATGTCTAACTACAGCCAATCCACGAAGTTGCACCACCGAACACCATTGTCTTCAGTGAGTTACTATCTCATAACAGACCTGAGTGAACTCCACTGGTCACTACTTCTCAGTAGAATGTCAGGACATACCTCATGATCGAATCCCGCGGGGGGGGCGGTTTCGTGGATGCGCACTGCTGAGGAGTTCCATACTAGAACGAAACGGTCGTCCAGTGCTTCCAGGTTTTCCATATGAGAACAGAATTATAAGATTTGAATAGTCCACATTGTTGCATAGTTATCGAGAAACTGTTAGAGTTTATTTAAAATGAAATTTGGAATTATTCATCATGATATAGTTGATAAGCTTAGAAAACATGATTTCACCTAACACTAAATATGTATCCATTAACTGATATGTTAACGGATAACTTCTATGAAATAAATATTTTGTACAATTGAATGTAGCTTTGAAACACAGATTCAATTCTATGAAATAATTTTAAACTAGTATTTCATTCAGTTTACTAACATAAACCTAGTAACATAGTTTCAATCTCTGTTCATTCGTTCATTTATAACGAAGAAGAGCTACTTTGTTATGCTTTTAGTGTACGCTTCAAGCAAACTATACAAATGACAGCAAAGTTTCTGTTTTTCATTTCAACTCCAATCATTAGGATTTCTCTTAGATATTTACAATTTTTCGTACAGTAAACTATACTACTACTGATTATCAATCAAAAGATATAATATTTTTTGATCTGTCAATCAAACTTTTCATTGCCACTTTTTGGTTAGTATTAAATACAGTAATAATTGCCTATAATTGACAGAAGTTTTACATATATTCAAATAAATTTAAATTATTATGAAATATCTTGTGATTTATTTTTCTTTAATTTTGTAAGGTACAAGAATGTGAAAAACCTCCATCAGTTGATCTTACAAATTTCAAGACTCAAGCCACTTTAAAGAAAGGGGCTAACTTCATGACAGCAGTTCCATTTAAGGGTAAGTTTCATTTCTTAAAATATAACCTTTGTAACTTGATACAATATTATGACGTGTCAATACAATTCGTATACTGATTATTACTGAACAGCACCCTACCAACTAATTTCAGTAATGAAATTTTTTTGTATAAAACTTACTTTGAGGAATTTTAGAAATAGTTATTAATCAGTTAGTTCTATACTCATTCAATATTTCATTTGTCTTCATTTTGCAAACGAAAATGCTTAAAAATAATCAAAGTATAAAAACGCTCTTGGTTGCCATTGAGTCAAATTAAACATTCTCTCCTTTAAAAGTATCCCCAAAAATATAGAATAAGTGAAGTACAGTCAATTCAGTTAAAACACATAATAGTACATGATCAAGCATATTTTTCACTTCATTGGTTTAAATGTATTACGATAAAAGTGTAACTCACTTGATCTGTTCCTTGAATACGAAAAACCAATATGAATGTATGGGATTTTTCGCTTATTGTGAAGTTCGCGATTCACATCAAACCTATAGATTGTTTACAATGAGATGATAGAAGATTTTAATTATTACAAAACAAAGTATGTATCATTACATTATCACATTTTCAAGCAAATGATTTACTTAGAAATCCCTTACTTCCTAACTAACCTACTAGCAATCATTCATCTTTATTCTACGTAATCCCATCAATCGTTAAATCATGTTACGCATCGAAGAAGCAAACACAAACACTTTTTTTTATTTGAGAGTTTCGTGGAAATTAGTTTAACTTAACAACTGACTTTTGTACAGATTGATCTCAACATCAAAACTAGTGAGAGCCAGTGTGGGTTCTCAGCAGTCGTTTCATCCTAGTAAAGAACATCTCAACATTGCACATTAATGATCAGAGATCAGATTTAGTATGTTCACTTTAATTACTCATTTTGAAAATCTTCAGAAAACAGTACTATTTTGTAACCTGATCATTTTGCACTATTAAATATTAAAGAAAGATTAAGTTTTTCTAGATTTGTTTCAGCTTATCCTATGAACAACACTGACGATTTATTAATGTATGTTGTTATCTTAATTACTTACTTACGCCTGTTACTCCCAATGGAGCATAGGCCGCCGACCAGCATTCTCCAACCCACTCTATCCTGGGCCTCCATTTCTAATTCCATCCAATTCTTGTTCATCTTTTTCATGTCTATTTCCATTTCCCGGCGTAATGCGTTCTTTGGTCTTCCTCTCCTCCTCTGGCCTTGAGGATTCCATGTGAGGGCTTGTCTTGTGACACAGTTGGGTGCTTTCCTCAATGTGCGTCCTATCCACTTCCAGCACTTCTTCCTGATTTCTTCCTCCGCTGGGATCTGATTTGTTCTTTCCCACAGTACGTTGTTGCTAATAGTGTCCGGCCAATGGATCTGAAGTATTTTGCGTAGACAACTGTTAATAAACACTTGTATTTTCTGAATGGTTGCTTTCGTAGTTTCCGCCCCCTACAATAGAACTGTCTTGACATTTGTATTGAAAATCCTGACCTTGGTGTTGGTTGACAGTTGCTTTGAGTTCCAGACGTTTCTCAGTTGTAAATATTCTGCTCTTGCTTTACCGATCCGCGCCTTCACATCTGCATCAGATCCACCATGTTCATCAATGATACTGCCCAGATATGCAAAAGTTTTTACATCTTCCAAAGCCTCTCCATCAATTGTGATTGGATTGGTGCATGCTGTGTTTCATCGGAGAATCCTGCTTTTCCCTTTGTGTATATTGAGACCTGTTGCTGCTGTGGTTGCTGCTACACTGCTCGTCTTCTCCTGCATTTGTTGTTGCTTTGATGTTGGGTGGGTTCAGTGGGGCTGGTCGATTCAAGAGTTCTTTGAAGTGTTCTACCCACCTGTTTCGTTGCTCTTCAATGTTAGTGATTACCTCGCCTTCCTTGCTTTTCACTGGTCGTTCTGGTTTGCTGCGATTTTCAGAGAGTTTCTTTGTTATGTCATACAGTTGTCTCATGTTTCCTTCACTTGCAGCCTTTTCCGCTGTCGTTGCTAAATCTTCCACATATTTACGTTTGTCGGTTCTGATGATCCTCTTCACTTGCTTGTTTACTCTTGTGTATTCAGCTTTTGCCTTGGCTTTTTCTGCTCTTGTTCGGCTGGTATTGATTGCTGCTTTCTTGTTCCTCCTTTCTTGAATCTTATCCAGTGTATCAACAGTGATCCATTCCTTGTGATGGCGCTTCTTGTGACCCAGGACCTCATGACATGCTGAAGTGATTGCCTCTTTGATCCTTTTCCAGTTGCTCTCCATAGTAGTTCCTTCTCCACTGAGTAGATCATGAACTGGAACTTATTGCTCAGAACTATCTTGAATTTGTTGAGTTTGTCAGTATCCTGAAGAAAGGCCGTATTGAACTTTTGTGATATTGTCCGCCTATTATCTTAATGTATTAGGATAATATGAATAGAACAATTGTAGTGTATATACATTAACAAAAAAATGATTGCACACATCATACTTTTGTCAACTTAATGCATAGATATGATCTAAGCAAGTTATAAAACAATTAAAAAGTTCTAATATGCTTAATTTTTGTTCCCTTTTTTTACAACTGAAAACTTAAAAATTGTCTCCCTTTTATCATTTTTTTTAAGAAGCTACTTAATAAAATGTACTAAATTTAGGTCATCGTTTTCAAGTTCCTTAACACAGTAATTGGTATTTTACTGCCTTTTATGGTATGGTTGTTGTTGTTGTTTGCTGTTTGCTGTTTTTATTCGTTGTTGTTCCTATCTATATTTGTTCTTGAAGTGTATTCATAAAACTGAATATAAGAAACTATTCAATCGTTTTATGATATATATACACAGAAATCTAGGTGTGTGTTATTCATATGGTATGTGTATCATGTATATATATACATAATTGTGTTTGTACACTATTGTTTTTCTCTTCTGTACCAACCAGGATTTCAACATTTTAGATTTTCAATTCATTATTTAGATTATATATTTCCTTAGAAAATATGTTCCGAATGTCCCAAAATTCATCGTGTTTCTTTTTTATTTAAAAAGATACTACTATTTGTTTATTTACTTTTTCTTTAAATGAAATAATAATATAAAGTTAATAAAACTGAATAGTACAATAATTCATTCAATAGAATTGTATGTAATTGTTCTAGGGAAACAATTGACTTAATTACATATTGAATATTTACAGTTCAAATGAATAAATATCTTTTGAAATTTTATTCTATATATTTACTTACCCCTGTTATTCCCAATGGAGCATAGGCCACCTACCAGTATTCTTCAACCGACTCTATTGTGAGTCTTCCTTTGTAGTCCTATCCAATTGTTGTTTATTCATTTCATGTCTGTTTCGATTCCTCGGTATAATCAGTTCTTTGATCTTTTTCTTCTCATTTAACCTTGAGGATTCCAACTGAGAGCTTGCGTTGTGACGCTTTTGTCAACGTCTGTCTTATCTATTTCTAGCGCTTCTTCCTGATTTCTTCCTCCACTGGGATCTGGCTTGTTCTCTCCCATAGTAGGTTGTTGCTGATAGTGTAGTGTCTGACCAAAGGATCCTAAGTGTTTTGCGTAGACAACTGTTAATAAACACTTTTAACTTCTGAATGACGGCTTTCGTAGTTTCCGCCCCATACAATAGAACTGTCCTGACATTCGTACTGAAAATTCTGACCTTGGCGTTGGTTGAAAGTTGTTTTGAGTTTCAGATGTTATTCGGTTGTAGATATGCTGCTCTTGATTTGCCGATCCGCGCCTTCACATCTACATCAGATCTACCGTGTTCATTATTGATGCTGCCCAGATATGTAAGGGTTTTTACATCTTCCAAAGCTTCTCTTTCAAGTATGATTTGATTGGTGCATGTTATGTTGTATTGGAGAATCTTGCTTTTCCCTTTGTGTATGTTTAGACCTGCCGCTGCTGAGGCTGCTGCTACACTTTTCGTCTTCTCCTGCATTTGTTGTTGCGTGTACCATAGAAGAGCCAGATCATCTTCATTTAATTTGTTTGATAACTTAAATGTATTGTTACAAATTGTCTACTTTGAATCTTGAGTCCAGTTCACGAAATATAAGTGATTATCGGTTAGATATAAAGATGCATTAATTTACATGATAACCGTATATAATAAAGGCCGAATAACATGACGATGGACACTAGTTAGTGATCAGTTATTGAAAATATTTCAGGTTTGTAAAAAGAATACTTTTGGATTGAATATTCAAGTGATGATGTTTCGAAATGTGATACTGAATGATATGATAGTCCAAACTGTTACAAAATAATAATAATAATATCTCCCATGTTGCCTAGTCTAAATCCATACCAGCTGAGCTATGGAACTTGATTATTTAATAATGCAATCACTCTAAAGTAAGACATTCAACTTTTAAAGTTTGTCAGACTCAACTTACTTACTAACTTACGCCTGTTACTCCTCGTGAAGGAACATAGGCCGCTCACCTGCACTCTCCATCCAACCCTGTCCTGGGCAATTCTTTCCAACTCCTTCCAGTTGTTATTCATCCTTTTCATACCTGCTTTTATTTCCCGACGTAATGTGTTATTTGACCTTCCTCTTTTCCGCTTCCCTTCAGGATTCCAAGTTAGTGCTTGTTTCGTGATGCAGTTTGACGATTTGTGGCTGTTGCTGATGGTATCTGGCCAATGGATGTTGAGTATCTTGCGAAGAGAGCTATTTATAAATACTTGTACCTTCTTGATGATGGTTGTTGTAGTTCTCCAAGTTTCAGCTCCGTACAGTAGAACTGCCTTGACGTTGGTATTGAAGATTCTCACTTTGATATTGGTTGAAATTTGTTGTTGAATTCTATATGTATATGTATATGTCAGACTCAAACTTTTATAAAAATCCTTTTTTTTTGGGGGGGGGGGGTATCTGACGAGTTTAAATATTCTATGACACTGATTAAATAACTTTAACAAACAGTTTTAAAGCAACCCAATACCGTAATTTATGTCAAATTTTCTAAACAAAGGATAATTATTCTCTATTACTACTGTTGAATTAACGTTTTTCAAAACTAATTATGCCATTCGTATCCAAATATAAAATGGAAAAAATTTTGATTTGTTACTGACGGTAAATTAAAAAGTTTTAAAGTCATGGTTCAAATGTAATTTGTACATTTTTTTATAGAAAATTGTACATTTTGTTTTGTGCGCATAAACAGCAAATATTTTTTTTATTTACAGAGTACAAACTATTTTTAATTTAACAACTATTCATTCTCCTTCTTTCGTTCTTTTTTAAATTCAGGTTTCCCTGTACCACAAGTTGTTCTTATGTGTAATGGAGAACCTGTGAATGAAGCAATTAAGTTGAAACCTGTTGTTAAGGGAAATATTGTCGAATTACAGTTAGAGGATGCTGCTAGAGCTGACAGTGGAAAATATGAATTGAAATTGAAAAATGAACTTGGTGAAGCTTCAGTACCACTTGAACTTAATATTCTTGGTATGTATTAAAATTTTATTTTACTATTTTATTTATTTAATTAATTTATTTGCTGCCTTCTATTCCCATACGATATAATTCCAAGATCGATTTTAGTATAAATCGATAATAGACTAGACAACCATTGGTTTATAACTCGTCAGAAGCTGACAAAGAACAACCATGTATTGATTCTTTAATGAGTATTATTTTATGAAAAAAATCACCCTTTACTGGTTACAGGTAGGTTGAATTGCGGGCTTGAGGACGTTCGGAAGAGGTTGATATCATTAAGTGATATAAACAAAGATGTACCTAACACATTTTTTGAAGAATGATCATTAGTTATTTGTGATTGAAAAGATTATGTGACAAAGACGTTAATACTAACTCCCTTTTTATAAAATAAATACATAGTTCTTTTCCCTAAATTAATAGCTTAATGATATTTCATGGTCTATATCTCCGTTTGATCTAAGACAATCACTGAAAACCATGGAATATTGGATAACTGTTTTGTCCTACTATGGTAATCTCCATCAGAGGGCCCCCATAATCTAAAGAAGACCTAACCGAAGACTATCAGCTGTCGATGCGAGCGTTTAACATTTGGATTACTGAGTTAGCAGTTACTAGATTATCCACCTAACTTTAAAATGTGACGACATTTCATCTCCATTGGTAGAATATGTCTTACTCCCAACAAAGTTGGACTCTACTTATCGTAGTTCCATACTAGAACCCCCGAAATCACCTCCTATAGCTAGTTACAAGTGGTCGTATGATTTGTACTGCTATTGGAGTTTGTGGCGACCGCCAACTGTAGCATGTTTTAACACGGATTGGTCTTAGACATTCAATGAGAACGTGGAAGCACATTTTAATATGTTTACCAAACTATATCTAATTTAATTCTATTTTTTTAAAGATCGCCCTGGCAAACCACGTGGTCCGTTATTGTTAACTAGCTTATCAGCTAAAAAATGTGTACTTGAGTGGGATCCACCTGAAGATGATGGCGGCTCACCAATCAAACATTACGTTGTTGAAAAAATGGATGTTTCTGATGGTAATTGGAAACTGGTTAAAAATGCTAAAGCACCTCAATGTGAAGTCGACTTGGAAGAGGGCCACAAATATAAATTTCGTGTACGTGCTGTTAATAACGAAGGTGAAAGTGAAAATTTAGAAGTTGATAAGGAGATCCTAGCCCGTGATGTTTGTGATCCACCGGATGCACCGACTGGACTAGAGGTATATATATATTATTATGTCAATTACTTTTATATAAATTTCACTTCTTGTAGAGTGTTTCAGTCTCATATAACGCTGAAGAACGTAAGGAATTAAATAATTAGTACACAAGATCATTAACTATGATTGATCTATCGAAATTCTAGTTTTGCTCATAATGCCTGGATATTTTTAAATGACCACAACTGAATGATTTCGTCTTAGACCAAACCCTATGATTTATTCTATATGCGTTCACTAAATTCTTGATTTAGATACCTATGAGATGATAAACAACTTAACAAGGTCATTTTAGGAACGATAATTACTATTCAACCCTTATTTTACTTAACATAATTATCAGTGTCTATTACATGTGGATAAATATTTAGATTCCATATTATTTAATTTGTTACCTTGAGTGATGACACCGTATCAAGGGATTTTAAAATGATTTACTGCTTGTCAAAAAGGTTTATTTGGTAAATTCAGTAGATAGCTATCTGATGACACGTGAAAACGTAACTATATGATACATCCTTCCAAACATCTGGCTGGAAACTTACCACTAGATCTATTTAGAATTTTTCTAGTGTAGCTTTCATTTTACCATTACATTTTATAGAGGTCTTTTTAATGTGTTTTCTAAATTGTCTATACTTTGCATTTCGAACAACAGATTGAAGATTATGATCGTGATCATGCGAAATTAAAGTGGCTTCCACCAAGACGTGACAATGGCGCACCTGTATTAAAATATATCCTTGAAGCTAAAGCAAAAAGTAAAAATAAATGGGAAACGGTAAAAGAGGTTTCTGATCCAGCAGCTAAAGTTGATCTAAAAGAAGGTGAAGAATATGAATTCCGTGTAACTGCAGTTAATAAAGCCGGTAAATCAGAACCAAGTGAAGTTAGCAAACCACTTATAGCCAAACCACGTTTCTGTAAGTAATTCTTATTAAAACTACTTATCTATATAAAAGTATATCATTTAAAAGTAACCACAAATCATTATTCATTAACACTTTTTAACATTCTAATTCGTCCTAATTTATTGTATAATCCAATCAGTTTAGGGATTTTAGTATATTTAAACTTATTCGTCAAACTTAGTGGTAGCTTTGACATTACATACAAATATGTTTACTTAGAAATAAAGCCACCAATCTATCATAGATTATATGACATTGTGCTTGTGGTTCTTCAATAGACTGTCCTCAAATATACAATTTAAGAAAACTCAAACGAATATATATTTTATACTTTATTTAAGCATATTTTTGCTACCAGTTGTCTAAGGAAATGTATCGCAGTATCCCATCAACAAGATTATAATCTATCACATTTAACATTATTCTTAATAGTGTTTTCATGATTGAATTAGCCATCGATTAAAATAAGAAAACTTTTGTCTCCCGTTATGTCTGAAAAAATCTAGTATAACATTTTGAACCTTGATTTTGTAGTTTATGGAATCCGTTAGTTAAAATGAACTTTAACTCTAGGTGAAGCTGTAATTACTATGAAATTCCCCCTTATATTCGACAATAGCCAATCGATTAATTAAATGCATTCCACTACTTCGGTCAAGAAAATTGAGTGAATTTAAAGATGAATAAATATAATTAACCACTAAAATTTGATTAATATGTGTAATATATTTAACACTACAGTCGCAAAACTAGCCCAGTCAATTTGTTTTATTTAGTTTATTACGATATTTCCCAGTGATAAAACCATTGATCACAGTTTAAATGACAATGCATTTGACATTCAGCGAAGCCATAAGTGTAAGTAATGTGGCCTTTAGACTAATCAGTTGATTTTAGTGATATTTCCGTTATTATCACCTTTTGATATGTGATAACCTAAATTTCGCCAAAATGAACGATTTATCACTATGTCAACTGATAGAAACTCTTGTAATGGTATCTAATTGATATCGATTTGAATTCAGTTCTAATGTAACTTCAGTTCCAAACTAAATGCACTATTTCGATAAAACCATGAGTATTATGCAGTCATGAAAAAATCAGTTTGAACATCGCGGATTTTACTTTAATCCCTTTGTTCTATGTTCATTATCTAATAAAACTTTGAAAGCTTAGTAATATATTGTCATTGTGTTCAATAAAATTAGTAGATCTTGATCAGAAGTCATAGCACACTTAGTTGAAAGTAAGTCTTTTTTTTAAATAGATGGACAACCACCAGTAATATATTATTTTAACTCTTCTTACAGTCATTCATATTACTAGAAATCATACTTTTCAATTCATATGAAAATTTATGTAAATGGTTTAGAGATTGTTATAAATTTTGGATGTCATTTTATTACAAAATGACGTCAGTTGAAGAACCGCCAAAACTACTGAGTACTAAACATCTGGTTGATCGAAATTTGAGATACTTCAACAGTTTCCAACTATTCAATGGGATGCCAGAATTTATATGACCAACCAATCAATGAGCGAAATAGATATTCATCGATGACGTCAGATGAGGATATGTATACGCAGGTTACAAATTGGTTAAAATCGGAAATATAAACTGATTGGTTCTGACCACCTGTGATTCCGCAGATACAAAAAAGAAGTCCTAATTTAGAACGAAAATAGTTATTTGATGCTAACTCATTTATCAGATTCTTTTGCTAAAGTTACTTTGTGATAGAAACAACCTTCAAATCAAAGTGTAGTTTTTTTCTTAATTTTAACCTTAAATATTCTGTAACAAGCAAGTAATTATTTCTTTCTTTTACATTTTAGTGAAACCATTCATCATTAAAACTGGTTTAAAACCAATAAAAGTAAAAGTCGGTGAAGTTGTTCAATTAAAGCTTGATTTTCGCGGTGAACCAGATCCTGTAGCAGTCTGGTCAAAAGAATCAACTGTAAGTCCCTATAAACATCAATCTAAAAGTCTATTTTCAAAATTTATTTGCATTTATTTTACAAATTCAAGCAAGAATAATTTTATTTTTTCTAAGTTAACAAGTCACAAGTGGACGATTCCGAAAGGTTTAATGTTATTACAGAAAAATATTGTTTTAGATTAACTACAGGTATTATTTAAATCGACAAACAGGAAACATTCTCTTGCATTATTATTATTACCACATTATTATTACCATATTCCGAGTAATCCCAAAAGCTATTCAAGAAATACTCTCCATCTTAGAATATTGAAGCTAAGCTTCTCCTCAATACTATTTTTGCCTGCTTGAATTATTTTAACTTTATTGTACAAATATATACTTAGTAGGTTAAAGCTAATTTAACTCAAACGGAACTCTGATCTGCGGAAACACACTGGTTAATTTTATTCATATAATTCCTTATTAGAAACGAAAGTTGATAAACTATATCACTGACCGACTTTTAAACACTAATTATTATCATTATTCATGTTATTAGCTCTAAACATATGACATGATAAACAGAAGGTTGAGTATCTCCTAGGGAATGTGTAGTGTTTACCTCATTCATCCATGCTATTAACAATTATCTTATCTGCAATCACAATATCACCCGTTTATAGACGATTGATGCAATGTAATAACTAACATTCCATATTGGATTATCAATCCTAATAACAGAATGCAAGTTAAGCTACCTTTAGAAAAACTACTGTGTTAAGCATCGGAGAGCGTTTGAGGAGATACGTACTAAATTTAAATCTCGGTTTTAGGAACAATACTGGAGTACAGCCTCACTGAGCTGAACAGAACAAAACAAAAACCACATGCCCAGATTCTATAGCTATTTATTGTTAACAAACATGATAACGTAACTTCAGTCATTATAGAAACATCCGCTCAAGGAGCAAATATTTTTACAGAAACTGATCAAGTTTAGTTTTGAAGATCAGTAACTGAGGTACACAGACCATCACTACACGAGCAATACTCAAAGTTATCTATCTATTTGTGTACAGTAAGTTTTAAGTGTAGTACTGTGGTGAGAGCTACTTATATTGATATAAGTAGTATATAACGTGCGTTAAAAGAACGTAATGTCCGGCAGCAAAAGATGGCGAAGACCAAGAAAGGTGGAGCGAGAACATAATGCAATTTGTAAGAAAACCTATGAACAATGGAATGGGAGGCAATGGATTAGTGTTTGCAACGGAAACAGTACAGTTTGATATGATACATTGATAATTTGCAAATTGACGATTGACTTTGTGGTATTCAGATTTTGTTGAGATAGTCTGTAATTTTCGTGCCAAATACATCCGTTTGTCCCCACCCGTGTTCTTGTTCACTACATTTGGTGTCGCTGCCAACCGGGAGAGGAGGAGGGTGCTGTTCTGCGGACGCCGTTGCGGGCCTGGAGTTGAGGTGCCAGTTGGAGCAGTCTGGTGCGGAGAGGTGTCGTCTGGTGGAGTGTTCTGGCGGGGCGGCGTTGGCTGTAGCGGGTGCTGTCGACGGAGAGAAGCGGTGGGACGCGCGGCTGCTGGGCGGACATCGGATGTAGATGGCTCGGCAGGCCGGTGGAGTGCGGGTGTTAAGCGTCCCAGGTGCCGGGTGGATGTCGGTCGTTGTTGCCCCGGCAGGTCGACGGAGCTATGGAAGTCAGCGCGCCGCAGACTCGACATTTTGGACGGAGAGCGTGGCACAGGCTGCAGAGACGGAGAATGTTGCACGGCGAGCACGAACCACCACAAGGACGACTGTTTTAAAGGGGGGGACGAGTGTGGTGAGAGCTACTTATATTGATATAAGTAGTATATAACGTGCGTTAAAAGAACGTAATGTCCGGCAGCAAAAGATGGCGAAGACCAAGAAAGGTGGAGCGAGAACATAATGCAATTTGTAAGAAAACCTATGAACAATGGAATGGGAGGCAATGGATTAGTGTTTGCAACGGAAACAGTACAGTTTGATATGATACATTGATAATTTGCAAATTGACGATTGACTTTGTGGTATTCAGATTTTGTTGAGATAGTCTGTAATTTTCGTGCTAAATACATTCGGTTGTCCCCACCTGTGTTCTTGTTCACTACAGTACGACTGAAACGTCACAGTGTTCAGTAGTTCTCCTAAATTATCGTGCGTGTACTAAATTCATTGGGTTGAGTCGTAAGAAAAGTGGTGTTTTTGATGAGGTTTTGTTCTCTGAGCCAGATGCTTTGGTCGTGGAGCTTTCATCGTTCTTGTGAGCGACATCATCAGCACAAACGTTACCATTTTAAAATCTGGTGTACTGTTATTCGTAAACTCACAAGTAAATTAATAGTCACTCAAACTGTTTCTTACTTTTATAGCCCCTTGAGTCAACACCAGAAATTGAATTAACTTTTGAACTACGATCAGCGTCTCTTAAAATTTTATCAGCTCAGCGTAAAGATACCGCTTTGTATACTTTGCGAGTAAGTAACGAAGTTGGCGAGGATCAGGCAAGCATTGAAGTTGTTGCACTTGGTAAACCATCTCGTCCAGTTCCACCAATGGAAATTACAGAAGTTACCAAAAATTCTGCTCAGTTAAGTTGGAAGAAACCGGAGGATGATGGTGGTACACCGATCACGTAAGAAACAAAAATTTATAAAATTACTAACATTTCTCGAAATAAATACAATTTTTATATGAATAGAGCAAGAACAAACATTGATGCAGAATAGTATGAATTCATATTATTTCGAGGTTTCTCATCAGCTGCTTACAAACCAAAATTGTGATAGAATTTTTTACATGGAGATAGTGTGAAAACAATTGACATAAATGAGTGTAAATAACTGGATTACAATAATAACAATGGTGGTCTAGCTTCAACTGACTCATGATTTCAACTTGTGATATATATATATATTCTAGAAACAGGTCAGAGGTCAAAAGAGGGGGGGGGTTAATCCAGGGTGGGTGGTGTAATAATTTAGTGAAGTTCATAAATTGTAATAATTGTAGAGATTAATGAAATTAAATAATGATAAGGTAGATTACGTAATAATAATTAAATAGAATTTGGAAAGTTAAGATAATTTAAGAGGATCAGGTGGTGGAAATGTGTGAATAAAATTTATTTTAAAAAATTAGGTAATAGGGGCGAGTATAAAATATCTTAGAATAAGTAAATGAAAAATAACCAAAACACAAAACAAACAGAAACAAAAAGATTATATATTTATAGACTGTATAATAGAGAAGCTCGAAAAGAGTTGAAGATATTCCATCCAATCCTCGACAAATGATAAGACCCCTTGTATTCGAATTGGATGACTATAAAGATGATTTCGTTTTTACTATTAAAAAAAACTATAAATACCTGATAGTTTTGTACCATACTTGACATTGTTTGGAATAGCATACCTTTCACTTGTCTCCTGTTTCCTCACTTACAACTTGAAAGGTTCTAGCGTTCGAATGCTTAAGTTACACGCGGTAAATGAAGAATCTAAGCTCTATATATAACAGAAGGTTAATCAGAGAATTTCTTGCTGATATTATTAGTTATGAAACCAAAAAATCAAACTGTTATATATATATATATATATATATATATATATATATATATATATATATATATATATATATATGTTGACAATATTTAGTCAGTTGTTTCATAGATTTCAAAACAAATATTGTTCAATTTACAGAAATGTAAAACCAATTAATTGTTTCATTGTTTGATTGACTGGTTGATTGATTGATTGAAATAATAATAATAATTTTTGTATAAAATTAACATTAGTTGGTTGTTCGTTTTTGTTTGTTTAGTGTACCCATATTATCGGTGATGGTTACAATCACTTTTCGATAATTCAATATGATTTGGAAAAAACAAAATTGCTAAGGGATTATTCGTTTGTTTTTGCAAAAGATAAAAGAATTTAATTAATGTTTGCCTAATATTAATTGTCATGCTAAACCAATTGATTTATTTTGAATCTAATTATCTTGGTGGAGTTTTGTTCTCTGAGCTGGATGGTTCGGTCGTGGAGCTTTCATCGTTTTTCTGAACGACATCATCAGTACAAACTTCAGATAGAAGTGAAGTGTTCGAATTTCTCCATATGTGTTTCACAGCTTGTTCTGTGCACCTCGATGTTGACTAATTCTTGTTGACCTTAAATTTATCATTGTTTACTTCTTTATTTTGGTTGTGTCTCCCATTGGTATGATTTTTGTTCCTATATTTATGCATGGTTTTCCTGATTGGTTGATAAATTGGATTGATTTCAATATGTTTGTTGATTGCTGATTGATCTGAGTACCAGGCTTCTAAAAATTCTCTGGTGTTTTTGGAGTTTCCTCTGTCTAAGATTTCTACATTTTCCCAATCGAATGAGTGTCCGTAGTTATCCACGTGTAATTATTTGTTACAATATATTTAGGGATTAATACATTTAAAAATGATAATTAAGTCGAAATTGTTTATCAATAATTCTGTTGATGTGTGATATCAATCGTCATTAAAAATAATAGATACCTATAAAAAAAAACAGATGTCAATATCTAGATTAGTTATCATATCCCCACGACAATTTTATACTGGGATTTGCTCACAATTCTAACACAATTATCAATCTCATAACTCAGAATTATGTTGAGTGTTTTTATTGATTCCATCATTTGGTTGATAAAGAGATACCATCTGTTAGCGAAAAATAACATTTAAGAATGACTGGTAAACCAGTCGATAAGGTTGTAAATATTCATCGAGTAAGATGGTTGGGACACGTGTTACATATATGCCTGAACACCGTTTACCACGACGAGCAATGCTGACTAGTGTTGGAGACGACTGGAAGAAAGTTAGGAGTGGCTAAATCAAAACTTGGCATCAGTCATTGAAATCACGAACTTCTAGTCTCAGGCATGTTGGTACATGCAGACTACTTGGTTGGGGTCCGCGTGGCTATCGTAACCAATGGTTGGAGACTCTATGTGACATGGCTCAGACTCCATCACAATGGCGTAGGTATATACAGTCTTTGTCTTCCCTTAAACCGTTAGATTAAAATTACGTTATACCTTTCTTTCTAACTCTTTCTTCCTGTAATATGTCCTTGTACACAATCTTTCTTTTATATATCAATACCATCGCATTAACTATTTTTATGAATTTGGTGTTTATCTTGTTGTGCTAATGAAATATGGTAACTTGGACCTATGCATATATTTGCCTGGTCCTACGTTGTGACTGACTGATTGAAGTTTAAAATGCAGTTTCAGATGTTGAGTTTAATATGTATTAATTTGTTCGGGAATTATTGTTGCAGTTCATTGAAGAGGTTTTAATTTTTATAGTAAATTTGTTGGACAAGTACTTTATAAAAGCTTATATGCCGATTTCTGTTATGAATGATGGTTTAACTATTATGGATATAAAGCAATTAGTCTCTTTTATAAATTTCGATAGAACAATGAGAAGACGGAGTCGATCTGAAAAATGTGATGTATTAGCGCTATACATTTCGAACTCTCTGGTCACACATATACTTGTCAGGGCATTTTTATATGGAAATTAATAAAGGTCAAACAAATAAAAGTACAATTAAAATAACTAAGGGGAGAGAAAGAATAAGAAATTGTCACGTTATCCTAAGCCATAGAATGACTTAAGGATTACCAAGGTAAATTCAAGGTTACGACAAATTGTTTTTGTACACATAAGGGGGGTTTAAATTTACGAATAGCCAAGGCTTCAATAAACTTAAGAATTCGTCTTTAACAATTTCTGTACAACATTATAAATGCTGTATTAATGTCAATTTTGTGCCCCATCTCGGTTATATGTTTTGCTATCGATGAGCTTGGTTTTCTACCTCCTACATTGATCGGATCATTTGACATACATTGACTTTAAAGCCATCTAGGCATATGTTCATTGACCCTTGTTGCATTGTTCGATTACTCCTCCCTATGTATGTGTATCCACACAAACATTTAAATTGGTAAATACAATGGGATGTGACGAAATCATTAGTGCATTGTTTGGGTCTATTAGGAATCATGACCTTAGACTTTTCAATTACTACCAACTGAGCAGCAAAATACGTATTCTCGATGGCTGCTTTCAATCTCTGCCTTAAGACTATACTTTTAGATTCGCTTCTATATGGAAGATTGATATAAACTTTTTTCTTTGGCACTGAATAAATTAGAGGTCTTGGCATTAACTGACTTTTGCACCTATTAATAAACTTGAGCGGATAACCATTTGCTATTAATGTGTCAGTCGGTAACTTTTCATCTTTTTCCACCATGTCAGAGGTACATATTCTTCGAGTCCTCTTAAAGAGGCACTTAACCAGACCTCTCTTGTATTGCAATGGACAGAAACTATGGAAATTTAAGTATTGACCCGTCCAATTTGGTTTCCTATACACTGACCGTCTAATAGTGCCATCATCCCTTCGACTTAAGAGTATGTCTAGAAAGGCTAATTGGCCATTACTTTCTGATTCATGTGTCATCACAATATCGTTTTGAACACCATTGAGGTTTTCCAGTAGTCGGTAAAGATCAAAATCCTTGTCACATATAATTAGGATATCGTCCATATACCTTCTATATAGATTTGTCTCACTAATGAGGTCACTCGTCATATATTCCACATATGACATGAATGCGTCAGCTAAGAGAGGCCTCAAAGGGCTACCCATAGTTACACCATCAGCTTGTCCAAAATATTCACCATCAAACGTAAATTGAACATTAGCTGTACATAATAAAAGTAATTCTTTCAAAAATGGTAACGGAATAGGAAAATGGGGAAAGTCTTTAGAAATATAGTCACAAAGGAAATCCACCGTCTTTGTTAACGGTACATTCATGAGGAGAGAGTTTACATCAAATGAATGCAAAGATTTATCTTTAATATTAATGTCACCAAGAAGGTCAATTAGTTCAAATGTATCTTTTAAAGAGAACTTACATAGATTAGTACGAATTGGGTTTAACAATTTTACTAACCATTTAGCTAGCTCATGTGTGGGAGAATCACGCATAGACAAAATTGGTCGTAATGGAATATTAGGATAGCCAATAAAATATGTTGATTACAAAATATGATAAATTAGTTCTACCTAACCGAGTTTTACGAAAGCCAGTAGATTAAAATTGATTCATTCATGCATAGTAATGTAATTAAACACCGTTGTTCCTTTGAATGAAAATGTAACTAAGTCAAATGTTATGTATCTAATCAAAAAACAACATATAGTAGTTGTTAATTGATCAATATTTTTTTCTGACGGAATAGATAATCTAAAGCCACTTGATACCACTTAATATATTAAAACAATAATATTGTATTTTGTTATTTACTGACTGACTTAAATAAACTTAAAATATTAGCATTGTGTTTCACTATTGACCAGACATTGTTAAAAAACTGTAAGAAGTTTTATAATCAACAACTGAATTGTTCTAAAAGTGTTTTTTTTTATGTAACTGTTGTTTCCCTGTAGATTAGCAAAACTACCTAAACTGATTATTACGTATTGAACACATCTTTGGTTAAACTATTATACCTATGAGGATAGTAATTAACCTCTTACATGTATATACATATATTTTTTATTAACAAGGCACTATAAAGTTGAAAAAATGAACCTGAATAAAGGCCGATGGGAACCTGTAGCTGAAATTACTAAAGGATTAACAGCGACTGTAAATAAATTAGAAGAAGGTCAACCATATAAATTCCGTATAATTGCTGTTTCAAGTCAAGGAGAAAGTGAACCACTTGAATGTGATACTGAAATAATTGCTAAAAATCCATTTGGTATGTTTCAAATAAGAATATAATTATTTATTCCATTGATTGTTATTAGTTTAGACGAAGTATTTTAGAATATATTTTATAAAATGTTAAAACGTTTGTAAACTATCAGAAAAATATGTAATGTAAGATAGTTATGATCAAAAGTATAAGGAAGCGTTTCTGATCTGGAGGACTTTCAAGTTCAGTTCAGTTGTAAGAGGTTTTATTCTTTGCACGGGCTAGTTTAATCAGTTTTCTTTATATTAGTATAAAGATAAATTAACTCATTTTATAACAGAATAACAAATGACTCAATAAATAAATTGTATAAATCATAGTGGTCAAATTAAATATCACAACAGAAAATTACTAGTATTTGACGAACAGTGGTCAGTGATCTTTGAAACACACTTTTAATCATCTAATAACTTTGCTGTCGACGGAGAGGAGCGGTGGGACGCGCGGCTGTTGGGCGGGCATTGGATGTAGATGGCTCGGCAGGCCGGTGGAGTACGGGTGTCAAGCGTCCCAGGTGCCGGGTGGATGTCGGTTGTTGTTTCCCCGGCAGGTCGACGGAGCTATGGAAGTCAGCGCGGCGCAGACTCAACATCTTGACGGAGAGCGTGGCACAGACTGCAGAGACGGAGAATGTTGCTCGACGAGCATGAACCACCACAAGAACGACTGCTTTAAAGGGGGGGACGAGTGTGGTGTGAGCTACTTGTGTTGATATAAGTAGTATATAACGTGCGTTAAAAGGACGTAATGTCTGGCAGCGGAAGATGGCGAAGATCAAGAAAGGTAGAGCGAGAACACAATGGAATTTGTAAGAAAATGCACGAACAATGGAATGGGAGACAATGGATTGGTGTTTGCAACAGAAACAGTCCAGCTTGGTTTGATGCCTGAATATTTTGCAAATTGACGATTGACTATATGGTATTCAGATTTTGTTGAGATAGACTGTAATTGTTGTGCTAAGCACATCCGTTTGTCCCCACCCGTGTTCTCGGTTACTACAACCTGACTAATGAGATAAGTGATAAATATCATAATCTAATCAATCTTCAATTAATATCTCCTGGATATTCTCTAAGCTAAGAATATATAGACTCTCAGATAGTTGTAGCAAGTTCACCAAATGATTTGAAGTTAGATAAGGAAAATAAGTGATACATTAGTCAATGGATTACCACAATCGATCTCGATTTATGCAGTTTGGTATACATAGAGATAGAGGCAATACAAACAGTCATCATGTTTCAATTTGTGCAACACAGTTTAAATAAAATTGGGCTGGTTTTATTTCTTTTTATCAGAAATCAACTCCTATAAGTATTATCCTAATAATGGTGTGTAGAAATCTAAATAGATTTAAACATGATCGCTAAATTATCTCTCATCAACTCTATTACTTCATTGGTAGATATGAAAGCAACGTGGAAGTTATATACAATCATCAGCGTTAAAATGATTAGGAGTAAGAATGATCTTCAGCTACTGGAATGAGTTTCTGCATTAAACGCACTTTAATTTTAAGATCGCAAAACGGTCTAATTAAAATAAATACTGATAATCCTTAGAATACAATATTTCTTGTTTGTAATTTGATGTTGTAGAAAGACCTGGTCCACCAGAGAAACCAAAGATTGCTGACTATGATCGCACTCACATAGATATAAAATGGGAACCACCTGAAGATGATGGAGGTGCACCTATAAAAGGCTATCATGTTGAGCGCAGAGAGCCAAGGTCGCAACGCTGGATGCGTTTGACACGTGTTCCTCAACAGGATCTTACATATTCTGATTCCGGAGTTCGTGAAGGAAAAGAATACGAATATCGTGTGATAGCAGTGAATGAAGGTGGCTTAAGTGATCCAAGTCCTCCAACTGATTTACAATTTGCAAAAGCTAGTCGAGGTAAGTTTTATCCATTAGACTTTGACTCTATATTATCCTGACGAAAATAATGTATCAAGCCAAGTACAAAAACCTGATCAAACACCACACAAACCACAGAGCTTGTATTCAGAGGCTATAGATAACTCGTTCCAGTTCATTCTTTGCATCAAAAGTTCCCCTGCATTGTGCTAAAGACTAAATTTCACAGATACTGTGTCATTTTGAATTTACTCTTTGCAATATTGATTACTGATTTGTTTGTTCCAATTCATCGAAGTTTAACACATTAAACGACCCTATAGATTTATCCTTCCAAGTAGACTCAAGAGGTCTTCATTAGTACTGGGAATATTTATCACCATTAAATGAATTAGTTACTAAGATTTCCAAACCACTAAATATTCACAATGCAGTAGATTGTGATGAGTGCTCAATTCGAAGACTGGATTTCTTGAAATTGTAAACTACATATTATCAACGTCAGTAAATGTTCGCTCAATAAAGCTGAATCATACTAAAATCTAGAGTATGATATTTGTTACTATGCATGAAGAAATTATCTGTAATCTAATTCTTTTGATCAGTCATTTCTCTTACCGAAGTGATAAGAACACTACGGAAAATTTATAGAACCATTAACATAGATCTTTCACTTGTAGTTGTAATTAGACGAGCTGCTGTTTACAATACTTAAACTATAGATAATTTTTACAGCAAACCATTTATAACACCTTTCGTTATTCTGCCTAGTGCTGGAAATTTTTGTCTAGCTAATTAAATTCAAAAATCAGCTGGTTGAGATGTGGCCTCTTGAATTTTTTTTTCTTCCAGAACCTCCTAAATTAAAACTAACTGAATTGCCATTGGGAATAAAACAAGAGATCCGATTAAGAGCCGGTGAACCATTACATATGCCTATCCCAATAACTGGTGCTCCTACACCTACAATAACATGGTCCAAAGACAATAAACCATTGCCAACTCGTTGTCAACTGCAAAATTCTGAAGAACATACTTGTTTAGATGTACCCAAATCAATACGTGATGATTCGGGTCTCTATAAAATTCATTTAGCGAATGAATATGGTCAAGATGAAGCAGTTGTTAAAGTTATTGTAATGGGTATGTTTATCATATTTTTTATTGATCGGCCATTTTGTACGTTATTTTAAAAAAAGGTAGCCAATATTTAAGAGACGAATAGCAATAAGGCATTAATATCTATGTTTAACAATGCTTACGATAATTTCGTCAAAACAGATCTAGTGACAACTAATTATGAAAGAAAAACTGGTTGATTTCTCTTCTTAGAATAACATTACCCTCAAAATTTAATTTCAATATCGTAAGTGATAGACCTGTAGTGGGCGTCGAGTCGCGGTTCACTATGATCACCACTACAGGAAGACTACGTGCCAGTTACCAGGTTAGATCCCTCTGTAGACCAAATATCAGGAGGTAATTGGAGGTTGTATTAAAATGTATTTGTTGACGATCGAAATAATACCGAGATCGTGCCAAAGTTTACAAGCGGGACTATTGAGCGTACGGAGTTCGTGCAAGGTCACAGACAACGGAAGGATGTTTTTTTTAGTACACTTAAACAATCAGGTATTGTAAAACAATCACTGGTACAATTGGTTATAATAACAATCATTTCCATTATACCAATCGCATTCTCTTCATAAAAGTAGGTCACTACAGACTGTTATTTTTCATTTTAAATGAATCGGTTAATTAATGAATTTAAAAGTACTATTCATGTATTATTATGGTGTTATACGATAAGTCAGTGATAATCTCTTTGCATTAGATCTATTAATACAAGAGAAATAGTTTATTTGATTCAATGAATTGCGTAAATATGCAGTCAATCATCTGGTTTGATATTTTTGGTGTGATAGTGTGATAATTACTTATAAAATAGACTTATATTCTGAAATTCCTGAAGAAAAAGGCATTGAAAGACAGAACGGCTAATCAGCAAAAATAAATCATCTTAAGAGAGACCATTACATGTTATAAAACTCACAACATGAATACCTATAACATTCACTTTTTTTAAAAAGATATTTACCATGTTATAAAATTAAGACCTGACAATCAACCTCAATGAGTTTCAGAAATATCACCATAGGAACAAAATACTATTAAGATTGTTATTAAATAATGAAAACTCCCTGTACATGGGATATTTTTCCATCGTTCTTATGAATTTAAAAAAAAAAACTTTGCTTCACAAATAATTGACGATTAATTACACTATGGAAAGCAACAAAATTGAAAAAAAATCTTCTTAGTATAGAAAAGCTTAATCATGTTATGTATTCCCATTCAAATAAAGTTACTAACAATCTTTTGTAAGGAAAAAAAAATGTAGCTGACAAGAATAAACTTCATTTGACCTTTAATATTCAGTAAAAATACTTCTGTAATATGTCATCCTCTTTTCATATAAATTACTCATTAACTGTAATTTATGTATATTTATTCTTTTACATAAATGGATTATTTCGAAACTAAAGAGGTCTTACATAGATTGATGTAGTATTTAAGCATAGCTAGAAGAGATTAAACAAATACAGATAGATGTAACAATTAAATCTTTATTATGCAATAGATAGTATGATTTCTCTGTTTTTTTTATCATTGGTTTATTGCTTGATATATGTATAACTTGTCAATAATTTAAGTAGTATAGATTTAAGAGAATAAAATGGAATTATGAAATATGTCATTTAAATGATCTACTGAACAATTTTTTTAAAACTATCATTGAACATATAAGTATGAATTCAACTTGTCCAACAATAAATATTACATAGTATCTGTCAACAACAAAAAAACATCCTCCACTAATACCCATTGGTGATCATCATGTATTTCTAGATGTTATATTTAAAAATTAGTTTTACTTAAATAAATACGTAGATACTTTACTAAAATTAATCCAGACAGGCTAGAAAACTTTAGTTATCACTCAACTTCTTCATCTATATTTTATATCTTCAAGTTGTTATCGTGTAGATCTACACATACCATGTTGCATCAAGAAATACTAGTGTGTGTAGACATTTTTTTTCTTCAGAAAAGTGTTTACCTCTTTATGAATGTTTAAAAACTATAACATTCTTTATCAAACTAATATCTACTTTATTAATCTTTTACAGGTATGTAAGAGATAACAAGTTTAGTTTAAATATTTTTGTCAGTCGACTATTTCATTTCTCCCACCGGTATTATTGCTTTTTTCCCTTTTCATCATCCTTAATTTCTAATTTAAATTAGCATATAGGCATATTGTTTTTAAATCATAAAGTTGCTTAGGAGCACACCAAAATTGTTTGTAAATAAATTAGAGAACTAAGAATAAAATTTCTTTCATACACATAGTTCCCTTTATTATCTTAAATAGAGCAAGAACAAAGATTGGTGCAGAATAATCTATGAATTCATTTTATTTCGTTAGGTTCTCATCAGCTGCTTACATCCTAAATTATTTGAAATTCAACATTATTACAGATATTGACATATTTATACATAAGAGTGTGAATAAGGATCAATACATGTGTATGATGTAGAAAATATTCATATACAGTTAATGAGCTCATAAAAATGTTTGGTTCGGATAAATAAATAAAGTTAGAAAGGGAAAGTTCTGGAACATTGAGATAGTGATCAGAACTCATGAAAATAGATTAATAGTAATAAAGAAAATATGAATTAAAATCAATCATTTATGTATGATATAATTTAAACTTCAGAAAGAGTTGTAATAATGACGCAATAAATAAATAAATAGGAGCAAATGAATGGAAAGGGTGGGAGTTATTGTTACCAGGGTAAAGAAAGATTTATTACTGTCTCTTTTTGTATACATAGATCTGGTTTTAAACGTTTGATTGCTAATGCTTCAGCGAATTTCAAAAGGTTGGAGTTTTTGATTGTTTGATAATCACCTTGAAGGACTTCAGTATATCAACTTCATGTCCTGTATCAAGGAGATGTCTTGCGATAGCACTGTTGAATGCGTTCAATCCATTTAACCGTAAACTTTTCGGAACATGTTCTTTGAATCGGACGTAGGCTCTCCTTTCTGTTCTACCAATGTAACTGCTTTGGCAGGTACATGTAAATTTGTATACACAGTTGGTGGTAACATGAAAGGGATACATGTCGACCTTTGATTGTGTCAAAGAACATGGTGTTTTGGACAGGACAATCAATTTCGCTGCAGGATAAGTTCTTGTCAGTGCAGTTTTTAGTCTCATATTGATTGATCCTGTGATGTCGTCACCTTTGAATTGAAGTTGAATAGAAATACGCTTTTTATTTGCTGTAGTTTCTTTCGGTTTTTTATCTTCACATTTGCCGTATTTTTCAATAAATTTCAGTGGGTATCCGTTATTCTTTAAACATTTTTTAACATTCAAACTTCCTCTTCTAGTGTGTCGGAAGTACAAATTCTTTCTGTTCTGTGAAACAATGTTATGACCAGTGCCTTTTTGTAACTGATTGGACAAAAGCTATTGAAATTAAGATAACTACCATTCCATGTGTCTTTCTTATAAACTGAACGTTGAACCGTACCATCTTTTCTTCTTTTCATCGCGATATCCAGAAAATGGAACTTGTTTTATTTTTCATGTTCCGTAGTGAAATGGATATTCGGATGTGCTTTGTTGAAAAACTCTAGCAGATTTATTGCATGTTGTTTATTATTACATACGATAAAGGTATCATCAACATACCTCGAATAATACGTCATTTCATCAATCGCTCGTTTGAGTTTGGTTTTTTCGAGGTTAGCCATGAAAACATCTGCTAGGACAGGACCTAATGGACTTCCCATGGCTACACCGTCGGTTTGTTTGTATTTGATATCGTTGAACTGGAACTGAACATCTTTTGTACAAATGAGTAATAGTCGTTTGAATTCTGGTACCGGTAGAGGTAGGATGTCAGAATGAAGGAACTATTTCTGAAAGTTGAACTAAACACATTTTCTTAACTGATTCATCAGTTTTATACAAAAGGGAATTATTTATGAGCATACACAATTGTTTCACTGAAGTTGTCCTTTACAAACATTGTTGACCATATAATGACAATCTCAAATTTCCTCTTTTGTTATCTTATCTAAATTTTATTTTCTTTAATAAGTTTCCATTTTTATTAAAGTAAAATTTAATGAAAGTTTAACATTGATTTTAGTATATTTCACTATCAGACGATATCACTTAAATAACCAATAGGAATCAGAAAGCATTGGTACTTCTCAATTGTTATAAGGAAATAACTGTTTCATGTCATCTGACTTCTTCAGCTGTTATTATTAGATAATGAAAATTAATCAAAACCTTATCGACTTATCAGTTTAAGAAATAAATATACTTTCTATATTTGTATGTAAGTAAACCATTGCAATTCTTTTTTTGTTTGTACATCACAATCATGATTACTGGTTTAATTATTATTTTTTTTATTTATTCGAATATATTTTTTTAAATTATTCAGATAAACCTTCACCACCAATCAATGTAGAAGCAATCGATGTATATGCTGAATCATGTAAACTTATTTGGAAACCACCAATGGATGATGGAGGTACACCGATAACAGGTATGCATTTTTATAGTTACTCTAATTTATGAACGACCTTTGAATGAATCTTAAGTGACTTTGAGAAATATTAACCAGTCAGTAAACAGTCAGTATAGAGTAAAAATATGTTATATAAAACCAAGAAAATAAAGTGGATACACTTCTTATACATGGTTCAAAAACTCTTCAATGTTAGAATGATGTTCAGAGATTTTAAAATTATAATGCATGCAGTACAGGAAATCATCTGTACGGCTACAGAATAGTCGGCCTCTGGAGCCATGATAAAGTCTCAAAATCTCTTTCAGCCTCAACCACATAGCTACAATATTGTTTGTGTGCACTCCGGTTATTGAGTGCACAAAATGCTACTTCTGGATAACGACATGATGCACATAACCAAGCCTATGTAGGAGTCTGTACGCTCTTCAATCATCCGTAAATATTGTAGTACCTGGCTGAAGCCAGTGTTACTGGTGCTTTTATTATCCAGTTCGCAATAATTGTCGTAATTTGCCTCAGTTGGGATTTATATATGGGGTTTTCATCACAAACTGACATCAGCTATAATGCCAGAAATTTATTTAGCCAAATGGATGAAAGACGTTCGCACCACAATCCGAGATCTGTTATCTTATACCTTATTGGTTTGTCCACAAATTATAGTCCCGTCGTTTTATTTGTTATAGCGGCTCAATTATCATGTTTTGTACAAAATCCCCTGTAAACCTATCGTACGTTAGCATTAAGCATTAAAGTTGGTTCCTTAACCCTGAAATTTCTCAAATGCCTCTGATTGACTCGTCCATAAATTAGAGTCCAGCCAATTCATTAATATATACAAATTATTAATGTTTACATTTTCATAGCTGACTTTTGAAACAATTTTATTTCCCTATGATTAACCCATTAAAATACAATAATAAAAAAATCAATATAAATTGGGATGATTTTAATTGGGTTAATAAATGTTCTGATTATGGAAAAAGAGGAATTAAATCATAAATTCATTTTATTGATTTTCTTGCACAAACAAATGAAATTCTTTACCTTATTGATTAATTTTTTTTTTAAAAATAAAAAAAATCTCCAAATGAATTTCGGAATTCAGGCAAATGTGTTAATCATTAATTTATTGATTTTTATACATTAATAGTGGTTGGTATATAATCTTCCATCTTACTTTTTTTAGTGAATTCAACAAACTTCTTTACAATTCATTCATCCCTGTGAAGTGATTATTTTAATGTGTGTCGAGTCACATAGTCTTGATCAAATTCTATTGATCAGGTGATAAAAATGGAAACTAGTTTAATGAATTGACATCGCGAGCGCTACGCTAGGATTTGAGGTGATTAGAAGTATTCGACGAGGAATTTTAAACCTAGTTTTGAAGTTATTTAACACTTGTCAGCAAGGCTAATAAAAAAAAGGAATTCGGTGGGGATATCTCAGACTGTAAATGTGGTTGAGCTGAGTTTGATACCGTCAAGAGGCATCAGTTCCTTCAAGATTTGAGGCACGTCTTAGTGATGAGTGCTAAATACCACAAAATCTAGGTCCACCATGACTTTTTCGTCTATCTCCAATCATCTAAGTCAAAATACTTTGCTTTTTAATGTTCATGTGAACATAACCATAAACGTCTGTAACCCAACTATTTACTGTAATGGCAATTATTTACCTTAAACAGTGAATAAAGCATTGTCATTTGGGAACCCATTTTGTTTGTTAAACCATTTAACGATGAATCTAGAAACTTTGTTTGTTAAGGTTACAAGATAGAATTTGACGGTTTCCAATACACTAGCAAAAAATGTGAATCAGTTAACATACTGAATTGATAGATATAATTTATATCTGTATTATCAAAAGTGTTAACTGACAGATCAGCCTTTGAAATGTCCATGGGCCCGATAAAAAAGGAATTGTAAAATAGATATTGAATAATCGTCGCACTATATCGTAAATTGACTGAATTTAGAAATATGAACTAACTGACTCGAACTCAGTGGATTAAGAGTATCGTGATGGCTACAGGTCGTTGAGTTATATTCAATCTGCTGTCGTGGAGAAGCCATCCAAACTAATAAAGAAACAGTTATTAAGCCGTCATTGGCTTCCTATGGTTTGTTAGATGAAGTTACCTTATAAAGTAAAACTTTAAATAATACCCCTATTAGGTTTTATGACGTTATCAGTCTTACCAATTAATCTTTGTTTCTATTTTACAAAATCCAGATTATCTAGTTGAACGATGTGATGAAACTGGCATTTGGGAACGTGTATCCGGACTGGTTACAGATAATTCAATAAATGTCAAGAATTTGATTAAAGGGAAATCTTATCGTTTTCGTGTATTTGCTGTCAATATGATAGGAAATAGTGAACCAGGGGAGACAAAAACTGCGATACTTGCCAAAAATCCTTATGGTATGTTTAGTATTTTCAATGAGTGTATGTTATATTTAATTCGCTTTATAACATACGTAAGTGGTCTAAATTGAAGACAGAAATTTTTGTCCTATTTTATGTTTTACTGAAAAGATAAGGTGTAAAGAAATGAATTTCACCTATGGTTGATAATAAAGTATTGATCCTAAAACAAATATTTTCAGCGTAAACGTCTTAGCGACTTAAATTAAATACCAGAATCCCGAATGAAACTCTAGAAACGAATAGTTTGTCGAAAAAGAATCATGAGTTCATCTGTGTTCATCACATAATTTTCATTGATCAAAAATAATGTATTCTAATTGGAATATTTCCTACTATTCATCCTTTTATTAGTTTTTGTTTGCGACTACATGATAACGATCGATATGGAGTCATGAAAACTTAAATTTAATTGGAATCATGAACTGATCTAAGTTAGATGACGACTAGAAAACAGTGACCAGTGAAGTTAAACTATGTAAGGTGTCAGGAAATTACCTATCAAAGACAATGAGAGATAGATGAATAATATGGTAGATCGATTAAAGATAAACTTGTATACTACTTGATGCCGGCTCAGTGGTCTAAAAGTTAAGCGTTCACTCATGAGTTTGAAGATCCTGTTTGATTTCCTAGTACATAGGAATCCCATGCTAGGACAAAGCAGTATTCCATTGCATCCAGATTTGTAATGGTGGTCTAACTTAAATCAGTTCTTGATTCTAATGGGACACAATAAATTACCTGAAATTATTTTCATTTTGAATACTAACAAAATTGAAGTAAAACTGATAACTAAGGATCAATATGAATAAAATTAAACTTTATTTTATAAAATTTAGTATTATACAGCACTAACTCTTTTAAGTTTGTCTACATTTCGTTAAGAGTTTATGAGTTGGAGGTTACTACATTTTCAACCTAAAGTCAACTTGATAAAATTAATAATACATTGAATACTTTTCATATTCACCTTTAGAAAGTTTACTACGATGTGAATTGATTTGTTCCATTTATTAACTCTTAAAGTATATATGGAAAATAAAACTCAAAAAGCGATAGATACAAAAATAGCTAATCACTCTTTGCTAACTGTAATTGATTAATCACCTTTTAATACTCACATTCCATTGAAACACTTTTTCCTGATTTTGCTTTACAAAAAAAAATAAAATGTTTTTGTAACTGCGGTAGTTCTTAAATCAATCCTACTTTAAATTGCTTAAATGTTAGCCAAGGTATTGATGCATGGACCCTCCGTAATTAAACTGCTTGCAATAATGTGAATTTAAACAACGTTTCGCCGCAAGTTTTTTTTTTACTAAACTAACTCATTAAGCATGACTTTTCTATGTAGATCCTCCTGGTGCACCAGAAAAATTGAATATTGATGAATATGATAAACGTTCAGTGAAATTATCTTGGAAACCCCCAGCAGACGATGGAGGTAACCCAATCAAGGGTAAGTAATTTGTAGATATATACTTTTTTTTAGCAAAAATATTTATTCTATAGTAATGTTTTCGGAGTAATTTTAGATTGCTTATTATGCAAGTTCACAGATTAGTGTTACAACAATGTGTCTGCAACAACTTTGTGTAAATAATTCTAGGTTTATATTATTGTCATATCTTCTTCATTTCTATAGTAAATACCTGAAAGATTAAAAAGATACATAACTAATGAGTGGCTATTTATCTTTTAACATTAATAATATTACTGAAGTTTCACTTTATAGTAGAGTAACATTTGTACGTTACATTTGAAATTTAGCCGTTTACTTTTAAATGTCCTTGATTGTTTCATATTTTCACTTTATTCCATCAACATAAAGTCAATACTTATCTGTTGACAAATTAGAATATTCTCACTCAGAAACTTAAGTAATTAGTAGATTTTACGGTACTTTTACGGTACTGAGTAACTGAGAAAAGTGGTTATGAATAGGAGAAGCTAGTAAGGTTTGGCAAAAACTGTCGCTTCAGCCCGACAATAATAATAATAAGCATTTTTGAGCGAAAAGGTGTTCATTATTTAATAACCTGATGACATCATTCAAATATTTTCCTTCATTGCCCAAATACCTAATAGTAGAGACTATACGTTTGTATAAACCAAATTATCAGGTTAAAAAACTTGTAATTCACTTAACAATTTTCTTTATGTTGGCTGATGGGTAACTCACTCTCTATCAGTGCAATATTCACCATTATTAAAATTGTTCTATACCACAGTAGGATCATAATACCGAACTTCGTGATCTATCATCAATCAATAGTACAATAACACTAATCAGTTTGATTCTGATTATATCTTCAACGTATCGCAGCTGTTGTTTACGCATCAACTCTATTGGGTCCACCGTTCTACTGTTTGTGCTCACAATCGGGAATCATCACAGTTCTCACGATGCGAAGTAAGAGTACAAAAGAATGATTCAATTAACGAGTCCCAAAAATCACATCGTCATTAGACCATAATGCAATCATTTGTAAACTAACTTTTACGAAAGTTCACATTTGTCACCCTGACCGAAATTCGTAATGAATTGATGCAAAAAATATTGACCTGAATAATGTTATCTTTTTCTCTCGTCATATATCAGTTGTACAATCGGCTTTCTATTCAACTGATAACGTGACTGATTACAATGATACATGGTAAGAATCCATTAATTAAAAAATAAGTACAGTTTATCGTTTGCAGATTATCTTTACAAAAGAATGTAAGTAGGAAACTAAGATCGTTTTTAACTAATCTCAACCAAATTTTATTGTAATCCTTATTGCCTCTCTCTATAACTGTAATCCTCTGTTTACAAAAATGACTAAAATAATTATGTTTCATCCTTATAAAAGTAAAACTGGCAGGAAATCACTTGAAAGTTATCTTAAAATTGCTAGCTAAATCTCATGAAGTAACCTCAAAATGATCAACTGTACATACTTTCTAATATATTTTTTAAAGGTTACTTAATTGAAAAACGATTACCTCGAGGTGAATGGCGTAAGGCGACAGGATCACTTGTCCCTGGCACAGAAGCAACAATTACTGGAATAGAAGAGGGTCAAACCTACGAGTTTCGTGTCAGTGCTGTTAACGATGCTGGACCTGGTAAACCTTCTAAAGCGACTGAACCACATCTGGTCAGGGATCCAGTTTGTAAGTTAAATTAATAATTGAACCTATAATTTAATATACTTACTATCTATTTATTATTTAGAAAAAATTTTTTTCATTTTTCTATCCATTTTATTACGATTTACTTGTACTGGTATCATGACCTCAGTCTCGTAGTAAACAAGAAATCTACTGACTACTGTGATAGAATTTAATGCTATGTGCTTCTAGTTCCAGTTAAATTTTGATATATATCATCAATGATGACTACCTCAATTTAGATATGGTTAAGCCTTATCAGTTATGAATCCTCACTAGAAATTGAAGAATACACGTCGGAGTTAGTCATTAATGATTGCATGAATGACGTTAAGCTGTTTTTGGTAATTATAAGCAAAAATATCTTCATTTGATGCCGAATTCTAAACTGGTATTAAATCAACTTGGCTGGCTCTTATTGGGAGTTTATATTCGACAATCCTTAGATCGATAAATCTTTTAAACGATCGAATACCAGATAGTGATTAATGAGATAAGCAAATAATAGGTATAGGTATCATGATCATTGAACAACTAGTTACTTAGTTTGGTCGAATTCTTTTAGCAGTAGTGAATTAAGAACACTGTGTTCACGAAATATTGAATGAAGCTATCAGTGTGGCGTATACTACTTATGTTGAGAGATATTAGTATTATGTAGCACAAATCGGAAGTGGAATGCCTGATAGCGGAATATTGCAATGAAGAGAATAGGATGGAAATTGGAAAGCATTCAAAATAACAGAATTAAAGAAATAATGGAGTATGTAAAGAACAATGCGAAGATGTGCAAATTATGTATTTAATGTATGATTTTCAGATTTTACTAAGTCACCGTTTGATATTACATTAAACAACAAATTTGTTTTTCCCGTCTGAGTTTTCGTTCACTTCATCAGTGCATGCAATGATACAGAGAACATCAATTAATATGATATTATCATCTTTAAAGACCAACCACCTCTCATTATGTTATTATGATTGATAAAAATATTTCATACAGTAGCTGAAATTGTAACATTTATATTTAATGACTGCTGATCGTGGAATCCTGGCTTCATGCTTCGTTCTATGTGACATTGACTCATATTGATTTTTAACCATAAGAACAGGTGCTACAGATTTATCCATATCACTTCTGCAAATGAGGATATTCATTGACTTACTATCAACGTATTATGTGAAATGTTTATGATGTAATATTCTATGCACACATTAAGGTGAACATTTGTATTGAAAGAATAGATTAGTCGAACAACATCCAACAAACAGTTACACAATAGATTGACGTAAAAAAATAAATTAGGCATAACAAGTACAGTAATAACAATTTTGGTAATAACAAGCATGAACGAATAAGAAATATTTCGAATGACCTTTTCCTAATATTATCAATGATTTTATTCTTTTTGTTAGTAATCTGTGGCATTTAAGATTCAATCGGTGTAGAGTTGACTATTTCCAATTTACAACATGGATTGTTTCAACTTTAGTATTTTGTCTTTTGTACCACAAACATAATAATTTTGGATTTATAAATTTAGAACCTGAAAGCAAAGATAGATAGATAGATAGATAGATAGATAGATAGATAGATAGATAGATAGATAGATAGATAGATAGATAGATAGATAGATAGATAGATAGATAGATAGATAGATAGATAAAGAGAGGGGGAGAGAAAGAGGAAAAGAGATTTAATAAGTACTTTCGACCATACAATAAGAGATGTCTATCATACTCACTTATCAATTTGTGGTAAATCACTGAAAACCTTCAAAAATCAACTTCAACATTCCCAATATAACTTCCTATTTTAAATATCTATATTGCATATTTTATAAGACACCTAAGTATTCTATGAATCGAAGCCTAATTGATCAACTTTTTCATTTGTATAATGACTGTATAATGGTTGAACATATGAAAGTATGAAATAAAAATTAGTAATTTAATTAAGAAGTTTTACAATATCAGTCTATTCGTGATAAACATTCATTATTCTCTACAAAATATGTTATGAAAGCTTTTAGTTAGAGCAAGCGGTATACATTTTCAACTGAACTGTTCAAAAGATGTAAAAATAAAATTTTAACTGATTAAATTGTTCAATAAATCCATAGCTGTCTCATCTGACACATCTTGAGAATTTCTTTTGACTCAATACTGAAATCTTAATCAGTGTTTGTTTAAAATTTGATGTTTAAATCTAGATCCACCTGGACCACCTGAAGGGTTGAATGTGGAAAAGGCTAATAAAAATGGTGTCAAACTTTCTTGGAACAAACCACGACGTGATGGTAACGCACCAGTCACTGGTTATGTAGTAGAAAAGAAAGGGGATGATGATCAGTGGATACCTGTTCAAAAAACAACTAATCCATGCGCATTTGTCCCCATGAAAGAAGGAGAAACAGGACAATTTAGAGTTCGAGCAGTCAATTCAGAAGGACCAGGAGAGCCAACAAAACCGACAGCTGTAATCACTGCTGTAGATCCACCTGAACCTCCAAGAATATGTACACCTGAAGAGGGAGTTGGAGGTCCTGGCTCTGGAGTAGGTGGGCTGAAAGATATTACGCTCAAGGTAAGTATCCTCGTAAAAACATAATTCTAATAAGGGACAGTGTTGTGAAGCTATTGTATTTCGCATTTTTCTTAAAGATTCAACTCAGTAAAAACCTCAAATGATTAACTGATAATCATTTGCATTTTCAGGCTGGTCAAGAGTTGTTATTAGCTGCGGCTTGGTTTGGAAGTCCTAAACCAAATCCTACGTGGACACTAAATGAGAAAGTTGTCAAACCAGACGGCAAACTTATCCAAATCTCAGATGAACCTCCACCACCACCTGCCAACCCTGGTCCTGGCGGAGCATTAGAACAATCTTCCGGTGGAACAGCTATTCTTCGAATTCCAAAGGCACGTCGAAGTGATGGCGGTAACTATGAGTTGACCCTAGCGAATGATCTTGGACAAGTCAAAACATCTTGTCATGTTGAAGTTCTAGGTATGCATTTTGTAAATGTGAAAAATGATAATCATGATTATTATATTAACAACTTCTAGCCTACCATCGTTTTTTATGTACTTGAAAGTTATACGCTCATTGAAATTTCTCAAAAACAATAGAACCTCATCTGCATGAATAATACAGCTATATTGTTCCCTTATTGAGTTACATTTCTATAAAGTGTTTCGATTTCAAACTAATGTGATGCGAATATAAAGCGATGAAATAGAACAGTAAAACTTTTAGTAATCTGCAATACTTCTGTTGTTATTCACACATCCTGTCGTTATTCTTCACAAACAAATTAACTCCCACTTTACTATATCAGTTTTCTACCGAATTCAGAGTATACAGTGTCTCAGTTTACTGAACATTGTTATTTAACATAGAGATTCCATATGTATTCACTTTACAATGACAGTGAACTAAATCAATGTGTGATACAATAAAAATACCCAAAATGTAAAAGTACACAAGTCCATTACACTGCATGATAATATATTTACGAATAAAAGGATTGTTAGTTTTTCATGTGCAATTATTTCATGACGTAACACAAAGCATCTATCAGTGAAATATTTCGTAAACTAGTATACCTAATGTAAAAAACCCAGTCTATCAATCTATATAGGGAAAGAGAGAGGCAATTGAATTCATACTGACTGTCTTATCCAATTTACACGTTACATTTAATAAAATTTGAAATTTCTGCATAAATTATCGGTCAAATTTTGTTGATGTTATTCTTATTCATCATTCTTTTTTACTTCTTAAAAATAATAATTTTCAGACGTCCCTGGACCTCCAGAAGGGCCTTTAGAAGCAACTGATGTGAATGCTGAAGAAATGACACTTAAATGGAAACCTCCATTAGATGATGGAGGACAACCAATTTCAAATTATATTCTTGAAAAACGAGTTAAGGGAAGTGATAAGTAAGTACACTCTTACAAAATCTATATGAGTATTTAAAAAATGAGAACAGCACAATTACTGAATGACTGTACGAATGATGATACTATCCATAATGGTGGTTTTGTAGTTAAGCTACTTGATTTTAGCCACACGGCTGCAATTTTGTTCTTCACTTCGCTTTAAATAACCATCTGGTACTATTAGACCTCATGTAGAAAACCCAGTTCTAAACAAAGTATATAAAAATGTATTGTTAATTGAATTATATAGAAATTATGCTTATGTTAGTGATATTAACCTCAACCAGAAAAATCCAGACAAGCTAAAACTGTTTCAGGTATTAAAGTTAATATGATTATCTTCATGTTAGGATATTAACTTTATTAATCAACACTAGTGAACATAAAATCTAAGCTCGGTACCGACTCGTAATTACCATGAAACATCTGATATTTAACAATCAGTCACATAAATAAAATGTGACCGAGTCAAAAATACAAAAGATCATTTAAGGTCATCACATGTACTAATAAAAATTTCAATATTACCGGGATGGGTTTTCACTTTCAGTCAAATCGCTCAAACATTATCAGTCAGATTTCAACATTAAAATAATCTTTATCGATCTCATAACATAAAGCTTTAGTATAATTTCTGTAAACTCCCTTGCTCCTTCATAGAGTGCATCTTTTCTGTGAAGATAGAAGTCATCAACTTTGAAATAGAAATACTGTTATGTTCAAGCTTAGTACAAAACCTTTATTATTAAGAGAATGTATAAATATGGTACTGATGAAGTTAATTTATTATATTTCAATTAAAAATAAATCTGAATGGAGATTTTTGAAGATTGTAGTAATTAAATAGTTGAATTCATGAGTCGTTTTAAGCTAGATCATCATTGGAAACCAGGAAGTACTGGAAAACTTTTTCATCATAGTATAAGACTCCTCAACAGTGTATTCATACTAGGACGAAACGGCCATCTAGTGCTTTCAGATTTTCAATGGTGATCTAGCTTAAATCGACTTATGAATTCAACTATAAACTAAATATGTAGATTGTACAGAATTTCAACTTTCACTAAATATTTATCATAAATATTGGGTTCGAATCCCTCTCGCGGGATCGTGGATGCGCACTGCTGAGGAATCCCACAATAGGACGAAACGGCCGTCCAGTGCTTCCAGGTTTTCAATTGTGATGGTCTAACATTAATTGGTTCATGATCTCAATCAAAAACTTAATAATCTCCACAACCCCTATACTAGTCATAAATATTTAGTTTTAAAAATGTTTTTCTAAACATAATTTACTTTCCTATAAAATATTTTTAAATTTTTTTTTATCAAATTCTAGTTGGCAAAAAGTTAGTGCTTTCTTAAATTCACCAAATGCAACTGTTAAAAATTTAGAAGTTGGACAAGAGTATGAATTTAGAGTGATGGCTGAAAATCCTATGGGTGTTAGTGAACCACTTTTAACAACTAAAGCTATTAAAGCAAGACATCCTTATGGTAAGTAATAAACTTTAATCTGAATGATGGATTATTGATTTTTTCTTCTTCAATGATTTATCATTATTAATATTTTATTTCCATCAATATTAATAGATGATTATGATCAACCAGAATGATTAAACATGTTTATGAAATTTCATTAAAAATATATTATCAAATTAGAACTAATGAAGAAATAAGGCTACTTGGTGAAACATTACCATTTACACACAATTGTTCAAAAAGAAATAGTTAGTTGTTATTCTCAAAGATTGTCCTCTTTGATACTGGCTATTGATCCATCAAAGGAATGTGAAACAAACAATGAAAACATCTGGCAGTGTTGAGGGCTTTTCAGTATGTACCTAATAAGTGACAGAAAATCGAGAAACTATTTTCAGTTTTTTAGCCAATGCGCTAAATTTTCAAAAAACAAACTAATCTTTGTAATGCGTTTTATCCAATACAGATCCACCTTCAGGTATGAAGAAACCTATCATCGAAACTACAACTGATGACTCGGTAACTTTATCTTGGGAACCACCAATGAAAGGTCCAACCACAGGTTATATTGTAGAAAAAAGACCAAAAGGTTCCAGAGAATGGACAAAGTAAGTAATCACCTAATAATTACTCGTTTTTTAATCCATTACAGTGTGTATTTGATTAGTGCGCACTGTGATTACTTTGCCATTTCTCTAACTCTCTGAAGATTTAGGAATGTTTTATTTGTTCCAGTTGAAAAATCGTGTTAACATCAGATCGAGAATATAATAATCCCACTGAATCAATAGCCCACACTCTATCAACCTTAGAAACATTTTTCATTCGATAAGTCATGACAACTTCCAAAAAATTCTTCGACTTCACCCTAATCTCAAATTATTCAATCCAGTTATTACATAAACATAATAGTTCATCATACCGAAATCTCAGTCAAACATTTTAGTGATAGCTTTTGACAGATTTGTACACAGATCCGAATGTTGAAAATGTGAGATCACAATTCGACAATCAATGTTCTACAATCCTGAATAAGCTGGGTCAACAAATGCTGTTACTATGCATGAAAAAGAATCTGCAGACAAAGACGATAGCACGAGCTTTGAAAGACCACTACTTAGAAAGATCAATTGTAATGTAATATAAGGAAACAAAATTAATCTTGATAGGCCAGCATCAAGTTTGATAAGGGATTATTATCAGTTTGCTACAAGCCTAACTATAAAAATATTAATAATAATTTGTGATTTAATTACTAGTTCATGCATCATATACAACCCATGTAACCTCATTTTCTTTGGAAAATGTTTCAAGTGCAAACAACTAAAACCATTAATCTTCCTACAATTCACTTGATTATGGATCAAATTAAACAATTTGATGGTAACCTGAACAACTCTAAAACGAACAGTGTTTTCTGATCGAATATCAAGTTCCAACTGATTGATGAATAACATACACGTCCAGCTGACCAATTTATTAAATGGAATTTGGTGAAGACTACTTTCATAAAATCTGTATACGGTGGCACTATTACTAACAAACTTCTGTTGATGCAGACAAGCATGAGCAGAAAGAATATTCCAATCAGGATAATGAGTTTATAGATTCTTCAGTTACAGAAGTAATTTATTAACGTGTCTAAATGACTCAGTTAATCAACCTTCACGGAAATACGTTCGATAACGGAGATTTTTCTTATTACATACTGATTATTTACAGCAGAAATACTTTATAAGTGATGCACTAAATGTTGCAGAAATGAACATACTCTAAACATAAATTATTCAAAATCATATTACTGTAACTGATGTTCACTGAAAGTAATCACACGACTTATTGCTACTGTTGGGAAAATTCGTTTCAACTCTATTATTTAGCTTGAAAATATACAGATTTGAGGTTGTAACTTACACTTAGTGGATATAATTTATGCTTTTAGCATGCAAAACTGATTAAGTGAAAATTCTATTAAGTTTCAACTATATCGAGCTGATATGTTATCGAAACTCGCCATACTACTAAAGTTTATTTAGTAGGTAATTAACAAAATCTAGTATTTTTCAGAATTGAAATAAATGTATTTGGTATATTTATTTATCATAATTAACATCATAATTTTAATTGTAGAGCGAATACAGGCAATGTAACAGGTACTGAGTACACTGTGAAAGGTTTACCGAAAGGAAAAGAATTTGAATTTCGTATTGTACCATACAATTTGGCTGGTAATGGTGAACCAAGTGAACCCACAGAACTAATCAAAGTTCAATTCCCAATAAGTAAGCAGTGATAATGTTTCAATTATGAATTCAACTAAATTAACGCTTTTGTGATAACATAATACTGACTTTTAATAAACTTAAAGATATTTGTCATCTTAATTGAATCACGCAAGCCATAAAAAATTTCTCAAAAACTGTATTGATTTTTTTTCTATTCACTAGTTCATTACTAAAAGTCTATAAATTGTCTTATTTGGAAACATCGACCTAATTAAAATCTTTCTCAGCTAGTTTCAAAAAAGGTCTGCTCTACAAGAAGCATTGAAGATATCGTTTCTATCCTAAGGTTAACTAACTATCATTTTGTCACTCATTAGACAGAGGTCATTTTGTGAGTAAATAAATAATAACAATAATGATAGGTAAATTTAATCCTTAATTGAAAGCGTTGAATTATTATTTCAACAATTCTTAAGATACTTCATTTACCCATAGATGTCCAACAGGTCACAAAATCACAACAATGTATATAATATATAATGAAAACTTCAATACTAGTCATGGTTATTATCCCAGTAATAACATCACTAACTAATTATTATATAAAAATAGAACATATAACATCCAATTCCATGTCCATGATCTAGTATGTAAATTATTATCTAACTTGAAACTATGAAAAATTGAACAATTGAAGAAAATCACATTAACTATGTCATTTTTTCTTCCCTCTGCTCTCCTCCCCCCCCCTCACCTACATCACTATTATGCATAGTAGAATGTCCGAAAGATAAATGTCTAAGATCAAATAAAATTATCTTTATCATTAGTCATTTTTTTTCTTCATTGAACTAACAAAAATGTAATAAACGTGTTCGCAACTATATCTTCGAGACACAAACATACATATACTACATAGTAGAGAGGAGAACGAATAGGTTCATACATAAAATATATTCTGAAATTTCTATATCAAATATGATAAGATGACAGTTTTATTTTTGATTATGTTAAATAACATAGAAAAGGCTTATTGGTTCTATTTTTAGATTTTATTGATTTTCAAGTGTATTTGTTGTTTCCATGCGAAATTCTACTGAATGCCCAAATTTTTAAATTTTATAACCTGTTTACTTGAATATGTCAATGACCCGATATCTGACTACAGTTGGATTGTATGATGATTGTCATAGAAATATATATGTTGCTAATCCTCATATATAATTATCGCTTTAACTTGAGTTAGTAAGTAACGGAATTAAATAAGTGAAATACGAGAATAAAGTTCGAATGCGTATATTTCATACAATCGTTGATCTTAATAGACAGCCAGGGAGACGAAGAAAGTGAGAAGCGAAACTAGATGATGCACAGTGGAGAAGGCATATAAGCCAGCTCTATTTAACAGAGCGTGAATCGATATTTATAGTCACGCAAAAATAAGTTACAGGCATGTATTGAGTAGGTTAAGGAATGAACGCACATAAAAACAATCCAGTTTGATATGCGAATAATCAACAAGGTCAAAATATGACTCAAGAAGAATGAATAAATTGGACTATTTGGAAGATAGAATAAGCTATGTGGACTTGACATAATAACCGACACTACAAATATATACCATGAGCTAGAATTAAGCGTTATATCCAACTTGTAATCCCGTTGGACAGATGACTGAATTATGAAAACTATGATGTATTGATCCAGGAAACCTCTATGTTTTGTTTTTTTTTAATTATATTTTGTATTTTTGTGCTATTTTACCAAACAAAAATAACCTTGTTTGCTGGCCACTTGTGTCAATTTTGAAATTAGTTCATTTTGACAGATTGTGCCTACAGACAAGTTTCTCCAGTAATCATCATTCGACCTCTTTACGTTGGTTCATACAATTTATTGGTAGATAGTTTACTACAGTACCTTATTTTTATTAAAGTGAATATTATTATCATTTTGGGTCAGTGAATGAAACAATTCTCAAATTATACCCAGTTTTAATTTTCCCTCTTCAAGTTCCTTGTAAGCAATCGACACTACCTCTGTTATTAATTCTTCAACCACTAAATATTTAATTTTGTCCTAGCACATAAATCAAAAACAGTGCTCAGAGGGGTTTATCCTAGCTTGGTTACAGAAATTTGTCGGCTTGTATATGAAAAATAGTCATTCAGTATATGAATAAGACAGTGAATACTATATCAAGAGGACAGAATCTTCTCTAGTTTACTACTAGAATCTGAATAATTTACTAGTGGATATTAAGAATGGGCATCCACTTCATTAATCCAAAGAACCCAAACCTTAGTGTTTAAAAGGAAAATATTCAGTCTTTCAGTTCACCCTAACTCACTATGGTCAGTTCATCTATAACTTAATTATCTAGATTAGACATACATAAGTCTTTGCTACCACTTCCTTCAGTGTAGATTTCTATCCTTCCCCCTTACCATGAAATATTCTTAATTGAGGATTCATTTTCCTTAATTCATAAACATTATTATTACCAAAACCGCTACATCGTGTTGTCATAGTTTGTGTTAAAGCTATTGATTAAAATCCAGGATCTTAAAGTGTTTATTTTTCTTACCCCTTTCAACTTTGTAAATGACATTTTCTAAATATTTGAGATCTAATCGACATGAAATCAGCTATTTCCAAGTTAAAAAACCATGACAAAATCAGATCAAAGTTTTATATCTCCTCTAATATACTGGCTAATGTACAGCAATAATCAAAGATTTATAACTGTTGGGTTCGAGATACAAAATCATTGAGCAGTTTTTTGTAGTATATCCCTTGGTTTAATATTAAACTTTATTTAAATCACTCACAAAAGTATTCAGTACCCCAAAGAAATTCATCAACATTTATGGTATCGTTTAATTGGTCAATATTGATAACCTGTATATTATGGGTTTTGACACGTTCTAATAACGTTTATTTTACTCTTCGATTATCAGCTCCACCAAAAATAGGACGTAATGTACCACGTGAAGTAACTGGACGTGTTGGAGAACCATTTAAAATTCATGTACCTTTTACTGGAAGTCCGCCAGATAAAGTGGAAGTGACTAAGGTAAATTAATTTCAATAAATCCTATGCTATCTCTTTTTTGGAACAAATATATTTGTTCATTAAATGGTCCAGATTTCCAACTTCAGTTAACTAGTATATTTCTGATTTGATTATAACCCATTGGTCGAATTGTCAAGTATTAGCTGGATGATCTGAATGTCATGGCTTCAATCCCTGTCAGAGTCATGATTAGGCACTGTTGAAGAATCTTACACTGGTACTAAATGACTACCCAATGGTGTCGTAAATGAATCCACTCAGATAACTACCGAGATATAAAACGTATTAAACATAGTAATCTTAATATATTGTGCCTAATTCTGGGTAGGGACGTTAGGGAATACTGTTGAAGAACCCATCCAGTGACCATTGATTTTCAATGTTTTTTTGCAGATATGTGCCAATTGTGAAATTTAAACAATGATTTAGATGTATAACTTATTTAAGAATCAACCCAATAACTTTCAGCTCTTCTGGAAACGCACACTTTTAGGCAGTCAAATAATTCACACGACAAGCAAAAATTGCGTGATCTATTTGCATAAGATTTCGTACCATAGGTATTAACGTTATCATCAATCTGATCCACTTCAGAAAGTGTCGGAATATTATGTCTTATGTATAAGGCAATTTTTAACTAATATTTTATCGGGAGGGGTTTTGTGGAGATTTTTAGAAATTTCAATGGTTGAAATCATGAGTCAATCGAAGCTAGACCACCATGGAAAACCCCAAATCTCTCAGGAGACGGAATCGTGGAATCGCATTGCTGAGGAGTCCCATAGTAGGACGAAACGTTGATCCAATGCTTCCAGGTTTTCCATTGTGGTCAAGCTTCAATTGACTCATGATTTCAACTATTAATAATATTTTCTTAATGGAAACAGAATAGGAAAATATCTTGATGAGGAGTATATAATATCAGTATTTTCTAGTGTGGAAATTTATTTCCCAAAAACTTCGAATGTAGAAATATTCGCTTTCACTTACCACAAGCCATGCATTAAATTGAGCTAATTAAGAATGGAAAGAAATCTGGGTATCAATAATTATTTGGCTGAATTCATGAGTCAATTTATGCTAAATCACCATTGGAAACCTTGTCTAACTTAAATTAATTCATGAATTCAAGCATTACTACAATCTCCATAAACCCCCATTCTGATAATAATTATTTGCATTATCAGCATTATCAGTATAACTTATCTGAAATGATAATAATAGTCCTCAATAAAATGTAGAAAATCTAATCATCTTAGAAATTACTTGTAAAAAACATGATTACAATGAATTAAGTCGATAGTCATTTACTGAAAATTAGGTTATTAGTTATAAACATAAATAATTTTTCATAATCATTCAGAGAATAAAAACATAGTTCTGAAGGATATACAGCTTCTGAACCTCTGTGAGATATTAATGTTACTGTAACTGTCTGAGTATGTCAGTATGCAACAGATTTCATATAGAAAATTTTTGTAAAACCTACAGTAACCACCATCTTATTTGCCTACGCATGAAGAGTTGAACAAATGAAAATATTTTCTCTGAACTGACAGTAGTTGCGATCTCTTAAAGAAATCTTCAGTCAATTAAATTATGCCACTAGTAAACACCATATGACATTTTTAACTGGTAATTACCTAGTCCATCCACTCAAAGGAGATATGCACTTGAAATGTAGGTTGTGTTCTTTTCTTTAAGCCGACTACTTCCCAACATAACATCTCCGTGGAATTAATAAAAACTTGAGTAAATCAAATATATATCGGTGAAATGTGCCTATTAGAGGATAGGAACTTAGAACATAATATCAATGTTTATACGTATCATGGAAAAAACTAACGACTGTAATCAGCGATTATGGGATATTTAAGTAGCATACTGGTTAAATCAGACATTTACAGAATTATCATTATAATAACATGTTGAAATCATGAGTCAGTTGAAGCTAGACCACCATTGAAAACCTGGAAGCACTGGACGGCCGTCCAGTGCTTCAACTGACTCATGATTTCAACTTGTGAAATTTGTTAAACTCTCCACAAAAACCCATTCTGATAATAACATGTATAGTTTTAAGAAAAACACCGTGTATAAAGTTATGTCATAAAATTTTTTTTGAAAGGACAGTGTTTACTTATGAAACCAGTTTCAGCTAGAAAATTTGTTTTCGAATGTTTTCCTCATAGTTCTGCACTAATGTTTCCATTATCGATTTTAATCAAAAACAACACACATTATTTTTTTCTAATTCTAATTATTTCACCTTATCGTTAAGAATGGAATCCCTGTACCACTTGAAGGTGGTCGTTTCAAAGTGGAAATCACTCCTGACGAAGTTATCATTACGGATAAAGAAGCAGAGAAAAATGATGGAGGCTTGTATAAAATTGATTTGGAAAATGAGAAAGGTCGTGATTCAGCTCCTGTCAATGTAAAAGTTGTAGGACCACCTGAACCACCTCAAGGACCATTGGAAATTAGTCACATCAAAAATAATTCATGTTCATTAAGTTGGAATCCGCCAACAGTAAGTAAATGGATAAATCTTTATCAATATTTACTTATTTCTAAATTGCAAACATTACTAATTAATCATAATTCCTAATGTTTATTAATATGATAATCATTTCTAATGGAAGTTAAAAGTCGATCGTACGAAGAAAATTAAATTGGTTTTGAATTCACTTATTCATTGATTTGTACTAACTTGTTTCTAACTGTAAAGAGATTAACGAAATATTATAATGAATTTATCGGTTAAGAGTCTAAATTAACTAATAGGAACGTATTATATGCATCGATCAATCGTACTAAAGAGAATTGAAAGAAAGTACATAATTTCACAGTGTTATTTTCATCTTAGCATATGGATAATAGAAATTCAACCATCTGTTTGATTTATAACTGCCCTTTATTTTTACAAATATCAATTATCAAAGGTCAAACAGTGTGACCCTATAAATTATGACAAAGAATGTCTGATGTCAATCAGTGAAAAATTCACCTGTGTATGTAATCTGCAACCAAGTTACCTGTACAAATGGATTGACTAACAACATCTTGTAATCGTCAATCTCACATCATAAACTTATGTCTAACAGGTCATTAATGTGTCCGATCATCAAAGGACCGTAGAATGTGGTGTCGCATGTTACTCATTTAAATTCTATACTTATTTATTTAAACAGCGTTATAAAAACAGCTTGACAAAACATATGAGAGACGAAGCATTTTAATCTTACTAAACATTCAGAATCCATCGGTAATATTAGCTAATAACCTTTAATCAAATACGTTTTCAGATATTTTCTCTCCCAAAAATGTTAATCATATTGTATTTATTTATGTGAGTGTAATTATCGACTCGTAAATAATATACCTTTCCCAGATTTATGCATGTATGTCATTGTATATGTCCCTACATATCTTAGACATTATTTGATCAAAAACGTTATCACACTTAACTAAGCGTCTTTCAGCTACCAATATTCATAGTTCACATTATACCCATCTATTCATTCGGTTAACTTATCTGTCTATAAAAATACACAAGTTACATAAATCCGAAGAACTTATACTTCTACTTTTTGATATAAATTTATTATAAACATGCTAAGTTTAAAGAATATGTTAATTAGGACCAATACTTCACCGTCATCTTCATTAGAGTCAAAAAGCCACCACAATAGCGCTCCATGGTCGTCTAGGTGCATTAAACTTTCCAAAGCCTTTCTGTGGCATGAATTATCGACTTCAACATATTTGAAATAACCATTTTAGAACTAGACTCATTACTTTTATTTACACTACCTAATTCGTTATTATTTAATTTATTATTCAACAGGATAATGGTGGGAGTCCAATAACAAATTATATTGTTGAAAAACAAAATACTAAGACCGGTGATTGGAGTGTCGTCAACTCATTTGTTCGCACACCGAACTGCGATGTAACTGGCTTGGATGAAGGTAATATGTACCGATTTCGTGTACGTGCAGCTAATGAAGTCGGTGTAAGTGAACCTTTAGATGCGGACAGAGCAATAGTTGCAGAAAATCCCTCAAGTAAGTTCATTTACATATATACTAAGCTTTTAACTCATGATATACCACCAAATTATTATTACCACAAATTGTCAATCATTCAACGTCCAAGGAAATCATAAAGTAATTCATGAATACTAAGTTCTCTTGTCATTGAATTCATGAGTGTCATTTACCATTAAACTCAGAATAACTATCCAGAAGTCCCTTAAGTTCTATTGTTTACTTCAAACATTCATTTTTTAATCTTTTGTTGAAACCATCCGGAAATTTCTTTTAAAAAATGACTACATTCCTTTTGATCACGCAAAATCTTCCTGTTTAGCACTTTTTTTTATCTCGAACGTCACAGGATTATAATGTTTTCTATAAATTAAACTGTTAAGATTAAATCAATCTTAATATATTTCCTGATTGATTTCATTTTCTTATTACCTGTGTAAAGTGAGATTTCTAGACAAAGATTTAAAGTTTACATGTTAGTTAATCATATTATCATTCAGTTATCCACATCCATTAATGTATAAGCTTTATGATGTAAAAATAAACTCAAATAAAATGTCACAGGTTGAAATCATGAGTCAGTTGAAGCTAGATCACCATTGAAAACCTGGAAGCACTGGACGGCCGTTTCATCCTGGTATTGGACTCCTCAGCAGTGCACATCCACGATCCAGCACCACGCGGGGCTCGAACCTAGGACCTACTGGCTTCGCGCGCGAGCATTTAACCACAAGACCACTGAGCCGGCATCCAACGGTGTTAATGTCTAACTTCAACCAATCCACGAAGTTGCGCCACCGAACACCATTGTCTTCAGTGAGTTGTTATCTCACAACAGACCGGTTGAACTCCACTGGTAACGGCTTCTCAAATAAAATGCTTCCGCTTTAATATTTCCTCCCAACATATTAACCAACAATCCTCCATTGGAATACAAATACTGTTCACAACTTACTGAATATTTATCCCATCCCAACAATCTAACTTCAAGATGACATCACTTAAATCGTATTAGAATATTTCACTGAAGGCCTTCAACGTAACAGATAGTTCGAAAAATAACTTAGAATCTGGACTATATATCTGGTTATTCTATTCAAAGACATCACGATAACTTCAAAGAAAAATTCATTCGTCAAGATACCTTTAATACTATTCCATACCATAGTTTACTAAGTAAAATAACGTTGATGAGAAATGATAGTTTAACTAACTACAAATTTCATAGATATATTTATTTCAGATAAATATTATCCTTGATACTTAATCCTTTTAAAATTACGTAATAAATATAATTGATTTATGAAACATGATGTCAGCTATAGAGAAAGTAGACGTAATAAATTTCTACTTATCATAAGTATTGTTAATAATTTTAAAATATATATATATATTCTACCTAATAATGTAAATTTCAATATATACTTTTAGCTGTACCTGGAGCTCCTGGAAATCTTACACCATCAGATGTGGATGCTAATAAAGTGACATTGGAATGGACTAAACCTAAATCAGATGGAGGACGTCGTATTATAGGCTATGTAGTTGAATATAAACCTGTAAATTCAGATGAATGGCGTTCAGCTCCAGAAGGATTAGTCAAGGGTAATTCCACAACTGGTAAGTATTTATCCTGTGAAGAATAATTAAAATGTAACTGTACATATATAATTATGCATGACAGATAAATAGTCAGGATGAATGGAAATTCCTAGTTAAATACCTTAGGTGGAAAGTGTTCATTAGTGTATTTTAAAAAAATTACTACTATTATCGTTAATCTCTATTTTCACGTAGAAAATAAACCAAATACATAACTGTAGATAGAAATAAGTAGTAAGTCATTTTCATATGAATCTTGACTTATCAATCAAATCTATCAAATCTTGACCAAAATTCAAACAGACTATTATTCTAACTACATAATATGATAACAATATGTTTAAATGAATAAACATGGAGTGAAAGAGCTGTCAAATTAACTTACTACTCATCAGTATAGCAAAAAATGATTATTCCTTTAGTGAATATCTAACAAACAGTTTGATCCAATCCAGTGTTTTGCCATGAATGTGGGCTGCTGACACTTTCAAAATAGGAATAAAAACAATTACTCGATATGACCCTTCAGCTTATGAGAGTTCATGTTTAAATGTTTATTATAATTAAACAAATCAATCTTAAAACTATTTAAATGAATTGAAGCTCATTGAAACCATGAACTAATCAATTTTAAACCACTAATAAAAACCTGGAAACACTATACGACAGTCTTGTTCTAGTATAAGAATCCTCAGTAGTGAGCATCCACGATCGCACACACGGGACTCCAACAAAGGACCTTCGGTCTCGCACGAGAACTCTTAACCTCTAACCACTGAGTCGTAATCCAACAGTGTTAATGTCTAAAGCCAACCAATCCACGATATTGCACGACGTTTTCTGTAACTGTCTCACACCCAATACGGTTGAACTCCACTGGTGATGGCTTCTCACTAGAACTCCAAGAATTCCCTCAGAATATTTGACGTCTTAATAATTCTGTTTATTCATTAGAAACAAAATATTATTACTCTAGCTAATTCCAAAGGTAAAATTGTTGACAGAAATAAATGAATCAACTCCTAGAGAAACGGATACCAGTTACATTGTTTATTACTACTAGTTATTTGGATTGGAACTAGTTAATATACCTAACCAGTGTAACTAATTTATTCTTAGTCGTTGAATAGTTATTTCATGACGAATAAAGTTATGCTAACAGATGATGACAGTGATTAGAGAAGTTATCTATGTAAAATAAATGTGAGTAATACATAAGAAAATTATTTATATATATTCAGTTTATCCCATTTTAACTTCCCAGAATATTGATTAGACGACACATAAAACATCGAGTCTTGAAAACTTCATTTACCTACTTTAGTGGATCATTGATGGTACAATATTCTATGGTTACTTTTGCGATTAACGTAAGCATTTTCATTACTCATTTACTTACTTACTCCTGTTACTCCTAATGCAGCATAGGCCACCGACTAGCATTCTCCAACGCACTCTGCTCTGGGCCTTCTTTTTTAGTATTTTAAAACCCTTAGAAAAGTTCGACATCATCTAAGCAGAACAAGCTTCGCTAATACAAATATGTACAACATGGACCTCTATATGAATTCCAAGGACACTGTAAATGCCAAGGTTATCAAGACGCTTTAAAAACGGATTAATAAATCCTCTAATCCAATTCAGTACATTTGAATCAAAATAATTTTAGTAAATCATAAGTGTATTACAAATTGGAAATTAATGATAAACTAGTTCTCTTTTTTCCTAGACAAAAACTAATTCCTACATTTTGGTGGAGTTTTGTTCTCTGAGCTGGAAGGTTTGGTCGTGGAGCTTTCATCGTTCTTCTGAACGACATCATCAGCACAAACTTCAGATAGAAAGCTCCACGACCAAACCATCCAGCTCAGAGAACAAAACTCCACCAAAATCATCCACCTGAGCTACAAATCTTCTCCACTAATTCCTACAAATTGACATTTCTGTTAGTTATCTCTATATTTGTTACTATTGTTATTTGTGTTTAGTCGATGGACTTAAGAAAGGAGAAAAATATCTATTTCGAGTTTGTGCTAAAAATGAGATTGGACTTAGTGAACCATGTACAGCTAATCGACCAGTTGAATGCAAACCTAAATTCAGTAAGTAGTATATATTTACAAAATGAAATTTTTTTTCTAATAATAGAAAATGTTTTTAATTAAAAGTGAATTTTATTATGTGTCTATTAATCGATAATTGTCAAACCATTTTTGTCAGAGTTGGAATACTATGAATAATAATAATGCACATTTTCATGGTAATATAAAGATCTGTTGAATAGATCAATAGGGAGTAGAGATAAGTCAGTTAGGGTAGTATGATACTGAACTTATGTTCTCAGATTATACTGAGTTAACAGTATCTATTTGTGTTACATTATATGAAATAAGTTTATAAATCTAATTTTAACTTCATTTCCATACTTCTAACAACTTAAGAAAACAATATAGAGAATATATATAAACTTTTGTAAACTTAATATTTATATGGATCCTTGATAATTTTTTATATGGTTGAGCAGAAATGATAGAAAACTCCTTTATTTGTTAGATCTATCAATGTTTAACTCATATTCAAGAATTGGGTTCACAATTTTAAAGTTAATTAAAGTGTTTTAAGGACAAATATTTCGATGACAGCAAATTAAATACCTTTCAGTAAACAATATTAACGTGTAAATATTATTTGCTAATTTCGAAATTATGTTGCACGATGTAACACATAAGGAATAAGTAGTGTGTTACTAAAATATTTTACAGCAAACTTGACTTTGTTTAGTCAAAAATCAAGAAAACTGTTTATTAAACAGGACGGGTTTTTCAGAGATTTTTAGAAATTTCAATGGTTGAAATCATGAGTCAATTAAAGCTAGAACACTATGGAAAACATGGAAGCACTGAACGGCCATTTCGTTCTGGTATTGGACTCCTCAGTGGTGCACATCCACGATCCCACACGCTGCGCGATTCGAACCCAGGACCTATCGGTCGCGCGTGCGAGCGCCTAACTATTAGACCACTGAGCTGGCATCCAAAGGTGTTAATATCTAATTTAACCAATCCACGAAGTTGTGCCACCGTACACCATTGTCTTCAGTGAGTTGATATCTCACAACAGACCTGGATGAACTCCACTGGTAACGGCTTCTCAATAGAACTCCACGAGTATCTCTTGAAGTCAGTTACTAGTGAGCAGATGATTATTATCAGAAACGGCCGCCCAGTGCTTCTAGGTTTTACATGGTGATCTAGTTTCAATTGACTCATGATTTCAACTGTTTATTTGACGTTATCAAAACCAGAAACTCTATGCATGATCAACTATAAAATCACTTAAGTTTTCTTTTAATAAATTCCTGATGCGATATTTTGACTGTTCTATCATAAAACTTAATTAATTTTGATAGAATCTCTAAGGTACATTTATAAACCAGCATGCACTCTCCTGTTTTGGTATTGATAACTGGATTGGTTAGTCTCTGTTGACGTATACACTCTTTCGACAAATTACCGAATCCAAAATTTTATTATTACTATGGATACCGACTATCTATGAAATATAGATATCATATTTTCTCATTTTCGTAATTCATAAACTTGATATATTTGTGTTGCTCATCCCATTGGTATTTAAAACCAGTTCTAACACTTCTAACATCATAACGGCATACACAATTAAAGCAAAGTATATATTCAAGGATTTATTAATATATAATCGATTTTATCACTGACATGTTGCACACTATTCATTCATAACTAATAATTTCACGCGGAATAGAATATTCACTAACTAACTAGACAGATTGATTTGGTTTTATGATCTAAATACAATTTTATAAAAAATATAACTAGCGATGTCTTTTGTGATATCGAAATCCTTGCCAGAATGAAATCGATTTAAAATAACAACTGATTTAGCAAAAACTGAAAATGTGACATTCAAAGTGCTTTATATGGCTTGCGAAGTCTATCATCAGTATAATTCCCAACTATTTACATTAAACAATATTATAACATTATAGTAATGGCACAAGTGTTACGAACGATAATTTGTCAGCCTGTTGTATCTTATTTTTATAAAGATTTTCATTACCTATAAATGTGAAAATAGTGTCACTGAAAGCAATATTTCTTTATTTTAGCCACAGCTGATAGTCCTGGTACACCGACTATTGAAGATGTTGGGAAGAACTTTATCGATTTAACCTGGTCTAAACCAATGAAAGATGGAGGTGCTCGTATCACTGGCTATTTAGTAGAGAAACGGAAAAAGTTTGCTACTGACTGGGAACCTGCTACACCAGATGGAAAGCCTGTTATGAATAATAATGCTCATATTGATGGCCTTGATGACAATGCTGAGTATGAATTCCGTGTGAGTGCTGTAAACGCCGCAGGAATTGGTGAACCGAGTCAACCTACAGAATTAACCAAAATATGTCCAAAAAGAGGTAAATTATTAGTGTAGAAAAGAGATACGATATTATTTGTCACGGTTGATTAGTGATGATATTTTTAATTGTAAACTGGTTTCATATGACAAATTCATAGGCTTCGGGTAAAGTAAAATTATTTACATAATGAGTCCCTGTGCTAATTAAAATCGTGTGATCAGTGATCTAGATAATCTAGATAACAAAGGGGAAGAAAACTAATAATCCAATTACAAATCAAATAAAATGTTGACGATTATGTCATCTATAGAATGGCAGTAATGATATCAATTACGGAAATAGTAAAATAGGATGAGAGTTATTTCACCCTAATGACAGACAAATGGCTGATATGACCAATGGAAATAATTGAATGAATATTTTACTCGGGTAGCCAAGCTGTACAAAAACCACAGTGCGTTTAGTGATATTCCAAGCCTGTAAATAAGCAAAAAGAATAAAAAAGACAAGTAAATGCTAGTCAATAAGAATCCAATTCAGTGGTCATTATGTTATCATCTTTATACGCTAGTCATTGAAATACAAAATCCGACCGGTTATTAAACTCTAATTTGATAGTGTTATGTATTAAAAATCAGACAGAAATTAATAAATCATTATAAATATAATTGAATAGAGCAAGAACAAACATTGATGCAGAATAGTATGAATTCATATTATTTCGAGGTTTCTCGTCAGCTGCTTACAAACCAAAATTGTGATAGAATTTTTTTTACATGGAGATAGTGTGAAAACAATTGACATAAATGAGTGTAAATAACTGGATTACAATAATAACTATATATATATATATATGCTAGAAACAGGTCAGAGGTCAAAAGAGGGGGGGTTAATCCAGGGTGGGTGGTGTAATAATTTAGTGAAGTTCATAAATTGTAATAATTGTAGAGATTAATGAAATTAAGTAATAATAAGGTAGATTACGTAATAATAATTAAATAGAATTTGGAAAGTTAAGATAATTTAAGAGGATCAGGTGGTGGAAATGTGTGAATAAAATTTATTTTAAAAAAAATTAGGTAATAGGGGGGAGTATAAAATATCTTAGAATAAGTAAATGAAAAAATAACCAAAACACAAAACAAACAGAAACAAAAAGATTACCAGGGTAGTGATAAGTTTATTAAAGTCTCTTTTTGAATGCATAAATCCGGTTTCAGTTTCTTAATCGCAATTGCTTCAGCAAAGCGGAGAGTGGTAATACTTTTTTGTCTATTGATAATTTTGAACGCGTGCAGAATATCGACGGTATGCCCGGTGTCAAGTAGATGCCGAGCTATTGCACTGTTAAAAGCTTTGGTCCCTCGCAGCGTCAAGTTCTTAGGGATATGCTCAGAAATGCGAACCTGCACTCTTCTCTCAGTTCTTCCAATGTATGTGCTACGGCACGTACATGTGAATTGGTAAATGCAGTTGGAGCAACTGAGGGGAGAGGACTTGTCGATCTTCGTTTGTTTCAGTGAGCAGTATGTTTTCCATAACGTAGTCAGTTTGGCTGCCGGGTAGGTCACTTTTAAAGCGGAATTAATTCTGTGATTGATAATTCCGGCGACTTCATCTCCTTTGAAGCACAAGGATAGGAAGCAGGTTTTCTTTTCAACTGTATCATGCTTAATCGGAGGGTTTGTATTAGCATATTTGTGGATGAATTTATCCGGATATGCATTTTCACGTAGGCATTTGGTGATTATAGTAATTTCTTCTTCGAAGCATTCTTTTGAGCAGATTTTTCGTGCGCGGTCAAAAAGGTTTCGCACAATACCCTTTTTATAACTCATTGGACAGAAGCTGTTAAAATTGAGATAAACTCCGCTCCAAGTATTTTTGCGGTGAATGTGTCTTTGTAGTGTGCCGTCTGATGTTCGCCTAATTCCAATATCTAGGAAATGGAATTTATCATCAGCTTCATGTTCCATGGTAAATTCTATATCTTTATGTATTTTATTGAACAGACTAAGTAGGTGCATGGAGTGTTGGTGATTTTTGCAGACAAGGAACGTGTCATCCATATATCTGCAGTAGAGAGTGGTACTGTCAATTGCGTGCTTCAGTTTCTTATGTTCCAGATGTCCCATAAATATGTCGGCAAGAATTGGGCCTAGAGGGCTGCCCATTGCTATTCCATCAATCTGTCGGTACAGAACATTGTTGAATTTAAATTGTATGTTTTTCGTACACAAAAACAGGAGCTGTTTAAATTCCTGGGGTGGTAAAGGCAGGAGTTCTGGATATTCACATATGATCGCTGCCGTTTCTTCCAAGGGGATATTTGTGAAAAGCGAAGAGACATCAAATGAAAACCTTTGAGTGTGGGATTGGTGTCGTAACATACTGGTTTGTGATATCCACTAATTTAGATTTAAACCAACTATGCTTTTCGTCGTTCATGGGTTTAAGGTCTGACAATTGTTGATATAAATATTCAAACTGTGTCTCAGTGTCTATTCTGTTGCATTTTCTTGGGATATGAAATTTGAATCCAAGACAGAGTGCTTCAGTTTCAATTCGACTTAGTTTTTTATTAGATAAGTTCTGTATGTATTTTCGTGGATTGGTAGGAAATGTCAAGTGGTTTTGTTCTTTAACAAGTGTTTTGGTTAAAGTCTTCATGAATTTGTGACTGGTTTTCGATTGAACATCATGAATGAAGTTAGTAAGTTTAATACGACATACAATATTTAAATCCATAACAATTTTGTCATAACCAAAAGATTCTATTTTAAGTTTAGAGATAAGATCCTTAGTGCATTCAATTTGGGATTTGGTGACTCGTCGAAGATTTTTTAACGAAGGAGGTATTTTACAGGCGCGGACAGCTTTAATAATGTGACGAGGAAAACAGCAATCATTAAGGCAACGTGACAAAAACTTTAATCTTGTTGTTTCTCTCGATAATTACTTTAAAATGTACAACTTTCATTGAATCTTAGTCAGATAGATATACCATGTTTGTCTTCTTTATATCTCCCTTTAGATAAGCCACAACCACCATCAGACGTTGAAGCCAAAGATATATATGCTGATAGTTGTGTATTAACCTGGAACCCACCTGGATCAGACGGCGGATGTCCAATCATCGGTAAAATAAAAATGACCTTTATTAGATTTTTTTTCTAAAATAACATATCATTCATTCGTTGTAATAATTTGAACTCATATATAATTTGTTACAGTCAACTTATTCACTAATCTTCAATAATAAGTAGTTGACCAGATAGAATTTATGAACCTTTATACCTTCCATTACTTTGAAGTGATGACTTCACGTTGAAGATATCATAAAGTCACATGTTTCATTAAAACAACTCGCCAGCATTTAAGTTCTATTAAAACTCGGCGAGAGCAACGAACTTCAGGATAGAAAACAATTTAGGGATTTTTAGGAATAATCTCTCAGAAGATTAATTTCGGTTGAAGGCAACTTGACATGAACCTACACCATATTGAATGAAAGCTGGTTGTTCTAGTTAGAAAATATCACTCTCTATTATTTAGAGTGAACTGTTAAACGATAATTAATGAATAATTTATCTAATGTATGCAAAATGCATATCAAATGCAAAAGTAGTGAGCCCATAAATCTATCATGATGATTCTACCTTCCTAGATATCGAGATATTCACCAGCATAAATTATAAGTCAGGAAATAATTCAAAATGAAATCAATTGTTGAAACATTAACTGTCTATATTCATTAATAAAAACATCAAGAATTAATTTGTTTACAAATCTAAATCTCCCGACTTATTACAAACTTTACTAAAACAGCTACTGCCAGTACTGCTGGAAACTGCCTGTTCGATTATAATATCTGTCATGAAACTAATAATAACATAATAATACACTTGTAAAAATGTCAGTGATTGTTACTTCATAACACTAACGACTCATTAGAAAAACTAATTCGAACTTCTCTATGGCAGCAGTAAAAAATTATGGAAGATAAATAAACAGACTAAAGGTAGTTTTCGGTTACTATCAGGACCATATTAATCATCATAGTAAAGGTGGCAATAAACTAAGCTTATCAGAATATATATTCATTTAAAATAAGTTAATATAACTGTATGTATATATGGTATGTTAATCGGTAAGCAGAAATGATATTTCTATAATTAACTTATTTCAAGTAAGTTGCAATGAGTAACAATTTTAAAGATCATTATTAATCATTTCAAGAAAAATGAAGTTAGAATACTGGAAAAAAGTTTTGAAAATCGTAAATCATGATAACTCTGAAATACATTAGAAAAATGTATGTTAAATTATTGAAAAATTACGAACTTTAGTCAAATAAGATAAAACAAATTGAACATTTCAGTAATGTAAATATAGGCTGTTGGATTGTAATACATTAATCTGAATGTTTCTTACTTACAGTCTAGACTTGTAGGCACTGAGTTCGATTTTTAATAGGGTTGTAGGCAGATTAAATAGTTGTCCGGGGCTTCCTGAGTAACAATAGTCTACTTTTGATATTATTTGATGACGACACTCATCTACGATGAAAATCCCTTTTGTAACAATGTCATTTTCAAAGCACTACGTCAATCTTTATATGGAACAATTTATGCCGTGGTTTTTTGTTTTTTTTATCAGTACACGAGTTTATCAATAAATCTCATAGAGTGCAGTATATACTAATGGATTAATTAAGTAAATTGAATTTATCAATTAGAGAGTTATACGAAGTATAGAAAATGATTGTTCAATGATATTACTGACCGCATTTTAAAAATACTTATGAGAAATGGAAACTGTGACTGAAAATATTAGGGCACAAAAAGTTTAAACGAATGAGACTTCGTGTGATTTACCAATGAGAAAAACGTTAACAAAGTCTTTAGAGAAAACGAACAACACTAAAAGAACGATGGTTGAAATTCGTAATTTAGCATCCTATGCATTAATGAATAGTTTTTCAAACATTCCCCCCTTTCCTTTCCCACAGCTTTTAACCAGTAATGTTTGAGATTTTAAAAATGGTATAATCGGCTATTATTAGTTCCGGATATTAATAAAAGCCAACATGTTGTGCAGTTATCACCTTTTTAATAACGATAGGTCTTATTAATTACCATATCACTAGTTGAGACCCGAGTTCAAACGTGGTTATAGTCAGAAATACTTTGTTTCTCAGTTTGTTTCACTTTTACATATATATAAGCGCAAAAAATATGTATCTGGACTTACTGAGTATATGTTTTGATAACATTCAAACTAGTCACTACGTTTATGCTCGTATCCTCGAAATTTATTGTTAAGGTAGGGAAAAATAAACACAGTCACTTTATGTCAGCCAAAGAATATGAAAGAAACTCGAGGCATGAATAAAAAATTGATTCAACAAACTGTTTCTGTATTCACAATCTGACTATAGATTGAGTACATCTACATCATCAAAAGATGAAACCATATACATTCTAGTAGATTCGATTAGTTATTACACATAATATAAAATGAGAGAATTCATTTGGGTCAGTATATTAAATGGTATTTTTTTGACTAGGCTAATTGCAGACCAATGGACCATTACTAATCCAAAGAGTTTTAGATGGATTGTTAATTAAATTTCATCAGTCACCAACTACGTTTCTGTAATCATAAAGATTACCTGATGTAACATTTTGTTGGTTTTTTGTTCTGAACGACATCAGTCGTTCCGAAGAACGATGAAAGCTCCACGACCAAACCATCCAGCTCAGAGAACAAAGCTCCACCAAAATCATCCACCTGAGCTACAAATCTCCACCATCTCAGTAACATTTTGCATTTAAATATTTAATTTTATAAAACTTGAATGGAAATATGTATTTTACCAAATGCGTAGGAAAGGATTAACTCTAAATTTAATGTAAGTCGGAAGTTTCATGTAATGGAACTTGGAATAGTTGAATAAATTAATTGTTCACCTATCATAACATTATGGCAAAAATATGTGTAAAGATGAAAAGAAAAAACACACGAAAGAATACTGAAATACCCTTAAATCAACTGAGAATATAAGCGTTACGTCCTTGATCTGTCTACCCACTTTTGATGCTGAGATAACTTGTTTAATCTAGATTAAGACCTTGACGCGGTAGGCTGACCGACCTAACCTTGCGTCTAGTACGCGTGAGTTTGAAGTGAAGTAGAGAGAAGAAAACTATCCTATCACTTAATTGACCGACAAGCACGTGAGTGAGAGAAGACAAGTCGACTGGAATACTATTCGATTTATTCTCAATTCCGATCTGGTTCCCGATTTCAGATCAGTGTAAAAGAGTACATGAATAAATAGATGACTAACCAGATCACCACGCACAACGATTAAGAAAATACAATCATGTCCATTACACAATTGAATAATTTAACTGTAAAATAACTGATATTTTGAATATAAACTACATTTTCTTGATAAAATTTGGTTTTTTCAGATTATATTGTTGAAAAATGTGATGCAACCACTGAAGTATGGGAACGTGTTCCAACTGTAGTCACTAATACAACCTGTCCAATCAAAGGTTTAATTGAAGGTAAACGTTATCGTTTCCGTGTATCTGCTGTAAATACTATGGGACCAAGTGAACCAGCAGAAACAAATACAGCAATTACAGCCAAAAATCCATTTGGTAAGTACAATATTAATGGTACATGTAGTGAATTATCAGCAGATATTAACCAAGTTGATAAATGAGAAGAATAATTTATTTAATAACGCTTAAACCATGAGAGTTATGTTAATAATGTCAGATATAAGGAGTTCTGAATAATTTTTCTTTATTATCGACATTTCTAACGCACCAGAGTAATAATTGTATATTTTGCCTAAACTAGATCTTAATCACATTTCCAAGTATCATATTTACGTGTATAACTCTGTTACACTAGACTAACAATCAAGTCAGCTTACTGTCTGACATTTTGATTTATTGATGAAATTTCAATTCATAGGATTTTCATTTCTTTAGAAAAGTAAATTACATAAGTAATTTGCACCGGGTAATGATTGACGTCACCGGAGAAAAATATATCTATATATTCAAAAGTTTTAGTCCGTTACATTTTATTTACTTGGTAATTATAAAGAGATTAAGAACAAAAAGTGTTCATAGAAAATAGAATTCATCCTGTCTAGCAACTTTTAATTAACTAAAAACAGTCTAAACGTAGAGATAATAAAAGGACCGATATAATTTAGTTGAACATAAGAAAGTGTTAGGTATGCAGAGGAATACGCCAATAATTATCGTGTCAAGTCGAATGGTGTCCTTGGACATTAAATGTACATTTCCTATTGGTCGATATTTGCTTCAGTTGTCTAATATTGTGTAAATGTTGTTTCCTATTTTATGGTACGATGTGGTATGCTTGGTTAGTATATAAATAGAGTATGCCTGAAATATAATGATTCATATCTCAGAGGCTGTGGCTTTGTTCTGGACTCAACTGGCTGGGATAGACAGGGAAGCAGGGCCAATCAGGGCACTAGGTCGTTCGTACGTATTTACGTGTCACTGTAACCGGTCGATCGATATAAACGGTGCTTATCAATAACCTGCACCCACACCCGTTACAGCAGAAAGTATCTCGAAATGCAACAAAATTGTTTTAAAAAATGAAGCAGAAAAGAATGATATTACCAACATGTAGTTTTAAGTTTCTAACTATTCATGTTGAAAATGTAGCCTTATATAACAAGAGAGGTTATTAAATAAACAAATTAGGTAACTGAATGATAAAATTAAAATGTAATTAACTCGATGAGCAAAGGTCACAGATTTAGTTAAAATGAATTAGATTTTTTCAGGACACCATTGTTAAGAGAAATATGATAAAGTAACGTTTACCCTCTATTATTTTGTAATTGATTAAATCAGAAATCAAACCAGTGGAATTAATCCCTGTCGGGTAGAAATAATATCTACCTCAGTACAATCGAAGATGGTGGATCGGTTGAGGTCAGACATTAACACCGTTGGATGCCGACTCAATGGTCTAGAGATTAGGCGTTCACGCACGAGAATGAAGGCTCTGGGTTCGAATCACACGAGCGGGATCGTGCATGCGCACTGCTGAGGAGTCTCACAATAGGACGAAACGGCCGCCCAGTGCTTCCAGGTTTTCAATGGTGGTCTAACACCAATCAGTTCATGATCGCAATCAAAGACGTAATAATTCCACAACCCTATACTGATAAATCAGAAATGTCATTTATTATTTTTAAAGACATGGCTATATACTACTTCACATGGACTATCTACCATTTCGATAGTGTAATAAGACGAAGATAATCAGAACTATGTGATATATTAGCGCAATACATTTTGAACAATCTGATCACACATGTTTGTTAAGAACATCACATCCCACTGTGTTTAATAATTTAAATGTGTGTGTGGTCACACATACATAGGGAAGAGCAATCGTGATCTCAAAATTAGAGTGTGTGAAAATGTACCTAAGTGGTTACAGAAACAAATATAACCGAATGATCCAATAAGAGTAGATAATAAACATCCATCATCACCTATTGCCGAACACATAATTAAAACAGGTCATAAGATTAATGTTAACTCGGCTTTTGTGGTATTGTATAAAAGTGTAAAAGGGCGTATACTAAAGTTTAATAGGCCTTAGTCATACAAAAATTCAAACCCCTTTCGTGTATTCAAAACAATTTGTTCTTACCTTAAACCTACCCTGGTATTAGCTTATCATCCAGAGTGATTAGGTTTCAAATTGTTTTCACATTATTTCATTATCTTTGTCTTCTCTTACCTTCCGTTTCTAGTCTCGTTGACCTTTTATTTTTATATATAAATGTTTTTAACAAGTATATGTGTGGTCAGATTGTCCGAAATGTATTGCGCTAATATATCACATAGTTCTGATAGTCTTCGTCTTCTTATTACATTATCGAAATTTATTGAAGGGACTAATTGCTTTAAATATCTACCATTAGTTTGATATTTATACTTCTTTGGTTAAGAATATTATTCATCAATATTCTTAATAAAATGTAATATAAAATACAAGCTATAACTTCATATTTTATTTGATTTCAGATGCACCGGATGCACCAGAAAATGTAAAAGTTGAATCATTCGACAGTCATGGAGTTACATTAGCATGGAAACCACCAGAAAATGATGGAGGCAATCCAATTCATGGTAAAATCAATATATTTTGAAAAATTTATTCATAAACGATAAATATCATACAAATATTTATTACTCAAATCTTTATACTTTTCTTGTACTTGTTTTCATGATTAATTTAGGTTATTTGATTGAAAAACGCACACCAAACGGAGAATGGAAACCAGCTACAACAGGATTAGTGCATGGAAAGGAGGCCGAATTAACAGGTTTAGAAAAAGGACAAACTTATGAATTTCGTGTTAGTGCAGTAAATGACGCTGGAGCTGGACGTCCATCTAAAGCGACATTGCCTCAAGTTATAAAAGATCCAACATGTAAGTTTTTTTCATTTATTAAGAATTTGCCTTTTAATCATTTCTGTTGTGCATAAATATACAAATTCTCATTTTCGCTTGATTTTAGACCCACCTAGTGCACCAGATTCAATTAATGTGGATAAAGTTAATAAAAATGGTGTAAAATTATCATGGCAAAAACCACGTAAAGATGGTGGAAGTAAAATCACTGGATATCAAGTGGAAAAGAAAGATGAAAATGGTAATTGGGTACCTGTGAAACAGACTACAGAACCATGTGCATTTATCCCAATGAAGGAGGGTGAGACTGCACAATTTCGTGTATGTGCAGTGAACGATGAGGGTCCAGGTGAACCGACTCGACCTACTGCACCCGTGACAGCTGTTGATCAACCAGAAGCACCGAGAATATGTACCCCTGATGATTGTGTTGGTGGTTTAGGCAGTGGAGTTGGAGGCCTCAAGGATGTTAAACTGAAGGTTAGTTACTCTTATCTGTTCATCACAGCCAACACTATTATATTCATTTATCTTATAAGTTGTTTAGATCTTATATTATACTCACTATACATTATTTCAAGAAGTTTAAATATAAGTGTTTGTTAATTTCATGAATAAATTATATGAAATATTTTTTTATTAGATTCACTGGTTTGAATTCGGTTGTAGAACAGCTCACTTTAAATATTCAGATAACGGTTCTTAATTTTCCCCTTCCGATAAAAATGTTATCAAACAAACTCAATTACTTTAAGTAAGATTTCTAACATAATCATTACTAGAACACAAATAATTTGAGATGGTGGAGAAGATTTGTAGCTCAGGTGGATGATTTTGGTGGAGTTTTGTTCTCTATCTGAAGTTTGTGCTGATGATGTTGTTCAGAAGAACAATGAAAGCTCCACGACCAAAGCATCCAGCTTAGAGAACAAAACTCCACCAAAAACACAAATAATTGCTGTCACTAATTTCAGAGCTATCAAAACTCAAAATATAATCAGTCTACTTCACAAGTTAATAAAATAAAGTTCACAACTTAGAATTATGTTATCTGTGATCAAACAATCATTTGCCTAAAGTGGTAGAATATTATCTATAATCCTCAATTGATAATATGTCATTTCTATTCCTCATTTACTATAAACTATTAAGAATCCAAAGTTTCATCACTGAAGCAAATCATATATGAATATTTGATCTCCATCATCTCCATCTCTATCATATTTTAGGTTGTGTTGTATAAAATACTTCAACCATAATTTGATGTACTTTAACATGATTAACGGATTACTGAAATTTAAGTAAAGGAACCTTCAAGAAATTTTTCAATTTATGAATTTACACATTTTAATCACCTACGTTACATTGTATATTCTGTTACTTTTGAAATCGATTGGTTGTAAAAGTTACTCATTCACTGTTATCTACATTTGTTATTATTCAAAATCCTTACTTATAAATAATTTAAATTTTTGATGTACCTATACAGGCTGGTCAAGACTTAAAGCTTCCTGTTGCTTGGTTTGGTCATCCAAAGCCAAGATTTAATTGGAGTCAAAACGATAAACCTATACAAATTGATGGTAAACGAATAATTGAAATAAATGAAGCCCTACCACCACCTGCAAATCCTGGACCTGGAGGAGTTCTTGAAATGTCTCCAGGAGGTACAGTAGTTTTGTCAGTTGGAAAAGTCCGTCGTGCAGATAAAGGACAATATCAGTTGACAATTGTCAATGAACAAGGTCAAGCAACTACTTCTTGTCAAGTAGAAGTAATTGGTAAGTGTGTTCATTAATAGTGGAATTTAACATTTCATTTACAAAATATAAGTAGACCAAGTAAAAAAAATTACAAACCATATAGAAGTATGCAGAAAATGTAAAGAATGTTGTCAATGACATTTAAAATCCATTAAATCCAAAAGCTTTCATGCAATTGGTTCCCTTTATGAATTTAAATATCCTAGGATCAATCATCTTTCTTATTGTCAAAGTACTTGGTAACTATTAGGTAGATATTACAATCCATGACGTATAGTAATATATTAGTGAAAAATTACATTTAAATAGACGTTTGTCGGATAACTGTTAAGTTTACCGTATGTGTCCCACGTTGTGTCCAAAAACGTTTGGGAAGGGGGTTTTTATCGAGTAGTACAATGCTCAGGATTTTTATAAAGTGAATTTTTATCACGCTATTCAAATTTTGCTTTAGATACAAACCAAACTAGTTTTTTTGTCTAATCGCATTTATTTTCTATAAGGATTTAATTCGTTTCAGTTGTATCGAATTACATATTACTTATAACTGACCTTTGGAGGATTCCATGTTAATTTGCACGAATCACCTTTGATATCACTAACTTCCAAAGGACCTTCAGGAGTATCAGGTGGACTTAGTACTTTCACGGTGAGTGGATGACTGGCTTCACCTTTTTCATTTTTCAAAGCAACTTTATACTGTCCAGCATCTTCTTTTTCCGCTTTTGTATCTGTGATAATAACTTCATTTGGTGTCACTTCAAGTTTAAAACGATTTGTATCTAATGGGACAGGCTTGCCATCCTGTTATTTTAAGAAAAGAAAAAGGAAATAATAATAATAATAATAATAATAATAATAATAATAATATAATAATAATATAATAGTCATACAAGTTTTCAGTAGTTTGGAAAACTTGAGCATTTAGTATAAACTTTTGTATTTCAATAGCATAAAAGTGATGTACATACGTACAGGCTATACGTTGTGACTGACTATAACATAAAAGATACTGGCTATTTAAAAAAAGTCAATAAAACTTAGGAATGATTAGTTCCTGTTGAGCTGAAATAGTTTTACGGTTATCATAGAGGTTATTTAACTAATAACACTTTATATGAGGGATATCTTATAGGAGTCTTAACCCAATTATATATAGTTCAAATTAAAAGACAAAGGACCAACTATTTGGTTTTCCGTGAACAGTGATGAAATTTAGTCTAATCACATTCTCTTGCGAAAAGTATAAGGTCATTGAAGTAAACTCGGAAAGAATAAGAAATATAAGATGATAGTATGGAGATTTGAACAAAGATCAAAAACAATTACATTTGAATCAGTATGACCAATATTCCACTAGATTGAGTATCTTCAGCTACTATTACTTCAAATTCCGAAAATTTCATCCATGAAACCATCAATATCGTGGACAGATTAAACTTAAATCAGTGGAAACACGGAATAGCAATAGCTTTTGGTATGAACCCAATCAATCTTTGTCAACTTATTTCGACTACAACCAGCGTTACATTTCGAGATATATGCTTACACTGGGTGTTAAATATTTTTCAAATAATTCAGTCAGACTAGATTCACATTTATACTGAATGACTTAAACTCCTCGGTTAAAGCATATAACTTGAAGTTTCTCAATGTGTAGTACCTTAAAATGAAAGAAATGTTTATCTTAATGGACAGTTAAATAGAAATTTTCATTTCGTCCACTTTCATATGTCGAATAGCACTTCTGTTATGCATAACTATCTTTTGGTAAACATTCATATAACCAAAGCCTAAAGTACAATATATTCAATGCACCTTCCACTTCACTCTTGGTATTCTGTTGTCCATAAATTAATCGTCTTATTGTAACAGCTAAAATAAGTGAAGTGACCAGTGTAGTCATTTAACCCAATCCATATTTCTGTGCTAAAAGTCGGCGTAAACTAGCGCTCATGCACATTTAACATTGATATCTTTAAAATTAAGTAACTATTTCTGGATAGATTTAAAGACGAAAATGACGTATAGTAAAAACAAACCATTCGAAAAACATCCTAATACATTTATAAAACCAAAAGAGATATACCAAGAATATATGTGTGTGTGTTACTAAGTGCACAGTTTAGAATTGAGTATTCAAAGCAATATTGTCTTCACTCTAATTTAATATTATTTATATCTAATATAATCCATCTATCTAATGACAAACTTGAATTAGCTTTCCGACAAAATACGTATCATCTCACATAATGTTTTGATTAATTCAGTCAAAAATTCTTAGAAATAAGCAAAATAACTGAAGTTAAATGAATTGTCCGATCATTGTGAAGCCAAAACTAACAGTTCCGTTTTATTCTTTTTTTGAATGTTTCTATAATAACCTAATTCACTTGAAAAACTGACAAATAAATACAACTTAATAATAAAAGATGAAATAATGTTATGAGTACTCAACCACCTTTCCCTCTTACTTTTATCAACTCGACTTCTTCTGGTGGTCCACCAGTAAATGGAATTCGAATTTTAAATGGTTCACCTAAGCGAGCATTTATTTCTTTTGGTGCATCAATAGTTATCTTTGGAATAGCTGTAAACAATAGAAAATGATAAAAATGCTAGTAGAAACAATCATTTCACAATCAACTTCAATCTCAAAGTAAATAATGATAAGACAATGTAAAAAGGTGTTTAGTGATTTCTTCAATTCGAAGGTAAATTTCTTCATGAACTAACAATATTTTAGAAATCATTGAAAAGTAAGGATCACAGATTTTTTTGTCATGGTTCTGTTGAAATTGAGTTATACGCTCCATTATATCAATGATTTATTAAAACAACAGTTGGCTTATTTGTTATTGGTTGGAAGTAATTTTTATAAGTGAATCAAATTGTATATCTATATTTCAGCTTTTTTTAATGTATGTATATTGTTTACGCTAAGATCTTTGGGAAAACAGATGGGATTATAATATATATCAATATATATCTTATTTACGATACTGTGGCATCAATTTATTGTGGAAGCTTTTCATTTGTAATTATTTTTTGACACTTTTCATATAGATTCTTTTACGTATCCCTAAGTAATATTAAAATTATTGACCCAATAAAAGTCTGAGAAAGTAGAAAATTGATTCAGTAGTGAGATCTCTTTGTAACTACTTTAATGTTAAATCTGCACAACCCTAAATATATGTGGATCGAATAAATAAGTCCGTTTGATAAAGTCAGATAATACCATGAGAAAACAAAGTTTAAAAAAACTATGTGATAAATCAGGTCTGATCACACGTAAACATGTTAAGACATTTATATATCAGAAGGGGATTTCGTGGAGATTGTAGTAATTTAAACAGTTGAAATCATCAGTCAATTGAAGCTAGACCACCATGGAAAACCTGGGAGCACTAGACGGCCGTTTCTTCCTATTGTGGGACTCCTCAGCAGTGCCTCGCGGGATTCGAACACAGGGTTTATCAGTCTCGCGCCAGGCGTTTATATATGAAGAATAAAATGTTAACTAAACAAATTGGAAGATAGTAGAAAAACAAAAATCATACGAAAAACGATTTTATGATATCATGGTCATAATTGACAAAAGTGAGGATGCGATTCGCTTGGAAATGAACTCAATACTCTTCAAAGATACATTTGTTCGACATATGAAGAAAAGCTGAATAACCAGATTCTCTTCTTAGACATACTAATTTATAACGCTGTATAAGTCTCCCAATAACGAACTAGTACTCACATTTCGCCACTTTGACTTATGTTTGGATAGTGTCTGGGAACGGAATTCAGGATACACTTATTATCTTATTCAGGAGTGATCAGCTTCACGGACCTGGATCTTATTTTTAGTGAATATACTGAATTTCAAACCCATCTACATTGTAAAGATAGGCATACTGTGAATGAAATGAGTCGCGAAACATCCCTTTAGGTAGTCTATTAGTCAATAAAGAATATTCAAGCGCATCCATGAACGTCAGTAACAAAAAAAAAGCAAAAACCCATGCATCTAATATTACCTATGCTAACGCTGGTTGTTAACATCATGTTTAAAACCGAAATCTTAACTTATCTTCGGCATTAACTCATATATAACACCACAACTTTTAGTTCCATTTATCCTTGAGGTCCAGATATTTGTAATCACTTTTCTCTTTTTATTATTCCAGCCATACATATTTGGGGAGAAAAAGCTTGGACTAGGCATGCGGTATGAACTATATAAATTAATGAATCCATTTTATTTATACTAACAGGATAAGTACTGATAAGATGTCGTTTTTAGCATCTTAGTTGATAGATATATATCGACAATAATCACAGAGTATCATATTCGAATTCGAACTTAACCCTGAGTTCAGTCATAATGTACTAGCTATCACCTTTGAACAAATTAAACAATAAATTTTCTTGAGGTTATAAATCGACCACTATCAGTTCACCATTGAAAACTTTGAAGCACTATACGGCTGTTTCGTCCTAGTATGGAACTCCTAAGCAGTGCACATCTACGACTAATGATCTCAATAAGAAATCGACAATCTACACAATCCTATACTGATAATTATTAAATTTGGTTACTAATGTGATCATCATTCTTACTGGTGCTACATTTTTCTTCATTACCATAAAGTAGTTTTTCCAAAGTACGGAAACTCTTTGAAGTGATAGATTATCATTTAGGTACAAGCAGTCGGCATACTGACACAGTTAAACTAATTATTTAAATGTGAGCAATCATTACCTTGTCACCTAGTAGTCCTCACGGTCAACCAATTACTACCAATCGTTTTTCCTGAGGTCACCTTAATTACAATTAACGAATAATCACAGTAATTTACGTATTAAAGTATAAAAATATGTTATGATGTAACTTTTTCACTTACTAATGGGTTTCTGTACTTTAATAAATTTAGTCGGTTCACTTGGTTCACCTTGACCAGCTGCATTGACTGGAATGACACGAAATTCAAATTCTTTTCCTTTCGGTAAATTTTTAACAGTATAACCTGTACCGGATATTGGAGCTGCATTGGCTCTTTTGTTGTATAAAGAGAAATTGATTAGGGAGAAAAATGAATAATTAGTGAAGTTAATAACGCAGCTGCTAAATTTAAATCAGTGGAATAAGATGTTAAATATGCTGCTGATTAAATAAAGATATAATATCAGTTTAATATTAAGGCACATGTAGATTGGTTCAAGTACCTAATTGAAGTCCTCAAAGAAATCATAATTCAAGGTTGATATGGCTCAAAATATATCGTAACTGTATGGATAGATCAAGTTTTTATCTATTCCCTTACCTTTAGTTTTAGCATAATTTCACAATTTTTGTCCCTCAGTTTTCTCTGTTTACTTTTCTACTACCACTGGTTACATTATTTCAGTTGTTTAATCTTTTATCTTAATAAAATCCTTTAGCTGTGTTACTATTAGTTATAGCAAATTCAACTGATGGAATTTTCTGTACGTTATTATACTCATTATAAATGACTCAAAATTAAACAACATCACCATATTTTTTTCCTTCGTTTGTCTTATATCAAATTAGCAAACACATGAAAAAATTATATGTTGTTATGTTGACATACAACATCTTGAGTGTTGTAACTACGGTTACTTTGATTACTTTAGGATATGTAAATAACATTCCGGATAATTCAAATCGATTATGGTGCCTTACAAGCTGAAATAATACAATACCCTCCAATTTAAACTAGGGTACAGGTATTCAAATCAAGTATCAATCTAATATTTTGAAAGATATTTGTGGTACCGCACATGACATATGAAGTTCGATTGCCAATTCTTTCATTTTAGTTTATTGATTTAATGGTTCATAAACAATCCGTTGAAATATTTAATGACTTGCCAAAAATCACTGAAATAAATAATTTTCCTAGACTTAATAAATGAAATATATCGTGTCATAAACTTAAGTAGATTGCTGAAATTCCTAAACTTGTGGAAGGAAATTTTTAAACAAATACAGATTACTTTTTTTATTGAGATCATGAACCGATTGATGTTAGACCACCATTGAAAACCTGGAACCACTGGGTGACCGTTTTGTCCTACTTTGGGACTCCTCAGCAGTGTGAAATCTCAATCAAAAACCTAATAACCTCCACAACTTCTATACTGATAATTAACATGTGTGCTCACTAGTGACTAGCTTCGTGAGGGAATTCTCGGAGTTCCAGTCGGAAGCCGTGACCAGTAAAACTAATCCGTATCGGGTAGAAACAATATCTACCGCAGTACAATCGAAGATGGTCGCGCAGTTTTGCGGATTGATTGACGGTAGACACTAACACCATTGGATGCCGACTCAGTGGACCAGTAGTTTAGGCGGGATCGTGGGTGCGCACTGCTGAGGAGTCCCACAATAGGACGAAACAGCCGTCCAGTGCTTCCACGTTTTCAATGGTGGTCTAACATCAGTCAGTTCATGATCTCAATCAAAAAATTAACAATCTCCACAATCCCCATACTGATAAATATTAATTAGGTATCTTTTTATATTTTAATCAGCCTTATTATCTTAAGTTCTGAGAAAATTTCTTCAGTCAGCATTGAATCTCTATTTAATAGTATATCTTTTTGCATAATACTGGATTTTATTTACGTAGGGATCAACAAGAATCAGATTATTATATCACCACTAGGTATATTTTAGCAAAGTAATCAGTTATTTTATGAATGCCAAATATTCACATCATGAATGAACAGTATGTAGACTATTCACAATTTCTGTAATTCAATAATCGTTCATAAATTCGATTGCCTGATTTTGTACTTTTTAAACCATTATCACATTTTATTAACCTCTAGTGACTTTTCACGGCGTATATTCAATTGTGCATTGTGATCTTTGCGTTTTTCATTTCTGCTTCATACCTATTAAATGGTTAATTATTTCTCATATGTCTGACCTATAAATTATTTTCATTCTACTATTCTTTCCTAACCACTCCATCATTAAGCAACCTTCATTTTGATTCTTTAAGCCTCGGATCACTTTAAATGATAATCTCTTTCTATTCTTCTATAGACTTATAAATTTATCATACAAGTATAAATACGAATGTAAATGAGAAGGGAATTTTTCTAGCTGAATTCCTTTTATTTTTGTTCAATGAACAATGGGTTACTTTGATTATCGAAACAAATTCATTTATCTCCATAGAAAACTCAAAATCTAATCTTCATAATAGTGCTATTTACCGTCCAAGTAAAAAAAAGTACTTACTTAGACCAGTTTTTATCTCCTTTAGCTCTTTTTTCTACAATATATCCTGTAACAGGACCTTTACGTGGAGGTTCCCAGGCTAAAGTAACTGAATCATCACTTGTATCTTCAACAGTTGGCTTTTGCATACCGGATGGAGGATCTGTAAATGGATAATTCATGAAGAAGTAATAAATTAGAGTGTAAATAATATAGTGAAATGAATAAATGTTGATTTAGTGAAAGTTTTATAATTTAATTAAATATTTATCAAAAATGATATGATTTTCCTAAGATCAAAAGACATACTGCTAGTTTTTAATTCTTACCTTCCACAAATGATACAAATTTATGGTAACTAACGTAGTTATAATATGTGAAAATTATATCTGAAATATTCTCAGCGATTGAAATTTAACTGATCCCAACACTTCGTCCAGCTAACCTTGAAGAAGTTCAGACAAGTTAGCTGGACGAAACGTTGAAATTAGTTAAATTCCAATCGCTGAGAATATTTCAAATATAATTTTCACATATAATGACTTCTCTATACTCGGCACTCAATTACTATCAAACCATCCGTTCTAATCTTGACGAATATTCGTATAACGTAGTTATAGTTTCCATTAACAAAGAAGAAAAAATGATATAAAGACCAATACTTAAAACAATTCATTGTCTATTACTAAACCGCTAATGAACAACTTTATACCAGTTTTTTTTGTCAAGTTATACCATATAGAAAAATAACTCTTTACTATCATGATGAACTTTTGATCCTACATAGAAAGACGTAAATTTTGAAGGATGAATGTAATAAAATATCTACAATTTCCACATATACTAGATTCATACTAAAATGTCTAGTTTTTTTTCATAAAGTGAGCATGATTGTAATGTTATTGTGTTTACTAAATACTTTCAAGAATTGGTAAGTATCTCATCTCTGTAAATCAAAAATAATCGGAGAACTGTTTCAATTACAATCCTCAAATTATGTTGATGAATAGTTCACTATGTTAATTCGTAGTCAGTAAAATTAGGTAGTTCATAAACTTATATATTGGATATGAATAAATTACTTTATTATCAGTCTTATATTTCAGAAACTAATTTAGCCACAAAAAACCTGTCACGTAGGAAATTAAATCTGATTGTTTAGCAATATAAGTAGGTTAATTTTGTCTTTATTCAATATTATATTTTTGATACAATATAGAATTCTCAGCATACAGTATTTCAACAAGTTTCCTTTTCTTATTTCTTGACCGATTCTGACCATAAATATTGAGTGATCACTAGTGAAATGTTAGCAGTTCAGGAATTGACATCTAAATAATGTTCATTTTTTTCAATGCATATTGCCAGCAACTACAATGTTGCTGATTGGGCTTTTTTGTAACTAATATAGCCAAATGTCACAAACTTTTCATAAACGCACTTGAATAGTTTATGCGATTGATAGACATAATGACGTGTTAAAACAAACAAGAAAACAGATAACTTGTTGAAATATCTAGATGAGACGAAACAGGTCGCCCTGATATTCAAGCAGGCCACCAAATAGGATGAACTGTCATTATCTCTGAGAATTTTAAGTGGAGTAGAAAAATAAGTTAGATACTCTCAGAACAAATAGGTTTGCTCTTACCAAATGGATGTTTAGCTTTAATCGGTTGGGTTGTTATTAAAGGTTCACTTTGACCCATTGCATTTTCAGCCATTACACGGAATTCATATTCTGTGCCCTCTTCTAGATTTCTAACAGTTGCATTTGGTGAATTTAAGAATCCACTGACCTTTTCCCAACTTGAGTTGAACAATGAAAACAGTATTAAAAGCAAAAAATTAATGTAGATATATAATTCTTCGTTTATCAAGTTAAACTAATATTTCGATACATAGCTAATTGAATGATAATAAACAAATGGATTTTTTCAAACAGCACCAGAAACATTGGAAAAATATACTTGAATCATATAAGACTAATTTAAGTCATCATTATAATTAAAAATATTAGTAGCTTATCTAACTATGTGTCTATGTATTAGAGTAGTGTAAAATCATATGACAGACTAATCATTCTAATCATATCGGCTGGGTAATACAATTTCATATCTGTTCATTACTTACTTACTTACTTACGCCTGTTACTCCCAATGGAGCATAGACCGCCGACCAGCATTCTCCAACCCACTCTGTCCTGGGCCTCCTTTTCTAATTCCATCTAATTCTTGTTCATCTTTTTTATGTCTATTTCCATTTCTCGGCGTAATGTGTTCTTTGGTCTTCCTCTTTTCCTTTGGCCTTGAGGATTCCATGTGAGGGCTTGCTTGTGACACAGTTGGGTGCTTTCCTCAATGTGTGTCCTATACACTTCCAGCGCTTCTTCCTGATTTCTTCCTCCGCTGGGATCTGGTTTGTTCTCTCCCACAGTACGTTCTTGCTAATAGTGTCCGGCCAACGGATCTGAAACACTTGTATTTTCTGGATGATGGCTTTCGTAGTTCTCCAGGTTTCCGTCCCATACAGTAGAACTGTCTTGGCATTTGTATGGAAAATTCTGACCTTGGCGTTGGTTGACAGTTGTTTTGAGTTTCATATGTTCTTCGGTTGTAGATATGCTGCTTTTGATTTGCCGATCCGCGCCTTCACATCTGCATCAGATCTACCGTGTTCATTAATGATGCTGCCCAGATATGTAAGGGTTTTTACATCTTCCAAAGCTTCACCGTCAAGTGTGATTTGATTGATGCATGTTATGTTGTATTGGAGAATCTTGCTTTTCCCTTTGTGTATGTTTAGACCTGCCGCTGCTGAGGCTGCTACTACACTGTTCGTCTTCTCCTGCATTTGTTGTTGCGTTTGGGATAGAAGGGCCAGATCATCTGTGAAGTCTAGATCGTCCAGATGCATCCTAGATGTCCATTGTATCCTATGCTTCCCTTCAGATGTTGATGTCTTCATGATCCAGTCGATCACCAGGAGAAAGAGAAAGGGTGAGAGTAAGCAACCTTGCCTAACACCTTTCTTGACTGTTCATGCTAGTATCTAGACCGTGTTGGACTCGTTCAAGTAAAATTAGATTTTAGGACTTGACCATATTTCCTTTTACATACGTATTTCGTACGCATTTTTCTGTGTCTGTGTATTTATTCATGTCTATTTCTTATGTATATAGTGATTTACGCTTAAAATGAATAACGTGACTCAAGCCACTTTTATTTGTTGACAAGGTTGTCTGCTCATATATGAATGCTTGAAGTATATTCATTTAGGAGGTATTGTTTTGGATGTTTAAAACACCTCTGCACAATGAGGTTTACCACTATAATGCATACTAAATTAAGTTGAGGATCCAAATTAAACCTAATTTGTAAAACCCCTTACACAAATTGTGTGACTTAGTGCTGAGTACACAAAACCCTTGTAATTACTAAACGAATTAAAAGTAACTACATTTCGAGGTTTTTGTAAAAAATTGTAAACTTACTTATCTGAACCTTTACGTCTCTTTTGTAACACATAGTTAGTTATTGGTTCACCACCATCATCTTCAGGTGCTTTCCATCTCAAAGTTATTTCATCTGCTTTCACGTCTGTTGCTTCAAGTGGTCCACCTGGTGGACTTGGTACGTCTGTTCAAAAAAATGATACCCATGTATTTAAAATACAAATGTCGATGTTTGAATTCAACTCCCCTAATGAATAAATTATGTATTTTTGAAACATGGAGGAAAATCAAAACCACATTTTTCTTTAGAAGTCAAGAGAAATTACTTACTAATGTAGATTCATACGAAATCTGATTATAGTACTGATGTGAAAAGAGAAAATGAAGAAGCAGTGACAAACGACGGGAGTTATTTGTAGGGACAATGTCTTGCTTATTTTAAAATCCATAATTTACTAGCTTTTGGTTTTGTCCCTGCTTTATTCCAGAAGTCATAAGCTTTCATTTAATTACTGTAATTTAAACGTGATATTTGTATTCCATTTTTTTTACTATAATGCCCTAGTTTGAACATGATTGTTTTTTTCTAATTATTTGTACGTCATTGTCTTGCTAGCTATATATTTATTCATATGCCTTTTGAGTTAGTTCAAATTAGAAATAAAACGGATAACCATCCCGTTTAATCGTCTTTTCTCCCTGTGCTTGGCAACCTATAAGTCATATGTTAGTCATCGAAGAGTTTTCTTCTATCTACTCTAGAGACTGTTTAGTCACGGTCGAACTAACTTATTGCAAGTCTCAAGGTCGGGCCAAGTAACCTATCGGAACGAGAAATTAAATTATGTCGAGGTAGCTCTCTCCTCCTTTATATTAAGTACCGATTAGTAAGCAGACAGACCAAAGATGTAATAAGTGCACTTATATTACAGTGACATAAAAGTCAGGCTGAAAATCAGTTGTCCTAATTGTTTAGATCGGTTGACAAAAATTTCATTTTCAGGTTGATTACAAGTGATTTAGTGTTCCTGCGATTGAGTATTTCTGTGCTAAAGAAATACTAAATTGTTCAATTACTGAAAGAATATATTTATGTAATGTGTTAACATGAATATGGGGGACTTGCTTGATGCTTTTGGATTTAAATAAAGCAAGAACAAATATTGATGCAGAATAGTATGAATTCATATTATTTCGAGGTTTCTCGTCAGCTGCTTACAAACCAAAAAATGTGATAGAATTTTTACATGGAGATAGAGTGAAAACAATTGACATAAATGAGTGTAAATAACTGGGTTACAATAATAACTATATATATATATATATATATATATGCTAGAAATAGGTCAGAGGTCAAAAGAAGGGGGTTAATCAAGGTTGGGTGGTGTAATAATGCAATTGAATAATCATAAGATAGGTTACGTAATAATAATTAAATAGAATATGAAAAGTTAAGATAATTTAGGAGGATCAGGTGGTGGAAATGCGATGATCCTCCTAAATTATCTTAACTTTTCATATTCTATTTAATTATTATTACGTAACCTATCTTATGATTATTCAATTGCATTATTACACCACCCAACCTTGATTAACCCCCTTCTTTTGACCTCTGACCTATTTCTAGCATATATATATATATATATATATATATATATATATATAGTTATTATTGTAACCCAGTTATTTACACTCATTTATGTCAATTGTTTTCACTCTATCTCCATGTAAAAATTCTATCACATTTTTTGGTTTGTAAGCAGCTGACGAGAAACCTCGAAATAATATGAATTCATACTATTCTGCATCAATATTTGTTCTTGCTTTATTTAAATCCAAAAGCATCAAGCAAGTCCCCCATATTCATGTTAACACATTACATAAATATATTCTTTCAGTAATTGAACAATTTAGTATTTCTTTAGCACAGAAATACTCAATCGCAGGAACACTAAATCACTTGTAATCAACCTGAAAATGAAATTTTTGTCAACCGATCTAAACAATTAGGACAACTGATTTTCAGCCTGACTTTTATGTCACTGTAATATAAGTGCACTTATTACATCTTTGGTCTGTCTGCTTACTAATCGGTACTTAATATAAAGGAGGAGAGAGCTACCTCGACATAATTTAATTTCTCGTTCCGATAGGTTACTTGGCCCGACCTTGAGACTTGCAATAAGTTAGTTCGACCGTGACTAAACAGTCTCTAGAGTAGATAGAAGAAAACTCTTCGATGACTAACATATGACTTATAGGTTGCCAAGCACAGGGAGAAAAGACGATTAAACGGGATGGTTATCCGTTTTATTTCTAATTTGAACTAACTCAAAAGGCATATGAATAAATATATAGCTAGCAAGACAATGACGTACAAATAATTAGAAAAAAACAATCATGTTCAAACTAGGGCATTATAGTAAAAAAAATGGAATACAAATATCACGTTTAAATTACAGTAATTAAATGAAAGCTTATGACTTCTGGAATAAAGCAGGGACAAAACCAAAAGCTAGTAAATTATGGATTTTAAAATAAGCAAGACATTGTCCCTACAAATAACTCCCGTCGTTTGTCACTGCTTCTTCATTTTCTCTTTTCACATCAGTACTATAATCAGATTTCGTATGAATCTACATTAGTAAGTAATTTCTCTTGACTTCTAAAGAAAAATGTGGTTTTGATTTTCCTCCATGTTTCAAAAATACATAATTTATTCATTAGGGGAGTTGAATTCAAACATCGACATTTGTATTTTAAATACATGGGTATCATTTTTTTGAACAGACGTACCAAGTCCACCAGGTGGACCACTTGAAGCAACAGACGTGAAAGCAGATGAAATAACTTTGAGATGGAAAGCACCTGAAGATGATGGTGGTGAACCAATAACTAACTATGTGTTACAAAAGAGACGTAAAGGTTCAGATAAGTAAGTTTACAATTTTTTACAAAAACCTCGAAATGTAGTTACTTTTAATTCGTTTAGTAATTACAAGGGTTTTGTGTACTCAGCACTAAGTCACACAATTTGTGTAAGGGGTTTTACAAATTAGGTTTAATTTGGATCCTCAACTTAATTTAGTATGCATTATAGTGGTAAACCTCATTGTGCAGAGGTGTTTTAAACATCCAAAACAATACCTCCTAAATGAATATACTTCAAGCATTCATATATGAGCAGACAACCTTGTCAACAAATAAAAGTGGCTTGAGTCACGTTATTCATTTTAAGCGTAAATCACTATATACATAAGAAATAGACATGAATAAATACACAGACACAGAAAAATGCGTACGAAATACGTATGTAAAAGGAAATATGGTCAAGTCCTAAAATCTAATTTTACTTGAACGAGTCCAACACGGTCTAGATACTAGCATGAACAGTCAAGAAAGGTGTTAGGCAAGGTTGCTTACTCTCACCCTTTCTCTTTCTCCTGGTGATCGACTGGATCATGAAGACATCAACATCTGAAGGGAAGCATAGGATACAATGGACATCTAGGATGCATCTGGACGATCTAGACTTCACAGATGATCTGGCCCTTCTATCCCAAACGCAACAACAAATGCAGGAGAAGACGAACAGTGTAGTAGCAGCCTCAGCAGCGGCAGGTCTAAACATACACAAAGGGAAAAGCAAGATTCTCCAATACAACATAACATGCATCAATCAAATCACACTTGACGGTGAAGCTTTGGAAGATGTAAAAACCCTTACATATCTGGGCAGCATCATTAATGAACACGGTAGATCTGATGCAGATGTGAAGGCGCGGATCGGCAAATCAAAAGCAGCATATCTACAACCGAAGAACATATGAAACTCAAAACAACTGTCAACCAACGCCAAGGTCAGAATTTTCCATACAAATGCCAAGACAGTTCTACTGTATGGGACGGAAACCTGGAGAACTACGAAAGCCATCATCCAGAAAATACAAGTGTTTCAGATCCGTTGGCCGGACACTATTAGCAAGAACGTACTGTGGGAGAGAACAAACCAGATCCCAGCGGAGGAAGAAATCAGGAAGAAGCGCTGGAAGTGTATAGGACACACATTGAGGAAAGCACCCAACTGTGTCACAAGCAAGCCCTCACATGGAATCCTCAAGGCCAAAGGAAAAGAGGAAGACCAAAGAACACATTACGCCGAGAAATGGAAATAGACATAAAAAAGATGAACAAGAATTAGATGGAATTAGAAAAGGAGGCCCAGGACAGAGTGGGTTGGAGAATGCTGGTCGGCGGTCTATGCTCCATTGGGAGTAACAGGCGTAAGTAAGTAAGTAAGTAATGAACAGATATGAAATTGTATTACCCAGCCGATATGATTAGAATGATTAGTCTGTCATATGATTTTACACTACTCTAATACATAGACACATAGTTAGATAAGCTACTAATATTTTTAATTATAATGATGACTTAAATTAGTCTTATATGATTCAAGTATATTTTTCCAATGTTTCTGGTGCTGTTTGAAAAAATCCATTTGTTTATTATCATTCAATTAGCTATGTATCGAAATATTAGTTTAACTTGATAAACGAAGAATTATATATCTACATTAATTTTTTGCTTTTAATACTGTTTTCATTGTTCAACTCAAGTTGGGAAAAGGTCAGTGGATTCTTAAATTCACCAAATGCAACTGTTAGAAATCTAGAAGAGGGCACAGAATATGAATTCCGTGTAATGGCTGAAAATGCAATGGGTCAAAGTGAACCTTTAATAACAACCCAACCGATTAAAGCTAAACATCCATTTGGTAAGAGCAAACCTATTTGTTCTGAGAGTATCTAACTTATTTTTCTACTCCACTTAAAATTCTCAGAGATAATGACAGTTCATCCTATTTGGTGGCCTGCTTGAATATCAGGGCGACCTGTTTCGTCTCATCTAGATATTTCAACAAGTTATCTGTTTTCTTGTTTGTTTTAACACGTCATTATGTCTATCAATCGCATAAACTATTCAAGTGCGTTTATGAAAAGTTTGTGACATTTGGCTATATTAGTTACAAAAAAGCCCAATCAGCAACATTGTAGTTGCTGGCAATATGCATTGAAAAAAATGAACATTATTTAGATGTCAATTCCTGAACTGCTAACATTTCACTAGTGATCACTCAATATTTATGGTCAGAATCGGTCAAGAAATAAGAAAAGGAAACTTGTTGAAATACTGTATGCTGAGAATTCTATATTGTATCAAAAATATAATATTGAATAAAGACAAAATTAACCTACTTATATTGCTAAACAATCAGATTTAATTTCCTACGTGACAGGTTTTTTGTGGCTAAATTAGTTTCTGAAATATAAGACTGATAATAAAGTAATTTATTCATATCCAATATATAAGTTTATGAACTACCTAATTTTACTGACTACGAATTAACATAGTGAACTATTCATCAACATAATTTGAGGATTGTAATTGAAACAGTTCTCCGATTATTTTTGATTTACAGAGATGAGATACTTACCAATTCTTGAAAGTATTTAGTAAACACAATAACATTACAATCATGCTCACTTTATGAAAAAAAACTAGACATTTTAGTATGAATCTAGTATATGTGGAAATTGTAGATATTTTATTACATTCATCCTTCAAAATTTACGTCTTTCTATGTAGGATCAAAAGTTCATCATGATAGTAAAGAGTTATTTTTCTATATGGTATAACTTGACAAAAAAAACTGGTATAAAGTTGTTCATTAGCGGTTTAGTAATAGACAATGAATTGTTTTAAGTATTGGTCTTTATATCATTTTTTCTTCTTTGTTAATGGAAACTATAACTACGTTATACGAATATTCGTCAAGATTAGAACGGATGGTTTGATAGTAATTGAGTGCCGAGTATAGAGAAGTCATTATATGTGAAAATTATATTTGAAATATTCTCAGCGATTGGAATTTAACTAATTTCAACGTTTCGTCCAGCTAACTTGTCTGAACTTCTTCAAGGTTAGCTGGACGAAGTGTTGGGATCAGTTAAATTTCAATCGCTGAGAATATTTCAGATATAATTTTCACATATTATAACTACGTTAGTTACCATAAATTTGTATCATTTGTGGAAGGTAAGAATTAAAAACTAGCAGTATGTCTTTTGATCTTAGGAAAATCATATCATTTTTGATAAATATTTAATTAAATTATAAAACTTTCACTAAATCAACATTTATTCATTTCACTATATTATTTACACTCTAATTTATTACTTCTTCATGAATTATCCATTTACAGATCCTCCATCCGGTATGCAAAAGCCAACTGTTGAAGATACAAGTGATGATTCAGTTACTTTAGCCTGGGAACCTCCACGTAAAGGTCCTGTTACAGGATATATTGTAGAAAAAAGAGCTAAAGGAGATAAAAACTGGTCTAAGTAAGTACTTTTTTTTACTTGGACGGTAAATAGCACTATTATGAAGATTAGATTTTGAGTTTTCTATGGAGATAAATGAATTTGTTTCGATAATCAAAGTAACCCATTGTTCATTGAACAAAAATAAAAGGAATTCAGCTAGAAAAATTCCCTTCTCATTTACATTCGTATTTATACTTGTATGATAAATTTATAAGTCTATAGAAGAATAGAAAGAGATTATCATTTAAAGTGATCCGAGGCTTAAAGAATCAAAATGAAGGTTGCTTAATGATGGAGTGGTTAGGAAAGAATAGTAGAATGAAAATAATTTATAGGTCAGACATATGAGAAATAATTAACCATTTAATAGGTATGAAGCAGAAATGAAAAACGCAAAGATCACAATGCACAATTGAATATACGCCGTGAAAAGTCACTAGAGGTTAATAAAATGTGATAATGGTTTAAAAAGTACAAAATCAGGCAATCGAATTTATGAACGATTATTGAATTACAGAAATTGTGAATAGTCTACATACTGTTCATTCATGATGTGAATATTTGGCATTCATAAAATAACTGATTACTTTGCTAAAATATACCTAGTGGTGATATAATAATCTGATTCTTGTTGATCCCTACGTAAATAAAATCCAGTATTATGCAAAAAGATATACTATTAAATAGAGATTCAATGCTGACTGAAGAAATTTTCTCAGAACTTAAGATAATAAGGCTGATTAAAATATAAAAAGATACCTAATTAATATTTATCAGTATGGGGATTGTGGAGATTGTTAATTTTTTGATTGAGATCATGAACTGACTGATGTTAGACCACCATTGAAAACGTGGAAGCACTGGACGGCTGTTTCGTCCTATTGTGGGACTCCTCAGCAGTGCGCACCCACGATCCCGCCTAAACTACTGGTCCACTGAGTCGGCATCCAATGGTGTTAGTGTCTACCGTCAATCAATCCGCAAAACTGCGCGACCATCTTCGATTGTACTGCGGTAGATATTGTTTCTACCCGATACGGATTAGTTTTACTGGTCACGGCTTCCGACTGGAACTCCGAGAATTCCCTCACGAAGCTAGTCACTAGTGAGCACACATGTTAATTATCAGTATAGAAGTTGTGGAGGTTATTAGGTTTTTGATTGAGATTTCACACTGCTGAGGAGTCCCAAAGTAGGACAAAACGGTCACCCAGTGGTTCCAGGTTTTCAATGGTGGTCTAACATCAATCGGTTCATGATCTCAATAAAAAAAGTAATCTGTATTTGTTTAAAAATTTCCTTCCACAAGTTTAGGAATTTCAGCAATCTACTTAAGTTTATGACACGATATATTTCATTTATTAAGTCTAGGAAAATTATTTATTTCAGTGATTTTTGGCAAGTCATTAAATATTTCAACGGATTGTTTATGAACCATTAAATCAATAAACTAAAATGAAAGAATTGGCAATCGAACTTCATATGTCATGTGCGGTACCACAAATATCTTTCAAAATATTAGATTGATACTTGATTTGAATACCTGTACCCTAGTTTAAATTGGAGGGTATTGTATTATTTCAGCTTGTAAGGCACCATAATCGATTTGAATTATCCGGAATGTTATTTACATATCCTAAAGTAATCAAAGTAACCGTAGTTACAACACTCAAGATGTTGTATGTCAACATAACAACATATAATTTTTTCATGTGTTTGCTAATTTGATATAAGACAAACGAAGGAAAAAAATATGGTGATGTTGTTTAATTTTGAGTCATTTATAATGAGTATAATAACGTACAGAAAATTCCATCAGTTGAATTTGCTATAACTAATAGTAACACAGCTAAAGGATTTTATTAAGATAAAAGATTAAACAACTGAAATAATGTAACCAGTGGTAGTAGAAAAGTAAACAGAGAAAACTGAGGGACAAAAATTGTGAAATTATGCTAAAACTAAAGGTAAGGGAATAGATAAAAACTTGATCTATCCATACAGTTACGATATATTTTGAGCCATATCAACCTTGAATTATGATTTCTTTGAGGACTTCAATTAGGTACTTGAACCAATCTACATGTGCCTTAATATTAAACTGATATTATATCTTTATTTAATCAGCAGCATATTTAACATCTTATTCCACTGATTTAAATTTAGCAGCTGCGTTATTAACTTCACTAATTATTCATTTTTCTCCCTAATCAATTTCTCTTTATACAACAAAAGAGCCAATGCAGCTCCAATATCCGGTACAGGTTATACTGTTAAAAATTTACCGAAAGGAAAAGAATTTGAATTTCGTGTCATTCCAGTCAATGCAGCTGGTCAAGGTGAACCAAGTGAACCGACTAAATTTATTAAAGTACAGAAACCCATTAGTAAGTGAAAAAGTTACATCATAACATATTTTTATACTTTAATACGTAAATTACTGTGATTATTCGTTAATTGTAATTAAGGTGACCTCAGGAAAAACGATTGGTAGTAATTGGTTGACCGTGAGGACTACTAGGTGACAAGGTAATGATTGCTCACATTTAAATAATTAGTTTAACTGTGTCAGTATGCCGACTGCTTGTACCTAAATGATAATCTATCACTTCAAAGAGTTTCCGTACTTTGGAAAAACTACTTTATGGTAATGAAGAAAAATGTAGCACCAGTAAGAATGATGATCACATTAGTAACCAAATTTAATAATTATCAGTATAGGATTGTGTAGATTGTCGATTTCTTATTGAGATCATTAGTCGTAGATGTGCACTGCTTAGGAGTTCCATACTAGGACGAAACAGCCGTATAGTGCTTCAAAGTTTTCAATGGTGAACTGATAGTGGTCGATTTATAACCTCAAGAAAATTTATTGTTTAATTTGTTCAAAGGTGATAGCTAGTACATTATGACTGAACTCAGGGTTAAGTTCGAATTCGAATATGATACTCTGTGATTATTGTCGATATATATCTATCAACTAAGATGCTAAAAACGACATCTTATCAGTACTTATCCTGTTAGTATAAATAAAATGGATTCATTAATTTATATAGTTCATACCGCATGCCTAGTCCAAGCTTTTTCTCCCCAAATATGTATGGCTGGAATAATAAAAAGAGAAAAGTGATTACAAATATCTGGACCTCAAGGATAAATGGAACTAAAAGTTGTGGTGTTATATATGAGTTAATGCCGAAGATAAGTTAAGATTTCGGTTTTAAACATGATGTTAACAACCAGCGTTAGCATAGGTAATATTAGATGCATGGGTTTTTGCTTTTTTTTTGTTACTGACGTTCATGGATGCGCTTGAATATTCTTTATTGACTAATAGACTACCTAAAGGGATGTTTCGCGACTCATTTCATTCACAGTATGCCTATCTTTACAATGTAGATGGGTTTGAAATTCAGTATATTCACTAAAAATAAGATCCAGGTCCGTGAAGCTGATCACTCCTGAATAAGATAATAAGTGTATCCTGAATTCCGTTCCCAGACACTATCCAAACATAAGTCAAAGTGGCGAAATGTGAGTACTAGTTCGTTATTGGGAGACTTATACAGCGTTATAAATTAGTATGTCTAAGAAGAGAATCTGGTTATTCAGCTTTTCTTCATATGTCGAACAAATGTATCTTTGAAGAGTATTGAGTTCATTTCCAAGCGAATCGCATCCTCACTTTTGTCAATTATGACCATGATATCATAAAATCGTTTTTCGTATGATTTTTGTTTTTCTACTATCTTCCAATTTGTTTAGTTAACATTTTATTCTTCATATATAAACGCCTGGCGCGAGACTGATAAACCCTGTGTTCGAATCCCGCGAGGCACTGCTGAGGAGTCCCACAATAGGAAGAAACGGCCGTCTAGTGCTCCCAGGTTTTCCATGGTGGTCTAGCTTCAATTGACTGATGATTTCAACTGTTTAAATTACTACAATCTCCACGAAATCCCCTTCTGATATATAAATGTCTTAACATGTTTACGTGTGATCAGACCTGATTTATCACATAGTTTTTTTAAACTTTGTTTTCTCATGGTATTATCTGACTTTATCAAACGGACTTATTTATTCGATCCACATATATTTAGGGTTGTGCAGATTTAACATTAAAGTAGTTACAAAGAGATCTCACTACTGAATCAATTTTCTACTTTCTCAGACTTTTATTGGGTCAATAATTTTAATATTACTTAGGGATACGTAAAAGAATCTATATGAAAAGTGTCAAAAAATAATTACAAATGAAAAGCTTCCACAATAAATTGATGCCACAGTATCGTAAATAAGATATATATTGATATATATTATAATCCCATCTGTTTTCCCAAAGATCTTAGCGTAAACAATATACATACATTAAAAAAAGCTGAAATATAGATATACAATTTGATTCACTTATAAAAATTACTTCCAACCAATAACAAATAAGCCAACTGTTGTTTTAATAAATCATTGATATAATGGAGCGTATAACTCAATTTCAACAGAACCATGACAAAAAAATCTGTGATCCTTACTTTTCAATGATTTCTAAAATATTGTTAGTTCATGAAGAAATTTACCTTCGAATTGAAGAAATCACTAAACACCTTTTTACATTGTCTTATCATTATTTACTTTGAGATTGAAGTTGATTGTGAAATGATTGTTTCTACTAGCATTTTTATCATTTTCTATTGTTTACAGCTATTCCAAAGATAACTATTGATGCACCAAAAGAAATAAATGCTCGCTTAGGTGAACCATTTAAAATTCGAATTCCATTTACTGGTGGACCACCAGAAGAAGTCGAGTTGATAAAAGTAAGAGGGAAAGGTGGTTGAGTACTCATAACATTATTTCATCTTTTATTATTAAGTTGTATTTATTTGTCAGTTTTTCAAGTGAATTAGGTTATTATAGAAACATTCAAAAAAAGAATAAAACGGAACTGTTAGTTTTGGCTTCACAATGATCGGACAATTCATTTAACTTCAGTTATTTTGCTTATTTCTAAGAATTTTTGACTGAATTAATCAAAACATTATGTGAGATGATACGTATTTTGTCGGAAAGCTAATTCAAGTTTGTCATTAGATAGATGGATTATATTAGATATAAATAATATTAAATTAGAGTGAAGACAATATTGCTTTGAATACTCAATTCTAAACTGTGCACTTAGTAACACACACACATATATTCTTGGTATATCTCTTTTGGTTTTATAAATGTATTAGGATGTTTTTCGAATGGTTTGTTTTTACTATACGTCATTTTCGTCTTTAAATCTATCCAGAAATAGTTACTTAATTTTAAAGATATCAATGTTAAATGTGCATGAGCGCTAGTTTACGCCGACTTTTAGCACAGAAATATGGATTGGGTTAAATGACTACACTGGTCACTTCACTTATTTTAGCTGTTACAATAAGACGATTAATTTATGGACAACAGAATACCAAGAGTGAAGTGGAAGGTGCATTGAATATATTGTACTTTAGGCTTTGGTTATATGAATGTTTACCAAAAGATAGTTATGCATAACAGAAGTGCTATTCGACATATGAAAGTGGACGAAATGAAAATTTCTATTTAACTGTCCATTAAGATAAACATTTCTTTCATTTTAAGGTACTACACATTGAGAAACTTCAAGTTATATGCTTTAACCGAGGAGTTTAAGTCATTCAGTATAAATGTGAATCTAGTCTGACTGAATTATTTGAAAAATATTTAACACCCAGTGTAAGCATATATCTCGAAATGTAACGCTGGTTGTAGTCGAAATAAGTTGACAAAGATTGATTGGGTTCATACCAAAAGCTATTGCTATTCCGTGTTTCCACTGATTTAAGTTTAATCTGTCCACGATATTGATGGTTTCATGGATGAAATTTTCGGAATTTGAAGTAATAGTAGCTGAAGATACTCAATCTAGTGGAATATTGGTCATACTGATTCAAATGTAATTGTTTTTGATCTTTGTTCAAATCTCCATACTATCATCTTATATTTCTTATTCTTTCCGAGTTTACTTCAATGACCTTATACTTTTCGCAAGAGAATGTGATTAGACTAAATTTCATCACTGTTCACGGAAAACCAAATAGTTGGTCCTTTGTCTTTTAATTTGAACTATATATAATTGGGTTAAGACTCCCTATAAGATATCCCTTCATATAAAGTGTTATTAGTTAAATAACCTCTATGATAACCGTAAAACTATTTCAGCTCAACAGGAACTAATCATTCCTAAGTTTTATTGACTTTTTTTAAATAGCCAGTATCTTTTATGTTATTAGTCAGTCACAACGTATAGCCTGTACGTATGTACATCACTTTTATGCTATTGAAATACTAAAGTTTATTCTAAATGCTCAAGTTTTCCAAACTACTGAAAACTTGTATGACTATTATTATTATTATTATTATTATTATTATTATTATTATTATTATTATTATTATTATTATTTCCTTTTTCTTTTCTTAAAATAACAGGATGGCAAGCCTGTCCCATTAGATACAAATCGTTTTAAACTTGAAGTGACACCAAATGAAGTTATTATCACAGATACAAAAGCGGAAAAAGAAGATGCTGGACAGTATAAAGTTGCTTTGAAAAATGAAAAAGGTGAAGCCAGTCATCCACTCACCGTGAAAGTACTAAGTCCACCTGATACTCCTGAAGGTCCTTTGGAAGTTAGTGATATCAAAGGTGATTCGTGCAAATTAACATGGAATCCTCCAAAGGTCAGTTATAAGTAATATGTAATTCGATACAACTGAAACGAATTAAATCCTTATAGAAAATAAATGCGATTAGACAAAAAAACTAGTTTGGTTTGTATCTAAAGCAAAATTTGAATAGCGTGATAAAAATTCACTTTATAAAAATCCTGAGCATTGTACTACTCGATAAAAACCCCCTTCCCAAACGTTTTTGGACACAACGTGGGACACATACGGTAAACTTAACAGTTATCCGACAAACGTCTATTTAAATGTAATTTTTCACTAATATATTACTATACGTCATGGATTGTAATATCTACCTAATAGTTACCAAGTACTTTGACAATAAGAAAGATGATTGATCCTAGGATACTCACATCAAGGTTTAAGTGTAGATAAAATACGAAAGATCATATTTTTTTAACCCCGATTTCTGTTTATAAATCGCTTTATCCTGTGACTAGGTACCTTGTTGTTTTTTATTAGTAATCGTACCAAATTTTATCGATCCCAAAAACAGTATCACCTTTATCAAAGTTTAGATCGAGATTTTCTCAATTCTCATTTGAATGAGGATAAATGTGAATTACAAGTAATTAGATGCACTTTTCATCGACATTAATATCAAATCAATATTCAGTTATATGTATTCTCGTAAAAAAAACATTACTTGAAAAATTATTAAAAATCAGGGAGGGCTAATCCTAATTTAGCACTCATCTATTATTTTCTCAACTGGTCACACAATGGATCAAACTCATTAACTTCAGATTCCACAGAAGGCAACATCCTCATAGAAGACTGAGTGAGTAACCGATATACTTTATACCACTTACTTCAGCCAAACTATGTGACTATCAAATATTGATGACAATATCTAACTCTTGAATTCCAATTCAATTAATTCCCACAAACCGCAAAACTAAACACTTATGTGTACACTCGAGGTTAACTTTAGGGTGAATTCCAATTTTACCAGCCACAAGAAAGCTATCCACCAGGAGATCGGATGTTAATCACCTCATATGGAGAGTCGTGAAAAGTATGACCTATAAACCATTTGATTTCAACCTAGTGTTTTATAGGTATCTATCTCTCTAAAACACATAAGGGTCACGTTTTCTTTGTTGTGTGGAGTCGAAAATGTCTATTGCTAGGGAATACCAAGTTGGTACTAAATGGCTGTTGGTTGTCCTATGGTCTATAAGGTTTTTCAGTCAATATGAATTTACGACGATAAATATTTCCAAATTCAACTAATCTTTGCGAGACACCCAACCAAAAAGCAATAAGTAACGTCGGTGACTGTCAGGTATATGGGCTAGTTGCTTAGATAAAACACTGTCCACTCAATCAATTGCCTCCAAATAGCATTTGCAAGCTCACCAATCCATGTAGGTAAATTTTTGCGTTCATCTCTCTCAAATCCTGATGCTTAGTTATGAATTCATTTTTTTAGTTATATTGGAACGTGTATATTAGGTTAATCATTTAACCACCAAGGTAACATACACAACCTATGTACGTAAGATTGTCCCATATCTATTGTCCAGGTAAAGTTACGAAATGAAATTAAGAACGATATTTCAATCTGTGAAGACTTAACTACAGAAATATTACCTTGTGGAATTGGGAAATAATCATATTCTATCTTCGCACAAATCAGCGATTAGTTTAGTTCCACCTTTTTTAGAGCTCCTACTGTGGAAAAGTGTCTATCTTAAACTTAAACTGCTGATGCTTTGATGCCCTGTGGTGTTTCGTCGCATACGTAATAAGCAATCTATTGGTTTATTTGTTGCCTTGAAATCCCAAATCTAAGTGACAGACAGTGAGCTTTATTCATTCCAAAGCACTTGAAATATGTGGTCAACTTGACGTAATTTAACTTGATATTTCAGAATAATGGAGGCAGTCCGATAACAAATTATATTGTGGAGAAACTGGAACCGAGAACTGGAGAATGGTTACCTGTTAGTAAATTTGTCCGAACTCCAGAATATGAAGTTACTGGTTTAGAACCAGGGAACAATTATAGATTTCGTGTACGAGCTGAAAATGAACTTGGAACAAGTGAACCTTTAGAAACAAGCCGTTCAATACTGGCTGAAGAACCAAGTAGTAAGTTACATATGTGGGTCTTCATTTATCACTCGATTTGTAATTGATTCTTAAATCTAGTATGTTTAATACAGGACTACTAGACAATTTTTATAACATATCAATACTCTTTGTTATCATAGCAGAGAATCACAGAAATCATTCAACTGAAAAAGTGCATACTTTTTTCTTTATTTAGCTGTACCAGATGCGCCAAATAATTTGACCGTGGCTGATGTAGATGCTAATAAAGTTACACTGGAATGGTCTAAGCCGCGTAATGATGGTGGTAAACGCGTAAACGGTTATGTGGTTGAATATAAACCACTTAATTCAACAGAATGGGAACAAGCTGCTATTGTAAAAGATTTAACTGCCACTGGTAAGTTTCTGAGGCTATTATCCAGTAATTTAAAACATATTAACTACCTAAGTATTAACTAAATATGCAAAGTGTTTCAAATTGCTGCATTATAAATATCTTCCGGGACAAACAGTGTAACTGAGAATGAGCTCAAAAATATAAATGTCTTTATTTGTTTTACGCAAACAAATCATATTCGTTTTATATATGAACTAGAAAGTTACACAAAACTGACGTTTAGTAGGATTGATTTGACTGTCATTGGTTATCCCAGACAAATGTCATACTAACAGCCTCCAGAAGAATGTTGAATGTACATAGTTTTATGAAGTGTTTAGAACGGTTAATCTTGTATAATGCATAGCCTCCTAGCCAACTCTATAAATCAAAACATATTTGGATTGTTCACACGACATCTTCTAGATGTCGCTCAGCTCCCACAATATATTTCTGTCAGTCGGTTTAAACTACATAGATCTCATTTTCAATTTCAATGATCCCACGACATAGAGTGGCAATCATGTAACACCATGGATGCTGACTGTCGCATTACCTATATGGTTAGACTCTACCAGCATGAAGATGCAGTATGACCACTGTCTACCATCAAGTGATTTTCATAAGAATGCTTTGAAAGTAAATAATTTGGAATGACAATCATATAGATTCGGTATAATCACGTATATGAGTCAGGGTATGTCGGAGTCAGTGAGCTGATTTATCAAAAATACACTATTAAACTGAATATTTCAAATTCATTTTTTCCTAAGCAAACCGACTTCACTCTCATATTAATTAGCATAGCAATTTAAATCAGGTTATCTCTTTGATAAATTTAGATAATGCAATGAGAGGACGAAGAGTATGAGAAAAGAGTTATATATTTGAGCGTTTATTTCCAAACAATTTGATCACACATTTACTTGTTACGGCACTTGTATATGAAAAATAAAGGTCAACTAGACAAAATGAGTAAAACAATGTGTACTTTATATTTCAAATGGCTTATGATGTAAATGTGTAATCAGATTGTTCGAAATGTATTGCGCTAACATATCACAGCAAAATAGTTCGACAAACGAATCTCTTCAAAGGAGATCATTTTGAAAGCCATATATGCATTAAATTATAAGCATGTAAACAAGCTGAATGATTATTGATGGTATTCGTCAAGTATTGACCTCAGTTGGTGTACCATCGAATGTCAGGGGACATTTAACAATTATGGATATTCATGACCTCTCACAAGAAGGAAGAATAAAAGAAGAGTAAACTTGAGTGGCGATGTAAGGTAGTGAACATACTTGTGTTGTAGCTAGATTACTTTTTGTAGGAAATTACTTTTCATTTATGTTACTTAATTTTAAAAGATTTTTGATAATAATTTCTTTTTGTTTCAAATATTTTAAAAGTCGATGGGTTGAAAAAGGGTGAAAAATATATGTTCCGTGTTTCTGCTAGAAATGAAGTAGGTGTGAGTCAACCATGCTCAACCAATCGTGCAGTGGAATGTAAACCGAAACATAGTAAGTAAATTTATGAAATTCGTAAACTATTACTAATGCATAGGGGAATCTTTAGGCACTTCGAACTGTCTTAAGCTGTATATATATATATATATTGGGACGGCTTCCGAAAATTACGACGGAGCCTCCAAAGGCCTTCAAGGAGCTGAAGAGTTTCCATCAAATCAGAATGTAATGGAGGTTTCTAGAATACCAACATGGCATACCACGATTGAACAGTAGCATAATTTGCCTCTTTGAGGACTGGCTGAATTATAATGATGTTATAACAAATGCTAATATCTAATAAAAACCCGTGATTTTCTCCACATTTTGATTCTTACCCAACAAACATTTCTTCAGCTTTCTTCTGATTTTGCGACTGTGCGGTTCTATACGTTAACTTATTATTTTTATGTTCATAGTAGACAAAAACGAATTAAAATTTCTTCATCCATCTCATTACTTAAAAAAATCGTGAAATATCCCATTGACATCATAATTAATTTGTTGGTTTATTAGACTTTTCCATTTTCATCATATAAAACTATGAAGCAGTCATAACTTTCCGATAGATTTATAAAACCTAAAGTAAACATATTCCATCAGTACAGAATACTTCATGGACATTGAAAGCCATTCAGCTTCTGCTTGATAATTACGACAATAATCTCTCTGTAAATGTTATGATTGATCACAAAATATAGAAATAGTATTGTAGTGAACAAACACTCAAGCGGGAAAGACCGAGATTACAGAGTTCTTTCGTAAAATATGTAAACCATTTATTGAATACATCTTTGCACATCCTCCATCAGTTGTTTATTACAATCCTCACCGTTACTTCATTTCTGTTGTTATCTTGATTATTTTTGTTTTCTTCTCTCCATTTCAATCTTCTGCTGGCATGCATTCCGCCTCCGAATGGTGCTACATACCACTTATGTCTATCAATATAAGTAGCATATACCACAGTACCACTAGTTTGTAAATTTTTAGGTTTGTGATGACAATTGATTAATTTCTATAAATTTATGTACAAATTTTTATCTACTGAAGTGTAACATTTCAATTCCACTCAATTTTAACAGCTACAGCCGATAGCCCAGGACGACCAAATGTAGATGATATAGGAAAGAATTCAATCGATTTGTCCTGGTCACGTCCAGCTAAAGATGGTGGTGCTAAGGTGACAGGTTATATTGTTGAAAAACGGAAAAAGAATTCACCAGATTGGGAACCTGCAGTATCAGGAAATACACCTGTTACTGGTACACAAGCTCACATCGATGATTTAGATGAGAATGGTGAATATGAATTCCGTATCAAACCAGTTAATGCAGCTGGAGTTGGTGAACCAAGTGAACCTACTCCGATGACTAAAATTAGACCAAAAAGAGGTAACGATTATTTTCATGTCTTCTTTAATTTTAACACTTATAGTTACAGAAGTAACTGTTCTATTTAAAATTTATTGATGATAAATAATTAATGTTTACGAGTTATAAGTAAGGATAAATAAAATAATCTAGATTATATATGATATAACGGATGCTTTAAAATATATTTCTATCTCTCAAGTATACTTCGATAATAAGACTAGTCAAGTTATATCAGATCCAGGATTCACGACCCAGAATAGAGAATCAGATCAATCGCTAGATAATATTTTATTCAACGCACTTAATAGCATTCACACTCACTGAGTTCGAAGTAGAAATCAATAACAGGAAATCACATATTTAATGGTCAGTAGGCTGTGCCTGTTTGTCGACGCTCAGTGACCATTTATATTTCACTTTCACCATTACATATCAATGGGGAAGTACGGCTTCAGATGCGTATTATGTAAACTTATGTTTATCTTTGGTTCTCTCCTGTTCTACGTTATAAGTTACATGTTCTTATTATTGAACAAACTAACTGGGCAGTTGATGAAGTCTGAAAAAAATCGAATGTTTGAACTAAACATTCTTGAGACTCATTAAATGACTATAAATGGCTGTAAATAAATGGCAGGTTTTTATCTCAAGTCATACTATAACTGGCATTCTGTAGACGGTATAAATGTTTTAAGATTTCTTATTACCGTTTAAGTGGGCAATTAAGAATGTAGACACAAGCTTGATTATTATAAAAATCACTTTCAACTGTCAAATAGTTATCGTAGTGCTATAAAACTACTGAGTTTAGTAGTAGACTTATATTGATTCAGTGTCCTTTGTATTCTTTTATTTTTCAAACATTTACAGTGTAATCATCAAAATTATCTGAAGACAAATGATATTAAGATGGTTTTCAATAACAACCTGATAAGTTGAACAGTTGAATATTATATGATCAGATATATATTTATTTCCCTTGACTTACGGATATCATTAAAGCAGACCAGGTCTTCAAATGTGTTCCAGTAATGAAGGTCATTAGCCCATAGCACCCTCCATACAATGAACTTATATTTGAACTATATTTTAGTCAAGATTTTTAAATTACCTATAGAGAAAAATGTATCTGTTTATGAAATGTTAGTTGTATTCAGAATGATTAAATTTATTCATTTATAGCAACCAATTAAACTAGTCAATGAATTAGTTATTCACATTGATGAAGAAGACTTCAGGTGCTTGCGTTCATATTCTTGTTTAGTCATATGTACATTTGTTCATTTAATCAGTTTTCATCTCGTAGTTAGAAAATATATGATAGTTTTTCTAAGATCTATTGTAGTTAGATTTAAACTGTCACTGATGATTTTGTAATGTTGGCTTCTATAGTCTTATTACAATAATAACTATGAATTGAATTTCACTAACAGCATTAATGTATATATCTATTTTTTACTTACTTCTTTCTTATTTGTCACATCAAGATAAACCAAACCCACCTGAAGACGTTGAAGTCAATGATCTTTCAGCAGATAGCTGTAAACTAACCTGGAAACCTCCAGCTAAAGATGGAGGCGCTCCAATTACTGGTAAAACTATTTTATGCAATGTGTTATGTATCACTTTATTGAAGATAATTTTTTATATAGATGATTCTTAGCAGAAACATATTCGAACACTACTGGGTCCTACCTCAATTTTAATAGCGTAGCTGTACCATACTCTTTATTAATCTGCCGCTTCTAGATTTCATTTTGGAGAATTCAGAACTAAAGTTAATTAGTAATTAATTATTCCTTGAAATGGTTGTACTGAAACCCTTTGATCCAAATTAGTGTGAACAATTACAAAGATTATGGTTATTTATTTATCAATAAAAAAAAAGATATTCCTCACCCAGAATTTGTTGCTACCCCAAATATTTCGCTTATTTCAAGATAGTAATCGATATCTAAAACGGAAATTACTAGCGTTCAATGTTTCATGGACGCAAATATCACATTGTACGGATCATATATACAACATAGAAAAATGTTTTCAATGAACATAAGGTTATACACCAAATTTAAATTAAATCACTGCAGTCTGCAATCTCACTTTATCAAGGTGCACAGATTTTCACTAGTTCTAATCAAATGTTATTTCGGTTATTGTAATGTGTAATACTATGAGTTGTAATTTATATATGATGTTGCTGAATTTCATACATGAAAACACTTGTTCACAATGTAATTTAACTCAAAATGGCAAAACATATGAGACCAAACTTTCTCAAGTTTCGTAACTTATCCTAAGTCAATAAAACATATAGTTTAGTCAATAATGCATATTTGAAGAGCTTCTTCAGTCTATTTTTCGCTTTCAGGTCTATTGGTTTCATCAAAAGACAGTGATGAAATCCCTCATCGTCAAAATACGATAATACTGTCAACAAAGCGCTTTGAAAGCTTCATGATTTTATAAAGGTTGATTATTGAGCCGTGACATTTCACAACTATATTCCTGGGTAGATTCTTACTAGACAGTTTGTCTATATTCAAAGTCGAGAAATGAGAGCTGTTAGTTTTCGCAAGTTGCATAGACAAAAAATTGAGTTTGATTTCAAACCATACTTCCTAAGATTCTACCATAAAATCACCATATCTCCCTAAAATAGTGTCACAAGCCTTCTGACTAAGAGCGTGGATCAAGATTTACTAATGTAATATGTACATGGCTATTCAGCTAAATTTACGACTTGATCACAACAGTAAGATTATGAGGGATATGCAGATTTCATTTTCTTTGAGATTTAACTTTCATGAATGTACAACTAAAAATGACTTTTACTCTACCTACAAACAACTTAGTTTAATATTGAAAGGTGACTTTTTGTTGGAATGGTGTTATAGAACGGTAAATAAGTGTCATCATCATCACCATCTTGATGAAAAAACATTGCCTTTTGCAGAAAGATAAAATCATATAAGACTAATCTATTCTTTCAAAACTATTTCATTTTACATTGAAATTTTACTTTACTTATTAAATGCATGTTCGGCAACATTGTAAACTTCTCATTTACGAAGTTATGCATTCTTTTAGCAAAATGTAACCTAATGAAAAAAGTTATTCTAATTACCGATAATTTTATTTCTTATTTATAGATTATATCGTTGAAAAATGTGACGCAACAACCGGAATCTGGGAGAAAGTTCCTGCTTTAATTGTGGGAACATCATGTCCTATTAAAGGTTTAGTTGAAGGGAAACGTTACCGCTTTCGAGTATCAGCTGTTAATCCATTAGGTCAAAGTGAACCTACTGAATTATTAAATGCTGTAACGGCTAAAAATCCTTTCGGTAAGATCATTTTTATTTTTAAGAATGTTTAATCCATTATGTTTTTTCATAAACAGATGCACCAGATTCACCTGATAATTTAAATATGGATTCATTTGATAAACATTCTGTGGATCTCTCATGGACTCCGCCAAAACATGACGGTGGAAATCCTATTAAAGGTAGGTAGTGTGTGTGTTCACTGAAATAATAAGTATATTATGAGATTATTATAAAGTTAATTGTTCTTACGAAGTCATGAAAGTGAATGTTATTATATTGACTGTATTGTGTCATATTAACAATAATAATCTGAACCCAAGTTTTTTATCACCCCAAATAGGATATCTTGTTGAAAAGCGTACACCTAAAGGTGAATGGAAACAAGCAACAAATGGATTGGTAACAAATCCTTCAGCTCATTTAACAGGTCTTGAACCAGGTGAAACTTACGAATTCCGTGTAAGTGCCGTAAATGACGCTGGTCCAGGGCGCCCATCAAGGGCTACAGCACCTCATGTTATGAAAGATCCCAGTTGTAAGTACTTTTTTGAACTATTAGTCACTTTTTTTTCCACAAATCTAAACTTCAGTATAAAACCACTCTGTAATTTCTAATCTGGGCTACGTTGAATGTGAAATTGTTTATCCTTAAAATAAATTTCTACACATACTATTTATTTAAGTATTTAAAAACAAAGAGCATTACAGCTAACTATCGTCTTGAAGAAACTGTACATTTACAAATCCATAGTTATTATCTTTGTGTTACAATCGACAAAATATTAAAGTTAGATTAATTCGTATTAGAAAAAAATATAATGGCAAACTTCTTGTCGATTGAGTTTAAATTCATTCAAATTACTAACAAGATAACATAACATCATTGATAATATTAAGAAAAACGTCATACATAATGGGTGAATAATGATAAATTGTGAGGTCATAAGTTGAAAGCTTATGTAAAACAAGCTAATAAAAAAAGTAGGAATTTGTGTTCTAGTTGTTATGATAAATAACAATAATAAGGATATTAGGGACAATTAGTAACAGGCGTATCATTGTGAATGAGAAAGATGAATGTGTAATTATGGATAAGAAAAGTGCATGGTAAGGGAGTGGAAATAATGAAGAATAAACAACACAATGAGAACTAAGGATAAAGTGATCCTAATGCGTGCCAACGTAAATGGAAAAGGTGTATGATTCATTTATGTGTTGGTTGTTTGGATCTTCTCATTGATTTTTAGAACTGGAATTGATCAGTCTCTTATTGGTAAATGTGCATCTTGTGAGGATTGTATTGATTCACAAGTATTATAAGTAGAGATGGATGATGAACTTAGTAGCTAAGTGAATAACGCTAGGACATTCGAACCGAACGGTACTGAATTCGAGTTCCAGAGTGAATATCACTTCTGGGATGCAGGAACATTCAACTTACGAGTCCCAAACAAGACGAAACGCGCGTCCTGCTTTCCATTGCTATCCACCATTCATCTCTGATTAGAAAGGGTGTATGTATGCTATTCGTATATATAATTTGGGTTTCCTTGAACTGATATCGATTGCGTCATCCATGTAGAGGAAGCGTAATATTGTAACTTTTGGTAAATTATTATGAGCATTCCATATGTATATCTGAGGAAGTACGTTCAAATTTAATATTATATTCGTAGTCAATTAAATGGAAATGAATGGTACTGATTTACTCAAAAACACAAAATTAGAAGAAGAATTAATCAAACAATTAATTTCTCAATTATATTTACTACTATTTTAACAGATCCTGCTGCAGCACCAGAGTCATTAAATGTGGATAAAGTTAATAAAAATGGTGTAAAATTATCATGGCAAAAACCACGTAAAGATGGTGGAAGTAAAATCACTGGATATCAAGTGGAAAAGAAAGATGAAAATGGTAATTGGGTACCTGTGAAACAGACTACAGAACCATGTGCATTTATCCCAATGAAGGAGGGTGAGACTGCACAATTTCGTGTATGTGCAGTGAACGATGAGGGTCCAGGTGAACCGACTCGACCTACTGCACCCGTGACAGCTGTTGATCAACCAGAAGCACCGAGAATATGTACCCCTGATGATTGTGTTGGTGGTTTAGGCAGTGGAGTTGGTGGTTTGAAAGATATTAGTATAAAGGTAAGTAGTCTAATAAAAATTTTAGATGCTTCTATTCATATATCATGACACAAACTAAAGTTATTTGTTGTACACAGTTGAATAATTGTAATTATACCATTGATTACAAATTATCTCAAACTATTATAAAAGTATGAAACAAACTGTGATTAACGATAATGTTATCAAATAATAATGTTTGTTTATTTCAGGCTGGACAGGAATTAAAATTACCAGTGGCTTGGTTTGGTCATCCAAAACCTACATTTAATTGGACATTAAATGGTGAACCAGTGAAGATTGATGGAGTTCGTGTTATCCAAAAAGACGAGCCTTTACCACCTCCCTCTCATCCTGGACCTGGAGGACATTTGGAACTTTCACCTGGTGGTGTTGTCTTACTTGTTATTCCTAAAGTGAAACGATCTGATCATGGAAGATATCAATTAACAGTAATGAATGATTTGGGTCAAGCAAGTACTTCATGTCAAGTAGAAGTTATGGGTGAGTTAAATAACAACTGGTACCTGATTTCAATCATACTTCTATAATGCTCCATGGTTTACATATAGATTATAATTCAATAATATTCTAACTCAAAATCATTAAAAGAATAGTGACTGTTTTTTTGTAACACCATTTTATCAGGTATTTTCGTGCATAATTTTTTTGAATGATTTGCAAAATAAAGGGAACAATAGATGACAGAAATCATATCGATAATTGAGAATGAACAATTTACTAAAACCCCGTGTAATACATTGCGAAACGATTGGTTAACCTTTTTCTAATAAATTTTATTAATCGATTTGCAAGTGGGTACTAAACAAACATTTTAAAGAATTCGGATAAGTCTCATTTATCAAAAGTAAAAACGGAATTTACAATATTATTTACTACTATCTCTTATCAGTAAATAGCTTTTATACAAACTTAATACGAGTTAAACAACTTCTGAAAAGAAAGAAACACTGGACATTTGTGCTATTCTTGTATTGATCTTTTAAGATGTCAGTACTAATAACTTCGTATAAGATCGTGCCCAGGATTTGTCCAGATTTGTCTATGAACAAAGAAAAAAAACCCTCACTAATTCATTAAATAATTTACCAGCTAGTAGATTTAGTATAGTTATCACCATAATAGATGTTACGATGATAGATATTCTAAACAACCCGTCTTTTGCTTGATCGAATACTGGTACGTTAAATAAAAATTTGTATTGTACAATCCCAGTTCTTCTTGTCTCGTAAGTAGCATCACTAGGTCCATGAAAATTTATTTCAGTTTAGCTCATAACTTCAAATACAAGTGGTGAATAATGACGGTTATTCAGTTGCAAGTGATTATTTCTGTTAGCACATTTTATCTGTTTAGAGCAGACGTTTCTAAATCTCCCAGTTATTAGTTGGTAGCTGATTTTACCACAAAATAATGTGATCTAGAGGCCTGCAGGTCTTTTATTTCAAAGATTCTTAAATCAAAATAATACATCTGTAAATTTTTCCCCTGTAATTTCAATGGTTTGTTAGCTAGTGTTAATTCATGATGTGAAATTAGCCTACAGATATAGAAAATTACCCACGAACTACATTATATCATATTTTGAAATTTGATTCGTCTTTATTTTCATTCTAAGATGCTCCATCTGCACCTGGAGGACCTCTTGAAGCAACTGATATCAGTGCAAATGAAATAACCTTGAGCTGGAAGCCTCCTACAGATGATGGTGGACAGCCTATTACTAATTACAGACTTGAGAAACGTCCGAAAGGTTCAGATAGGTCAGTCACTTTTTCAACTTTTAAATCATTTCTGTCATATTGTTCATTCTATTATAGTCAGATATTTATTATTTTTTAAAATCACGTTTTACTGTTTCCTTGAATGTAGTTGGCAGACAGTTAGTGGATTTTTAAAATCACCGAATGCAACAGTCAGAAATCTTGAAGAAGGTACAGAATATGAATTTAGAGTTATGGCTGAAAATCCATTAGGACTTAGTGAACCACTCATGACCAGTTCACCAATAAAAGCAAGGCATCCATTTGGTAAGTTCGTCATACATATAAGTCTTTTAAAATTGAACAAATAGCTTTTAGTTTTCTCTAAAAATTAACTGGAAATAACAACTGAGATCTAATTACATACTTTGGTGTTGCTGGTGTTAACAGTTTTTCTACATATCAGGGAAAATTTTTTAAAATTTTACTAGTAATAACCATTGAATAGTCGTTCTAAGAGAGTAATAGATGAAAAAAAGCATTCAATACTGACGTGTAAATTTACTCATTTACCAATTTTTCCGCGCTTCTATAAGTGCGCACATGATTAACAATTTACATGGGCGAGATATTTTTTAGAACAACGTATTGAATTACAGGTGAACTACGCCATGTTGGTAGGTGTAGACTCCCTGATTGGGATCAGCTAGACGATAGCAACCGATGGTTAGAGACCCTGAATGACATGGCTCAAAACCGTTTGCAACGGCGCAGGTGCATCCATTCTTTGTGTTCTCCCAAATTCTAATCTACTGAGTTTTTCATGTCCCTTTTTTTCTCTATCCAAATTTATTTCACTGGGTCATACTTCTTAAATAACATCTTCAAAACATAATCTTTCCGATTACTGCTTATACTCTTACTACCTTTACCACTACAGGATTTGAATCGACAACTGCATCTCTGTTGTAATGTGATACGGCAACTCGAACGGATGTACGTACGTACGAAGTTCTACGTTATTGCTGACTGACTGAGATCATACATGACTTTTGAATATATGTTCCAAAAATATTATCATTACTAGTTTTTATTCAATCAAACGTTTACATGTAACAATGTTCGTAGTTTACTTCTGTGGATCTCGGAGAAATCCAATAAATTAGTACACTCGTTTAATCTTTCAGTTTGAAAAACTACTCTCACACATGTAAGACAATATTTTACATAACTGTACACTGATTTATCTCAGCAAATGCATGAGACTTTCATTACAGACACATTTATTGAAATACCGAAAGTTGTTATTAACATAAATTGAAGTTTAATACTAGGGCAACTTTACTATGACTGATATTTAACTATTTAAATGAATACAATTTAAACAACTGAATCGTTGCTTCTAGTGAAATTGATTTGTTAGATATTTTAAGAGATAGTGTATTAGTTATTTCTTTACTCTTTGAAATAGCTTGGAAAAGTTGAATTAAAGAAGAAATAAAGATACATTAACTTACTGGTTAAAGTCTTAAATAAGACAATATCTAACCAAGGGAAGATTTGTTTTACTTGTTTTAGGTAAACAACAATACAGGTAGTAATTTCTGTTTAAAAATTATTCTTAATAATGTAATTTTTACTAAGACCATTTGAATATTTACTTTTAAGATATCTTTTTTTATATCTGTTCATATTTTCATTAGCTATATACATTATTCTCTGTGTTCTAGATCCACCTTCTGGAATGTCACAGCCAACAGTTGAGAATGTTACAGATGATTCAGTGACATTATCGTGGGAGCCACCTAGAAAAGGTCCAATTACTGGTTATACAATAGAAAAGCGTGGAAAAGGAGATCGTGCTTGGACTAAGTGAGTTTATTATTGAAGTAGTCAAAAATAATAGTATATAGTTTGTCACCTTATTGTCTAAGCCTGTCTAAGCCTTTTTGTTGCTTTAGACATTATTTTATCATCGAGTGTTACACAACATTTTCATTCAACTACTGAACATGCTTCAAGTTAGGTTCGAAGTTTTATTGTTCACAACACTACTTCGAGATGGTGGAGAAGATTTGTAGTTCAGGTGGATGATTTTGGTGGAGTTTGCTCAGAGAACAAAACTCCACCAACAACACTACTTCCGTATCTGTATTAAATATACATGAGGAGAGAAGGTGCGATCTACTACTTTAAATCAAAATTTAGACGGATCGGCATGTCTTTTTTTATTGAAATAACATCAGTTATTTACTAAAAACATATTCTTGATGAACTGAAAAGTTAACCTTTTAATTAGCCCATATTATTCTCAAAATCATAATGCATCATTTTAAAATATAATCCTTTATAAATCTACAGTGAGAAAACAATTCCCTGGCGTAGATGTTACACTGAAACATTTTTAGGGGATTTTAGTCAAGATTGGTTGAATGAATAATAGAAATTTTAAAATGATAAAAAGTTTTATTCACCTTACACCAAAACATTTCACACATCCATTCTTAATATATTTGATCATTGGATAAAAGATAATTATTAATCAAAACATATTATCAGAGGTTGTTCTGGAGGTTATTATTTTGAAGACTTAGTCACGGACGACTACAAAATTAGCATCTATTTTGAGGATAAACCACTAAGTACTACTCAGCTACCTTGTTTTCGCATATGATTGTTTAATAGTGTGACTACTGGTTTATGAAAAGACCTGAAATTAAGATCGTTAGATCTGAGGACTTACACCTTGTCATACATCTATCAGGTCGAAATTCTTTCAATTATTATTTTTGTTTATTATTTGTTTATTTGTTATCGTGTAAAATTTGACATCTAGTACTGTCAATGAATAATTATCTTCATTACATACGCTATCGACTTAACAGTTCATAGTTTTCCTTCTCATGTTATCATTGATTAGGAAATCATATATGGAACAGGAAAGTAAGAAGTAGTTATTCCATACTTCAAATATCCCCACTATCAATAGTAATCGTAAACTGACATTTCCAGTTCATTAGGATGTGTAGAGTGACAAAGTTTAAGGACTGCAGGACAAAGATGTGATTCCTTAAAAACTCCTTAACTCTGTATGTAAACGCACAAATTATCATTGATTTTGAACTCCATATTTTAATATTTATGTATTTTCTTTGAAAATTAAACATTACCTAGAGTAAATGTACATCCATTGTCAACGAATGAATATACCATAAGAGGTTTACCACAGAGTAAAGAATTTGAATTTCGGGTTGTTCCATTCAATGCTGCTGGTGCAGGTGAACCTAGTGAACCGACAGGTTACGTTAAGATTCAAAAGCCCAAAGGTAAATACATAAAAATTAAAGTTCATATGAATATGCTTTACATTTACAATATTTAAAACATTTTTGAAAACTCGTATTAAGATCCGAATAAGGTATTACTCATGTTAAGATTAGGAATACATTAGAAAACTCATTTCTTAAATATTTTTGCCGTATCAATGTACTTTTTATTAAAGACAGTGATTTACAAATGTTCAATTCATTTAGATTTTTCCAGTACTATAGTTATTTACTTTGAATCCCGGCTTATTTACAGTGAGATTAGTTCATACATAAACAAATCTGTATAGTCCAATAGGTTGAATCAACTGAAAACTTACTATATAAAATTCATAACTATGTATTTCAACAATTCATCAATGCTGTTGTCATTAGTCAAGCTGATCAAACCATAAACTTAGTAAGTTTATGGTTTTATTATATTCTAACTTTCTCAATCAAAATACTTATAGAAGTTTTCATCAGAATGATAATACCATCGGCTTATCAGTCGTTTAAAGTGAAATCATTAAAGATTTATTAATTGTAATTTGATCCATTCTCTTATATTCACTTTGGTTTCTTCCCTTGACTTTTCAATGTAATTTTCAAGCATGGAAATTTTAAATAGTCGAAATTTGCGTATGATTAAGATTTACATTAAGTAAGATCAATAATGTCTAAAGCTTCAAGAATGTTAATAAAGTCTACTATTAAAATACTACTTATCATGATATTAAAGGTTCCTGCTTCATATAGATTGTTCAAATTCATCAAACTTCTGACTAGAGACAAAATTACAGTGTTATTTGATGAACTAAAAAAAACATACTTTAATACTTTATTTGCATAATGTTCATTAACTGTCGCAGGCTTGATTGTTCCTGCATTTCCATACTAATTGCTTTCTGTCCCCGTTCTTCCCTTCTTTATCTTCTTAATAATAAATAATGAATATATATTATTTGTTAAATTAATATATATATATATATATCGTGGATGCGCACTGCTGAAGCGTCCCACAGTAGTGCTTCCAGCTTTCCCATGATAATCTAGTTTCAATTTAAATTACTATAATATCCACAAAAACCCTTCTGATATAAATCAACATATGCTCACGGGTGACTAGCTTCAAGAGGTATTCCCTGGAGTTCCAGTGATAAGCAGTGACCGGTGAGTCCAACTGTGTCTGTTTTGAGACAGGAACTCACTGAAGGCAATAGTGAACGGTCGTGCAATTTCGTAGATTGGTTGAAGTTAGACATTAACACCGTTGGATGCCGGCTTAGTGGTCTAGAGGTTGTGAGTGCGCGCTCGAGACCGACAGGCCCTGGGTTCGACTGGTGTGTGTAGTATAGTGGAGGAGTACTACTGAGGAGTTCCATACTAGGATGAAATGGCCGTCCAGTGCTTCCAGATTTTCCATGGTGGTTTAGCTTCAATTGACTCATGAACTCAACTATTAAATTACTACAATCTCCACAAAAACCCCCTTCTGAAAATATATTATAGTTTCTTCACTATCTGTTAATGTGTACATAAACATTTGTTGGTTTAACAAATTTTTATGATAACTATCAAATATAACGAATATAAATGTATACATTGGTAGTAAGTGTCAGTTTTTCAAGAAATAGGAATCTACCTTTTCAACACATTCATGTGAAAGCTGACGACAACAGAGATTAGAGAAAATACATTAACTACTGAAGTATTTAACATTGTAACCTCCTGTAAGCTCTTTATAAGAACATTCAGTAGTAAGTAGCAGATTGGTAATATCAGTTAGTTAAAATAGATAATCGGAAATATGAACAAAAGTTAATTTCATGATATGAATAATTAGGAAAAGTGTAGTTATGATATTTAAGATAGCCGCCATATTTTTAAAACCCAACAAAGTTTATTAAACAACGATTAGGTATACTTAATATGTTAACTTAAATCTCTTACTAATTATGTTTATGTAATATGACATTTTAGATCAATTATGGTATTTTTGTTAATAAAGCTAATAATTCTTTTTCAAAAAAACACTATCTCGTCTTTATATAAAGCTGCTCCTAAAATCAGTCCTGACGCACCTAAACAAGTAAATGTTACAAAAGGTGAACCGTTTAAAATTCGTATCCCGTACACTGGAAGTCCACCAGATGTTGTGGAAGCTACCAAAGTGAGTTTACTACTTTCAAATTTCTTATGTAATGTAATTTAATTCAATTACTGTTACTATATCAGTAATATTATAGTGAACGAGAATACAAGTAGGAACAATCGAATGTATTTGAACATAAAATTATAGAATCTCCTACGAAAATCTGGGAACTATACAGTAAATTATTGGTTTACAAAATATCATTCAATCGTAATAGTCTTCATTGTTCTTTCATTTCCACACTAATCATTTTCTTTTCTCGTTATCCATTCTTCAATGTTCTCAACTTTCTGCCTACAGATATTTCACTTTCGATTCATGATGTATACTACTTATATCTGTCGACATCAGTAGCACACACCACAATAAGACTTTACTCAACCATATTTAGAAAATATTTTCGTAATAATAATATTTTCATATCATTCATTTGACATTTAAATCGATCGCATATTTTTTCATAGTGTACAGTGTATCAAGACTAAACGTGGAAAATAATTTGATCTTTTTAAGACAATTTCAATGATTAAATAGGGCAATGAACATTTGGTTACTGTCACTTTCTATATTAAAGTTACTAATCAAGGATCATTTTCTCCTAAATAAGTTTCATTCTAAACTGTTTTTTTTGCTTTCAGAAAACATATTATTTGTCTGTCATTTTAAAATCTAATGGTTAACACCAAGGTTTTCGGTGATACTGCATGACAGTCATTTGAAATTTGTTGGTATCAACTAGTCACTAGATATAAATTAGGTAGAATATGGAGAACTGAATAACTAAAAATTTGATTTTATTAATGAGTGACTCTATATAAAAATCATCAAACGGCTCTGTTACTTCAAATTACGATTCATGAATAGACACATTTGATACAAAAATGTATCGTTATTGGGCTTATATTTATTGTACATATACTTGTTATTATCTATTTTGATTGCTCTCACTCAGTATATATTTGTTTGCCTTCAAGTCAACAACTTATTAATGAAATTTAAATTAAACAAGTGACATGAATAATGTGATATCAATTGTTGATCTATCGATATTTGTTTTATTTTTTAGGATGGTGTACCAGTTATCTTAGATGATGGTCGATTCGTCGTAACTATTACACCTGACGAGGTGATTATCGTTGGGAAGAAAGGAGATAAACAAGATGAAGGGCCATATAAGATAACATTAAAAAATGATAAAGGTCAAGATACTTTACCAATTAAAATTAATGTTCTTGGACCACCAGATAGTCCACAAGGACCACTTGAAGTGAAAAATATCAAGTCAGATTCATGTACACTTGGTTGGAAGCCACCGAAGGTGAGTTGAGATAATCAAAGTTTCTTACAATAAATTATAATATATAAGTGTTACACTTCAAGCTGTTAGATGTAAACCAGCTATTTGTGACCCAAATTCAAGAGTACAGATATCATCTGAATAAAATAAACTAGCTAACCAAACAATATCTACGACAATATATATTATCAAAATAATTACAGAATCCCCTGAAAGATCATCAAAGTGAAATTGATTATAGTCAGGATAAATAATAAATTACCAATTTAGATATTTATATTGTCATAAACATGTAGGAAAGTGTTATTGAGATAAATAAATTAAATCAAATTGAACAATATTTCGAATTAGATTTTCTGACATCTCATGATTCCGTATAAGCCACTTCTTGAGAGAACAAATAACTAAATCAAAATTAATCCAAGTTTAAATAGTACAAGGGAAAAACACAAGTATATTATGTGCGATCAATAAAGATCACAGGTCTGAATAAATCAATGTCGTGTTATTTCGGTCAAGGTGATTCATAAGCGACATGTATGTAAATTTGTGTGTATGTGTGCACAGTTAAGGATGAAAAATGTGTAACTTTTATGATTAGATTGACCTCACATAATATTCTTGTGTTGTTTCTTTGTACTATTTAAACTTGGATTCATTTTGATTTAGTTATTTATTCTCTGAAGAAGTGACCTACACTGAGTCACGAAACATGACAAAATGTAATTTTTCTACTCATTGGAATATACTCAATTTGTTCGAAATTATCAAGTCAAACCTTTATAATCATACTTACAATATTTTGAATTGTTGCGTATACAAATAAATTACAATGATCCAAAAATGGTAAATATTAAATGTGTAATAGTGAAATCTAAAAAATGGATAAAAGTGAATACTTGACTTTATTGAAGCTTTAACCATGTAAAAGTTCAAACTTCTCTTGTGTATTAAAAACAGTTTACAATTAAATTAACTTGACTCTGAAAGTAATATTTTTTTAGTATCATTGTGATTTCTAATATTGATGGTAATATGAGTAGTGCTTTACCTGTCGTTATTGTCGTTATTCTTATGTTCCAGTTTATCTACTTAAGGTTGTTTTTTTTAAATATTTTTGATCAATATGTTAATAATTTGACGTTTGATTAGTTTATTCACAAAGTACTGAGCTAATATGTCATATTGGTTTTGATGAACTCTATCTTCACATTAAATTACCTAATTAATAACCTATAAGTGTAAAGAGAGATTACTTGATAAGTAGATAGGTTTTAAAGTTTCACTTATAAATACACTCTTCCATTGTAGTCAAGTTGTTTCTTTCTAAATCAATAACATTCGATTAAGTTCATCTTATCAATGGTGATTTCAAGAGAAAATACATTTCAAGTGGATGTATTTATGTAAGCATAAAGCATGAATTGTTCATTTTCAGTTATTTAACAGTTATATATCATGATTGAATTGTATCATAATAAGGTAATTCATTACACGATTATCTAATCATTAATTATCGAGGTAGTTTTAGACAATTTCTTATATTCTAAAAGTGATATGTATCACACATTTGCATCAGCTAAAAACCAAAGTGATCTGAATATTTTTAGTTTCGATGCATTATGAAACGATCTGCATACAACAGGGTCTTTCAGTAAATTCGGGTTTTTAATGATTAATTTAATAAATGAAACCTAACAATCATACTTAAACTTTAAAACATAATTTTAGGAAACTGGTGGTTGTCCAATAACTCATTATGTAGTTGAGAAACAAGATCAAAGTACTGGCGAATGGACACCAGTCAGTAAATTTGTACGTGGTACAGAATACGATGTACTTGGTTTAGATGAAGGCAAGAAACATAAATTTCGTGTTCGAGCTGCAAATGAATTTGGTCTTAGTGAACCACTTGAACTAGATCATACAATTACAACAGAGAATCCATCAAGTAAGTTATGATTTGATTTACATTTAAAGTTATTTTACATAACGGAGTGATATCAAGCTAGGCGACGGAGTGAAATAGCTATCAGAATGATGAATTTCAATATTCTATTTTTAAATCATTTCAGTTAAAATGATGTATGATATAAATTTTGATATGGTTAAGTTGAATGATAGCTCTGTTATAGGATTTTACAGTTCCCATCAAAGTTACATACTGTTGTGACTTTAAGTTGAGGTTGCTTTTTACCCTGTGCTAATTGTTGTGTCCTTGACTGAAAAACTAGAGAGCAGCGTATTTATCGATCGATTTAATGATACGTAAACACTTACGAAAGCAATGGACGACCTAGAGTTACGATTGGTCCCGATTCCCTGTCTACCCCAGCCAGTTGAGTCCAGAAAACAAACCTCAGCCTCTGAGTTATGAATCATTGTATTTCACACATACTCTATTTATATACTAACCAAACATACCACATCGTACCATAAAAATAGAAAACAACATTTTGTACCATATTCAACAAGTGGACAGATATCGACCAGTAGGAAATGTCCATTTAAAGTCCAAGGACACCATTGGACTTAACATGATAATTATTGGTCTATACTTCGCATCCACAACACATACATATAATATTGTCTAGAAAGATAATGAATGCTTCATTCACGTAAGATAAAGCAACTGTACAATTATGGTAATTACATTTACTATCGTATATACTGTGCTATAGATTTCTTTACTTTATCTAAGTATATAACATTGAACAAAATAGTGAGTATTTTAATTATAATTGTATATGACTTTTTTAAAGTTGATTTTATTTATTGCTTTGATTATTATTTTAGCTGAACCTGGAGCACCAGGCAATGTTGAAGTAGCCGATGTTGATTCAAATTCAGTTACATTAGAATGGTCAAAGCCAAGATCTGATGGTGGTAGTAAAATAAACGGTTATGTAATCGAGTTTAGACCAGTAAATGGTGGAAGTTGGGAGAAAGCGCCAACAGGACCTATTAGAGGAAATAGTGGAACAGGTAAACAAAATTAATTCAATTGATTTATATCGTGTATTTTGCTGTATTTTGATACAATTAGTACCATAAGTAGTCAGTACTAATTACAATGAATTAGTTCAAGTTAAATGATTTCACAATAAAATAACCGAATATTAGATTAAGTTGAAGATAAAAGGTAATGGAATACAAAGACATTCAAATATCAAGGTTAAAAGTGGGAACATAAACTGACGTATCTCTATGAATGATAATTTTGATAAATGGTAACCTAAGCTTTTAAATACTGATATTTTAATCTTTCAAATTATGTGGAGTTAGTCAATAGGTTGTTTTTGGAATAATCTATGCTTATTTCAGACATGTGACAATACAATGAGAAACGAACATTTTTATCATTCTTCAGACAATTCACAGTTTTAACACTGGATCCAACATTTTGATTAAGATTTTCATTGTATAACATTCAAAGGGAATGTAACATTTACAGTATATAAAATCATGTTCTTCATATTGAAAATGACTCAACACTTAACTTATCATTGAACAAGATTAAACTGTAATGAATAAATTCTGCAGTGTTTATCACATCCAAGATTCTGGTATCAGTTTTTAAATTCAAAATGGTTTAATTACTTATTATTCAAGATTATATTAAACAGAACTATTCTATCATCATTGAATAATTCAAATGAATGAGAATTAACATTGATAGCATACAGAAATAGTTTTATGTTTGTACCAGACTTATTTCTTAAGTGAATTTATAAACAAAATTCATCATCTTTAAATGTTTCTCCATGTTTCACTTTTTTGTTGTTGTTGTTGTTGTTTAAATCAATTTTCATCATTGTTTCTACAGTGACTGGTCTTTCCCCCGGTGAAAAATATGTATTTCGTGTTCTTGCTAAAAATGATGTTGGCACTAGTGAACCAAGTTCATCAACACGACCTATTGAATGTAAACCAAAATATGGTAATTCATTTAAACTTTTCTTTGTCATTTTGCTTATTATTATAATTATTATTAAACTGATAATATTTTATTCTATGTATCAATTCTCTCTTATATGAAGTTGTATATTACTTACAGAAAATTATTAGTATGAATCTGTCGAGTTGGAGTCAATAATTATTCAGAGAACATTACAGTAACCAGGAAATTCTCAAAATCCTTTTAGTCAATCAATTTCCTCAATGATTTCAGGGAGTTGAAAAATTTATTCTCTTCTTTATATCAGTTTTTTCAAACTCAAATACTAATACTAATTTAGTTTCCAAAGTTCTAACTTTACTTATGATTATGTTAATAAACAGTTAAGTTTTATATCTAACCTAACTCAACCTTAGAGTAAAGCTTCGATTATCTTTGACTTATTTATTATTTTACAAATGTTCAAGATTCTTAAATTGGTGGAAATTTAGACATTTTCGAGAAACTAGTATAGGAGTTGTGGAGATTATTAAGTTTTTGATTGAGATCATGAACCAATTGATGTTAGACCATCACAATTGAAAACCTGGAAGCACTGGACGACCGTTTCGTCCTATTGTAGGACTCCTCAGCAGTGCACATCCACGATCCCGCGAGCGGAATTCGAACCCAGAGCTTTCGGTCTCGCGCCCGAACGCTTAACCAACTGGACCACTGAGCCGGCATCCAATGGTGATAGATTTTAGCATCAACCAATCCACGAAATTGAGCGACCAACTTCTATTGTACTGAGGTAGATAACTGTTTCTACCCGACAAGGAAAGCCAACATTTTCTTCCGAAACCTAATAAAATTAATTTTATAATATTGTTCAGTTTAAGTGACCTCATAATATCGTTAGTTTTATTGTACCGTTACTTTAATTTATCAATAATTACACACAAAATTATATGGTCATTGGCTTTTACATATGTATCTGATTGACTATTTCGTTGTTCCATATAATCAGATCGTATATTTTAATAATCCACTTCATATTTTTACAATGTTTCATTTTTCTAAAGGAATTCCTCATATGTGATTGGATTTAGCAAAAGTAACTTGTGATATTTTTAAATGACACTTGATTCCAAGTTTAGGCATACAATCATCAATCTCATCGATTCATCATAAGAAAGTTTTAGGACCAGATTAATAGCATTTAATGAGTGAAAATATTTGTCATTCATCATTGTTGTTCATGATCTTCTATATATGTTTGATTATTGATGGAATATGTTTTAAATCAACAGTTATTTGTTTAAGTAGTTGTTTTCACATTATTTGAATACTTTTGTTATTTCTGCATAACTCCTAGTTATATTACAATGCGTATATTATTACATCAGCACAAATATAAATCCCTATTCTCAATGCAAAAAGCAAGGAATAGGTGATAATTAATAAATGTATTTATTATATTAGTAGAATAGTGTATGTGTAGCTTAACAAATGATTCAAAAAAGTGCAAACTATTGGTTGCACTAAATAAACATAATGACAGCGAATGTTAACTGAAGTAAATCAGTGTTCTCTTTTTTAATACATTTTTCCCACTCAAAGTACTAGCAGGTAGCCCGAGTGAACCTAACGTTGATGGAGTTGGCAAGAATTGGATTGATTTATCATGGTCAAGGCCAAACAACGATGGTGGTGCTAGAATTACTGGATATATTGTTGAAAAGCGCAAAAAAGACTCTCCAGATTGGGAGGTAGCGACATCAGATGGTAAACCTATCAGCAGTAACTACGTACGTCTTGATAATCTTAATGAAGGAGATATGTATCAATTCCGTGTCAAAGCAGTTACTGCAGCTGGACCAGGTGAACCAAGTAATCCGACTCCCATTATCAGAATTGAAGAAAAGAAACGTAAGTAAATTTATGTTATACTTATTAGAAAAATATTTACCTAATATTTTGTCTAGAAAGCGTAAATTTCCAATAGACAGGTGAGAATATTTTGAAAAAGTCCTTTGATTAATGTAACTACCAGTATAACGACAATGACGCAATCAGAAATCGATTACCACTATCATAAGATTATCTAATAAAGTATTGAGAGTTTAAGAAGCGAATTTCAGATTATAACTGTTCGACATGATTGTCCCGTAACTTTTTTCCCAAAAGGGTTTGATTTATAATGTTGTGATGTTTAAATAAGTAATTGCTTTTATCTACTGATAAAATCTACCATAAGATAATCAAATGTGTCTGTAATTACGAATACGATTAATTTCGAAGGGTATGCGTTTGAACAGACAAAAACATTTATCGTCAAACCATTCATTAAAGACAAATATTAAAGGTCATTAAGCTAGAAAATATGCTTATACGAAGTCATATGAATTAGCGAACCGTAAAATAACCGAACACTGGACACCTGATTTATTTCATGATTATATATATATTAATAGTTCATAAATTAATCCTGGCAGCTACCATTCCTCAAAACTTTCTCAAATAGAAAATTTAACAAGTGTACCAGCTTTGTACGGGTTCTCTATTTGTACACTACTGGCCGAGTTAGAGCTTGTGGAGAACTATCATCGAAATCATGAACCTCAAGTAATCTTTATCAAGATCATCTACTTTCTCCATTTCGATGTAATTTTGCTGTAGACATTCTTATGCAGATAACTCTTACATCTTTTAAGTTTTCACTAATTGACCTACAAGGAGGTAAATTTTCCGACTTATAACACGCACATGACTTAGTTCTGTTCGGAGATGAAGCTGATAAAATGGAAAGTCTTCTAATCACCTTTAGTGGCAATACTAACATGATTGAGCTGAGGTTCTCGTCCTTCAAATGCAAAACGTTGCTACAGAGTTGGCTTGCGTCAGCGCCAGAATTAACAATAGGGAGTAAAGTAGTTGAGCGCGTTGACTGCTTCACTAATCTTGGGAGTCTCAGTGCTAGTGGTATGGTGTCTGACAAAATCTGGGTATGGATCTAGAAGGCTCTGTTGGATTTTTCCAACTTGTTTCACTTATGACGTAGACGAGACATCTGTCTTTCAACCAGAGGACAAGTTTACTGCTTAATAGTTCACTCTGTCCTATTTTATGGATGTGAAACGTGGCTATTAAAGATAGAAGATACTCTTAGGCTGCTAGTATTCGATTACAAATGTCTTCGGAGAATCATTCATGTATTTTGGCACTACTGAGTGCCCACTATTGAGCTTAAGCAAAAGGTATTAGGTAAACATTTTGAATCGATTGACGAAGTAGTGAATATTCATTAACTAAGGTGCTTGAGACATGTGATATGCATATGATCAAATAGTGACTACCTCAATGCTATGTTTCTTAGTGTGAGAGCATTTTGGTAAACAGTAAGAAACAGTCCAGTGGAGATGTAGCACTAGTTTGTGAATTTACTGATAATTGGACTTGACTATGTCAATAGGTGCATGATCAGTGATTGGAGACTTTCGGTTATATAATTCAGAATTATTCGCAATGGCTCAGGTGAACTCACTCTTAGTCTTCCTTTATATCCTGAGTTCTGAAATCTCTTTATACTCTCGTTTCCTTTCTATACCTGGTTTTTCTTACGACTAGTGTTACTTTTACCCCTTCCGCCACTCTGGTATTTCTCTTAATAACTTTATCTCATTGTGCTATTGTGATATGGCAACTTGGATCGACTCACATATATTCCCGGTTCTACGTTGCATGTCTGGATGATTGTTGGAAATCTAAGGACCAAACCTTTCTTTAATCATATGTGTATACCACTTACAAGCTCAATATAACTAAGGTAATAAGGAACTGAACAAGTTAAGGGAGTTTAGAAAATCCATTTAAGAATTTATATATATTTATTAGATAATATTAATATGATTCAAAACTCCAAATATTTTTTCCCACCAGTTTGTAATTTAGCTAATAATCAATGTATTCTTTCTTTTAAACGAAAACCAGCTACCGCAATACCTGATTTTGTCACGAAAATTCGTCCTACAACTGCACCTATCGGAGGCACAGCTGGATTCGAAGTACAAGTTGATGGTCAACCACTTCCTTCTGTACGCTGGTTTAGAGATGGTATAGAACTTTTACCAGGTAACCGTATTAAGATCAATCCACCTGGTCCTGATGGAAAAGCGAGCATTGAAATACATGATCTTGATGAAAAAGATAGTGGGACAATAACTTGTCAAGTTTCAAATCCTTCTGGTAAAAACTCATGTTCAGCTCCATTTGAAGTATTGGGTAGGTTTGGTGACGTCCATACACCTAATTATAATATGAATTATTAAATTATTAAGAAAAACCTAACAATTCCCTAATTTGATATTTATTTGTTTTCTTTGCATAGCAATACCCAAGATACTGGGTAATATTGATGATAAAATGGCTTCAGAAGGTGATCTTGTTAAACTTAAAGTTCCTTACTCTGGTCGAGGATCTATCACGTTGAAATTAAAGTGTAATGGTCATGAAATACCGGAATCTAGTCGAGTTAAATTGATGGATTTAGATGGAACAGCATCTATTCAACTAAAAGGTAATACTTTTATTGAATTAAATTTATGTACCTAAATACAATCGTGTTAGATAAATTTAAGCAGAATATGCACGAAGTTGTGATAAACTAAATAATGATTAACCTGAATTTCTTCATCTTAATGAAAGAAATAGAATATATCTGTAGCTAATTATTTTTAATGATATGTGTGTGATACGAGTGTGATAACACAAAAACCTCATACAAATCTCTTTAAGTTACTATAAATCATAATATTTTACAAATAATCACCCAAAACCCAGATTCAATAAATTATAAAGAAAGATAGATCCGATTAGAAGGCGGTAACTAATACCTGAATGCTGATATGATGTCCAAAATCTAACTAACCATCTATATATGACACATAAAAAACTTTAATTATGAAACCTAGACCTACCTACACAACTAATTCTTGAGTTGATATCATGTCCTAGTCTTCCCAATTTTAAGGTTCTTGATGCTCGCTAATTATAGTCAAAAATGTATATCAAATTATGTATAAGCTTCATTTAGGCACCTTTTCTATTTAAACAGTTGAGATCATGAGTCAATTGAATCCAGACCACCATGGAAAACCTGGAAGCACTGGACAGCCGCTTCGTTCATGGTGGTCTAGCTTCAATTGACTCATCATATCAACTGTTTAAATTACTACAATCTCCACAAAACCCCTTCTGATACCTTTTCTATTGTAAATTTATAATCTCATCAATCAATATGCATTAGAATTAGCTTGAAAATTATTTAGATGATCATTTGATTGTAAGTCAACAGTTTCTTATGAGACACGTATCCTTTAAATAAAAACAGTTTTTAAAGTGTATTCACAAATATCAGTTTATACGGCATTTTCCTCATTCATCTTAATTCATTATAAAAGTTTCAAATATCAAATAAAAGAAATTTCTATTCATTAATGATTTGGATTGTTCTTCATGGTTGTTATAACTTGTGACCTGTGTGCCCTGTTAATGTATAACGTGATAATACTACCAATTAAAGAACATTAATTTGTCGATCTGATCAATGATGCATAAAGCCCGTGCGAGCAGTCTAGAGTACTTATCGGTCCTACTTCCTGCCTAGCCCAGGCAGTTAAGTTCAGAACACCAATCTCAACTTCATCAATACGAATCGGGATATAACAATAGTATAGCTTTATTAACAGTAGTTTATTTTGTCTAATTAATTTAACTATGTATTTTGGTTGATGTAGATGTAACAAGAAATATGAGTGGATACTATACTTTAGAAATTGGCAATGAGAGTGGTTTCAGTTCAGTACCATTCAATTTAAAAGTAACATGTAAGTTATGGTAAAATAATAGCTAAAGTATTACTGTAAAATAATTGTTTACTTTCTTCATTTTCGATATTTATTATTTTATTTGAAAACTGTCTAGTTAGTTGTTTTTGTAGTTTAAGCGTTCTTTGCGATTCCTAGAAGTCCAGGATTCGAGGTCTAATAAGTTCGTGGATGTCCACTAGCCATTGAACCTGGTTTTCAATGATGTTTCAACTAAGATCACTGTGTGACGAATAAACTCTAAAAATATCTGTCAGTTTATTAATATATTGTCACTAATACTTAACTGTTATGTAAAAATGAATACTTAAATGTGAATAATATTTATGTTATACTGCTGTGTACTTACGGCTGATATGTCACATGAAATAGTTATAATAGACTATAAAAAGGAGATGAAGCTCCGAATAAGACTCCGGGTTAGAGAATACAAACTAATGTAAGAAGTTATGAACTTAATTTCATAGACACATTAAGCTATGCTTCAAAGTAGTCTATGCGACACTTGCTGCTGATGATATTAGTGTTCAAATTAAAAAAAAAAAGAAATCCTCTTTCAAACACAATTTTGAACGTAGCTTCTAATTATCTCTCCGATTCCTCTAAGTTTCAGTAAACTATTACTGCGCATGTTTCATGGCTTTTAACAAAACTGGCCATTCCTTTTTTTATCTAATTTATATGGTTCATAACTTAGTAGTAGTTTAAAGTTGCAAAAATTCAGTCCTCAAATGTGTGATAAACCTATAGTTTCTGTAGTGTCTTTCGAGAACTTAACTCTTTAACTAATCGTAACACAAATAAAAAAACTACTAGACCTCCTTTATTGGTACTTACGCCATCAAGCCAATAATGTAAGTATTGCTATTGTATAAACTGTAGCAATGTTAGGGGTAGCTAAATAAGCTAATAATTACAGTCATTTGATATGAAGTCATCCGCTTTAAAAACATAAACATATATTTTTGAACTTTTATAGCTCCTCCGGGAGAATGTCAAGGCCCGATTACTGTTACGGATACAACACCTTTCAGTACGCGATTGTCATGGAAACCTCCAAAGGATGACGGGGGATCAAAAATTACTCACTATGTTATCGAGCGTCAAGAGGTTGGTAAAGATCGCTGGGTCCCTGTATCATCTGGTAGTAAGGAACCAAATTGTGAAGTACAAGGTCTTCAGGAAAATACACATTATTTGTTCCGTGTGGCTGCTGTCAATGATTGTGGTCAAGGTGATTGGTTCCAAGTGCCCAATGAAGTAATTGCTAAGTATCCGTTTGGTAAGTCATTGAAATATTTTCAGTCGTGTCTGTTGTCAAAATTGAATTTGGGACTAAGAATGTGATAAGTCGTGTGGATTCGAACGCTACATTAGTTTCCTAAGCTATTCCGGTAACCCGCAGTCTTGAACTACACAGCAACCTGAACACCAGAGAGAGGACACAAGTATGAGAGAAAATACTTTATCCCAAGGTTCATTTTAGTACATAAAAATCAAGTGTATTTATAGATGTTGGCGTCTGTTAAATCAACATCATATTTCAGCCAATCCGTTAACGTCATATTATGCTACCGACCAATGGTAGCACGCCACGCTGGAATTCTCGAACTTTCCATCATACTCTGATTGGCTAGGACCCTTAGGCTCCTTTTTGGGCCTCTGGAGGCTCCGTTGAAGTTCTCCGGAAGCCGACCCAACAGAATGTTTGTGTATTTGTAGAAGTAGAAGCTTTCTCGAACCAAACCTATCTAAAAACAGATAATATTTGAAATTTTGACCTCACAAAATTCATGGGATTTAATTTTAAAATTATTATTAAATAAATGTTTTACGACATAAATAAACATAGCGCCTGGTTTTATTGGATGTAAACCGACTTTCCTCACTAAATTTGCTCATCCCTTTTCTATTCTCACTTACCGTGATATAATTAGACAGTTAGAAGTATCTGAATTTCTCATACAAAATCTGTTGCACAAAAACAAGTACTTAGTTAGATATATACAGTTAATCATAGTATGAAGGAGTACGCATAATTGTTTGATAAAATAATTCCCATATGAAACGTTTTATTTCACTAACATCACTGAACGTGGTCACACTAAATACTGTAGATACTGTAATCATGGTTACTAAAAATATTCAACTAACCACTATAACTGAATTTTAAATTTTACAAAACCATATATTAACTATAAGTATGAAATTATTCTTTTTGTAGACAAACCTGGAAAACCAGGTGATTTAACTGCTAACGAAGTTGGTGGAGATTTTGTTAATCTTGCATGGACTAGACCTTCCACAGATGGTGGTGGTCGTATACGTGGTTATATTGTCGAAAAACGTGAAGTTGGTGCACAGAACTGGTCGCGTGTCACTCCAAATCCTATACTTACACTCAGTTACAATGTTCCGAATTTGATTGAGGATAAAACCTATGAGTTTCGTGTTATGGCTGTCAATGATGCTGGCGAAAGCGAACCAACTATGATAGATCGACCCGTGTGTGTTAAAGATCCTAAAGGTAGAGAATTTTTTAATTTCACAAAGTTTTCTCTTGAAGAGTTTAATATTTTAGTTACGGTTTCTTATTTTAAATATGCCTAAATTGTGACTAACCTTACTTTTTGTTTTCATATCGAAATACCGACAGTTTCATTTATTTTTCAAAGATGCATATGAAAGAACAGAATAAATAGTTGGGAGGCACCATTTTTAAATCAGTGAATGGTTGAGAAACGTTGTTATAAATTAATGAGTGTGATTGGTCAATACCTCTCCCTCCAGATATATCTGGATTGAGTGAATGAATCAACCATAGAATTTGGTAGATATTTAGTCACAGAAGTAATAAGATAGTTTCATTCATTGGTAAAGCGACTGAATCTCCCCAATAAATCATAGTTTTTACTTGTATGCTTCAACATAAATCAAAACATCGATCTATGGTATTCAACAAACAAGTGGTAATCGTTGAGTGAACCTTGATGAGTGGTATAATTTTAGATTGTTGATAATATAATCTGCAATAAATTTTACTGCGTTTATGTAAAGTTTGGTGGTTTTTGGAAAATTCAATAGTTTTGAAATCACTGTCTGTGTAGTAGAGTATCACTGAAAAATGAGGGTTTATTGGACGGATTTTTTTTTCTCTGTACTTTAAATCCTTAGTATTTTAAACCCGAACAGGTTATGAAGTTCCACACTAAAAATTTAATTCTTATAAATTGTATATTGGCATTTATCAAATGGGTTGCGAATCAATAATCTTGTGCTTTTCATATTCCATTGATTCACTATTTGATTAGGCTACCATCTAGAGTGAAGTTCAATTGGAAAGGGATATTAATGAGACCACGGACTGATCTATATTGAGCAACTATTAAGAATCTGAATGCCTAACTTAGATCTGTTCGGAATCTCAATAGAATTCAACTAACTTCAAAGGGATGATTAGACATGCCTTTTTGTTTTAAAGGTTTAGAGTTTTGTTTAGTTGATCATCATTCGGCATCTGAAAATTTTACATTACATTATCATAAAATATTTTTCAAATTTAGCTCTTAGTTACATCTATGGTGATTTTCATGTTTTGAAATGGTTTAATTTTATTTACTTTCTAATTTTTCTTACTTAAAAAGCTGTTTCACGACCGACTTTCATCAGTGGTCTTAAACCACAAATTGTGAATGAAGGTAGAGATGCTGTGTTTGAAATTGAAGTCGACTGTTCATCGAACTACGATGTAGTATGGTCAAAAGGTCCTCGAGATCTTGTTGAGTCCCATCGTATTGAAATGACTAAAGAAGGACACCTCCACTATTTAACTATTCGTAACTGTGGCCTTGAAGATGCTGATGAGTATAGCATCAAAGTTTCAAATCGAGGTGGTTCTAAAGTCAGCCGAGCACCACTGTCTGTCAAATGTAAGTGTAATGTTTTACTTTATAATAGACAAGGGTTTCATTCAAGTTTCATATAATTTTTATAAAATGGTAGTAATATATTAATTTAAATGTACAACAAATTGCTTTATCACTTTTTTTTGTAGAATTCAGTTTTACCAGGAATATTGATGTCATTAGTTATTAGACCAACAATTATTAATTCCACGGCTAGCCACTATAGAAATATATGTGGTGCATAAAATGAATGATTTGCAAAATTTGTACTGACAGTAATTTTAAACAACTACTGAAAACTTGTAATGTTAGTCAATAGTCTTGAAGTCTATTCATATCCGTTTATCATAACACCTACTTTATAGCTATTGCATGGTTGTGGCAACATAATGTTATGATTGCTTGTTTGTTTAAGTCTGTGATGAAACAGTAAGTATTAACATTAACAGTTGTTATAACTTTATGATGTCAAAAACGTTCCATAACTGATTGTTCAATGGCGTCACGCAAAGATAACGTAGAATAAAAAATTGTCCTACATGAACGTTTTAAATATAGTTGTCTGTTATTATTTTGACATTTTATCCTACACAAAATTTTAATTAAATCTAGTATAATTTAAGGAAGAATAATTCGTGAATTGGTTGAAGTTAGACATTAACACCGTTGGATGCCAGCCAGCTCATTAGTCTAGATTTTAAGCGTTCGCGCGCGTGACCAATAGGTTCCGGGTTTGAATCTCGCGATGACGGATCGTGGATGTGCACTGCTGAAATGTCTCACAATATGGGCAAAACGTCCGTCCAGTTCTTCCAGGTTTTCCATGGTGGTCCAGATTACATGAACTCATGATTTCAACTATTGGAAAAAACTCATTCATTGAAGTGATAATTTGCACTTTATAGTTATTGTCTTAATATAAGTAGTATTATAAATTTGCAAATAACTAACGTAAACAAAGAAAGATGTGAATTTGTTAAGTGAAGTTTAAATGTTAATAAGTTAATTTTAATTACATAACTTCAAGTTAAACGTTTATGAAAATGACATTTTTTTCTTGCTGGTTGAAGATTAATTTTAGTTATGTAGAATCAGGCTTTAACTAATTTCAATATTATAATATTCTGCTTGTCTTAAAAAAAATGCTTAAATTGACGGTAACTCACAAACACAATGAGAACACAGTTTATACTAATATTATTGCGATATTCAACCAAACAGTTAATACAGTCAACTATAGCGGCCTGCATGAATATCTGAGTTACCTGGTCGTGCTAACTTGATACATCAACAAGTTTTCTGTTTTCTTGTTTGTTTTAACACTTCATTATACCTATTAGTCTCATAATCTATTTAGATGCGTTTATGAAACGTATATGATCTTTCGTTGTACAAGTCACAAAGAAGTTCAATTTTAAACATTGTAGTGGCTGGTGATATGTATTGAAAAGAATGCATATTATTCAGATGTCAATTACTGAACTACAAACATTTAACTGTTGATCACTCAATATTTATCGTCTGGATATATCAAGAAATAAGAAAAGGAAACTTGTTGAAATACTTTATGTTGAGAATTCTATACTGTACCAGAAATATAATATTAAATAAAGCTATTACTTACTTACTTACGCCTGTTACTCCTCGTGAAGGAGCATAGGCCGCTCACCAGCATTCTCCATCCAACCCTGTCCTGGGCAATCCTTTCTAGCTGCGTCCAGTTGTAATTCATCGTTTTCATATCTGCTTCTATTATCCGATGTAATGTGTTCTTAGGCCTTCCTCTTTTCCGTTTCCCTCCAGGATTCCAAGTTAGGGCCTGTCTCGTGATGCAGTTTGATGATTTGCCTAATGTATGTCCTATCCATTTCCATCGTCTTTTCCTAATTTCTTCTTCAGCTGGAGGCTGATTTGTTCTCTCCCACAAAAGGCTATTGCTAATGGTATCTGGCCAATGGATGTTGAGTATCTTGCGTAGACAGCTATTTATAAATACTTGTACCTTCTTGATGGTGGATGTTGTAGTTCTCCAAGTTTCAAATAAAGCTATTAAGAATAATAAGAATAAAACCAACAGAATCACTCCAATATACATCAAATATATGCGTATATGAGTTCAAAGTTAATCATGTGAATATATATGAAGGTTGACGATGGAACATATAAAATCCCACATGTTTATCGATTATCATATTCATTATGGACATACAAAAAACTAAAGGGGTCTTATATGATTTTTGTGTTTCTTGACCAGAATTTTGATAACGTAATTTTACTTATGATAAAATATGCACAATTTTCAGTGTTATAGATACTTAGCCACCAACTCATTTGTAAATGTACTAAATAGTAGACATTGTGTTTCACCATGTGGTAATAATATTTCATGTTTGGGATATTTTGGTCAACCAATGTGTTGTGTTTGAAATGCATATTTTGTTAAGAAAACTTGTTATTGTCATATTCGCACTGTTTATTTTTCAGCTAAACCTCAAATACATTTACCAAGTCGTTGGCAAGAGCCTACAGAATGGGAACGTGGTGATTCTATTGTAATCAAAGTACCATATACAGGATTCCCTAAACCTAAAGCTAAATGGACATTAAATGGTAAGGATATAAGGGAAGGGAAAAATGTCAATACTCAGCTGAAAGATCGTCACGCTATAATCACCTTGGAGAATGTAGGTGAAGAATTCTCGGGCAAATTAAATATAACATTAGAAAATGAAATGGGATCAGATTCAGCAAATATTGAATTAAGAATAAACGATAGACCACCACCACCAGTCAATTTAAAGGTAGAAGGTGTAGCTGATGGATCAGCACTTTTATCTTGGAGTATGCCTGAAGGGACTGGGTATATTTCTCAGTATATCATTGAACGATGTGAAATGCCTGGTGATACTTGGATTAGAGCAGGTACTAATCGGTAAGTAAACTAGAGGTGTTAAGACTCATGGACCATACAATTTCAATATCATCTATTATAAAATATTGAGACATTAGTTAATGAATCTTTATAAACTTGGATATAAAATAATGAAATATCATAATATGCTGTTAACTTGCAATAATTCATTGAAAAGTGAACAGTTCAGCTGGTTATATATTAAGCATGAATTATGAAGGCAATTAATTAGACCTATGTATATAATTGTACAAGATTTAATTATTTTAATTATAACGAATTTTATTCCATCTTTAAAAGCATTTAATAACTCAAGGATATAATAATTGATCGTCTATAGAAATATGTCCAACTTCTAATTACTTTTCTGTACGGACAAATATCCTCTTCAAGGCTATCGAAAATCAGAAAGAACTAAATTGTTATTCCATTCTAGTTACAAACTTCTCAGACGACTATGCTCTTGACCCCATCTAGGTGGGGTCAAGACGTTTTGTTTACTGAAATACATAGTGTCCTTGTGTTCAGTACAGTATAAGATGGTGGTTGAACTTTGTTGAGATAAGCGAAGATAACTATATTTTATTGTCACCTGCAAATATAGCCACAAAACATTTACAACTTTTATCGTTAATTCAGTCTATAAGTTCTTTTCAAAAAACCAAATCTACTATCTTAACCTTACACTTATTACTTACTATTATTAGTTTCTCAACGTATAACTGTGAAGGGCTTGTCAATGGTAAAGAATATCGATTTCGTGTAATTGCAGAAAATCTGCATGGTCGAAGTGATCCATGTCAACCTACTGAAAGTCACTTAATTGCTGCAGATACTCGTCAGCGTGGTGTTCGTCGAGGACGCGAAGAAGGTCGTAGTGATTATACTGGACCTCCAATTGAAAACTATGATAGATTTCGTAAGTTTTATTCTAAGTAATGACAAACCACTTACTGTACATGAACCAATTATGAGATTTATTTTTTCTAGCGTTAGCAATTAAATATTAAACAAACAACACTTTCATAATCACATGATTGTCATTTTCGAACAAAGGAATTCAATGATTTTTTAATGTATCGAACACGATCATGTTTGTGAATTGGTCATTTAAAAGCAAATAATTTCATTCTATACTTCAGAAAACAAGCTTTTAAGTATCTATAACGAATGATTAACTTGGTATCATGATCCCTAATATGTGTGATGGTGCATTTCTAATGTGCTTTCCGTAATCTTTATTATTTATTTGGGGTGATTTTGTAGAAATACGGTTTCATAACAGATTGACATGAATTCAAAGATTGAAAAAAATAATGGACTATTAAAAACCCTGATGTTTACAGATTTAAAAAATGGTGTTGACATACAATTTTTTATACTTGTACTGAGCACAGAGATAAAAATGATTATATTCAGTAATGTTATTCATTTCTATTCGGTTTTATCCTTCATATTATGATTGAACCCCAACTGGAAATCATTATTCTTTAGTTCTTTCATGCATTCAAAGATTTCTCTCTTTTGTATTTAATCAACAAGCTATGTTAAAACAAAATACCACATCAAATAATTCGGAATTCTTAAAGCAAACCAAACTGTATGACAGATGGTTGTTTAATTAAACTGAATAATTTTTGTTTTATTGTTGACATTTTGAAGTGCGATCCAGTAAATCCAATCCTTTGAATTAATATCTTGAATTATTGCAGATCGAAATATTTGGGACAAGCAAATACCACTGCCAACTCAAGTTCATAAAGGTGAAAGTGTCTATGACTATTATGACATCATGGAAGAACTTGGGATGTAAGTTATCTAACAATAAGCAAATGGTTTCTTTAAGATATTTCGAATTATTACTTTGAATAAACATTCCAATTAAATGAAGTGTTTTAAAATAATTTATTTTCATGTTTCAAAACGATGATTGAATATAAAGTTAGACATTAGGTAAGAATTAGTTACGGTTATAGCGCTAACATACACTGCTAGACAAAATAGGTTTCCCAACTGTTTTGTTTTGATAATTCTCTTAAATGTTAAACTACCACTACTACATGTGATAACCAATCCTATCCTGTTGTTAGTTACTAAGTGAATTATTTCTTTTGAGTTCCTTATCCTGGACCTGGATTTAAAAAATCACTCGAAATACTACCGAAAATCCATTTTCCAACTTTGTTTTTCACAGTCTTATTGAAATTATACCTTTGATCTCAATATTTCTAATTTACGTAGCCAGTTTTGGTATTGCCTTCTGGCTAAACCACCGAAATTATTATTCTGTTCAGTTATTTAGTCCATTGTTTACGACGCATCGTCAAGTCACTCTACCATTATAATTCTGATCGTCAATACCCACTATATATATATATATCGCTTTATGAAATTTATTAGGTCGTTAGTGGCAGTTGGAAGAAAAATCTAGGCCTAAAGTTCTGTGTTATTTAACGGTTTTCGGCAAGGTGTATCTGTTATTTTGGAAGAACCGATGCTGCCAAAGGGGTTAGAGACCATATCACTCAGCTTCACACTCTGAGACGTTACCACTGAGCTTTTAGGGACTCAAATGACCTCCTGTAGAACCGATTTATCCACAAATGAGCGTTCATTTATTACCGAACAATTTATTGTTTGTCTAGTTCTTTGGTGCTGACCGAACTCTATCGACTGAATTTCAAGATAAATCTTACAAATGTAGACTACAGAAAAATACTATAAACAACTGATCAATAAAAGCTCTTTAAAAATTGTACCCAGCTTAATACAAGGTAGTTACGCAAGTTGTACAATCTTATACTTCCTCTCTCTTTTTTTAATAATTTAGTGGAACATTTGGTGCCGTTCATCGATGTCAAGAGAAGACTACGGGTAATTCGTATGCGTGTAAATTTGTGAACACTGATACACCACAAGATAAACATGTCGTTTTAAATGAAGTTGAAGTGATGAAAGAATTACATCATCCGAAATTACTCAACCTTCACGAAGTATTCGATGATAAGAATGATGTAGCGATGGTTATGGAACTGTAAGTCTTTTTCTTTGAATAAACATGAACGCAAGAATGGTGTGTAGTTATAACATTTGTTGCATATTTTAATGTTGAACAGCCATAGTTAAATTGGACCTATATTGATGGTTTATAGCTTATAATCGATCTAACATTACTAAATAATTTGATAACCGTGTCAAAAAAGACTCACAAATTCATAAGTCTTAGTAAGCTAAACTGTCTTGACTACTTAGATTTTAATCATACATAGAATTTTAGTGGTTTGACTTTTGACAGTTTTCTGGTACTTTAAGATGTTTTTTCCGGAAACTGACTAAACTTATTAAGTTAATGATTAGTTCTTTATCTCCTAATCATAAGATTTAAACTAGATTTAGGATAGATTAAAATCACTGCAGGGATCTCACTGGTAAATAATTCTGGATTATAATGACAGTTTAAGACGGATTCTAGGACTTACCTGTAAGGAACTATGATCTATATAATCCAATAATATTTAGAGTGAGACACGTATCACTAATGATACTTCGTGATAGTCCTGTGTTATTTCTAATGAAATAAAAATTAGATTCAATAAATTTCAACTCATTGGTCTATATGTTTAATACGGAGTCGCCAATACACATTACTGAGTAGTTTGAGCTCAGGATGAGACTTTTCAGTTCTCGCTGATTCTCACTATATATTTCCAATTGATGTGTTATTCATAAAAAACAATATCCAAATATTCACAAAGTTCTCATAGAAATTAGATCTATTTTGAATTATTCAAGTGTTTTAAAATATCAGAATACTAGTCATAGTTGATGCGAATGCAGCTGCACTTCAATTACTTAGTAACATGCTAAGTCCCCATGAAGTAACATTAAGAATATCGACAAGGCATCCTCATTCGTTCCGTTCGTTTGGCTATCAAGGCTTTAATAAAGTATTTATCTCAAGTTGAAAATCGTAATGTATACGTTACACGACATAATCTTCGTGAATTTATTACTGAAGCTCAGGACATCGTTTGGCTATGTATACTCGTGGTTCATGAAGAAATAATGTATTATGATTAGTTCTTGGGAATATTCTTTCTAACAGATTAATAACGAGTACTTAAGGAGCTGGAACTCTGTGTTTTGTATTCTCTAACTTCTTAGAATTTATTTACGATACTTTAAGTAAAAAGATTTATCTACATTAATTATTGTTTAATTATCAATAATTTAGACTTACTGGCGGTGAACTGCTTGACCGATTAGCAGATGAAAATTCTACAATGTCTGAAGCTGATGCTATTAATTATATTCGACAAGTATGCGAAGGTATACAACATATGCATGATACAAATATCATACATCTGGACATAAAGGTAAGGTATCTGTTGAAAATTGAAAGTTAAACTTCTTTTATCAACATTTACATAACACCTGTAAATTGATCACTTATTTATATCATTGTTGCTACTTACAGAAAAAGGCGGCCTGCTTGAGCATCTGGGCTACCTGTTCCTGCCATCTAGATATTTCAACAAGTTATCTATTTTTGTTTGTTTTAATATATCGTTATTAATCGCATAACCTATTCTGCTGCGTTTCTGAAAAGTGTACAACATTTCGTTGTCAAAGTTACAAACAAAAACTCAATAAGAGACAATGTGGTTGCTGGCAATATACAACGAAAAGAATGCACATTATTCAGATGTTCATTCAGTGAACTGCTAACATCTAACTGGCGATCACTCAATATTTATAGCCAGGAAAGACCAAGAAGAATGAAACGAAAACTTGTTGAAATACTTTACGCTGAGAATTCTATATTGTACCAAAAATATAATATTGAATAAAGCTAATAGTAATAATAATAATAATAATAATAATAATAATAATAATAATAATAATAATAATAATAATAATAATAATAATAATAATGTTATCAGAACTTTCTGATCAGTCCCAACTAGTGTTCTTGTAAATGTATATGTTTTGAAGTAAAATGCAAATAAAATTCTGAAGTCATAAGCAGTGATATGGTATATTGAACATAAAAATTGGAAGACTCAATGAGCAATCATTCCTAACTCATCATTTATGTATTTGTATACATTATCCACTTGTATATAAAAACTTGGAGTGTATGGTAATAAATGATGAATTTATTTTATTCCTATATCATAAAATAATAATTTGGTTAAGAGCGTAGCGTTTGAGAGTCCTTCCATTTGGTCGAACTCGAGAGCGATGTAAAGATTTCCGATACACCTTTGGATACAATTTGGTTTCTATGCACTCCTTTATAAAATCAACATTTGTCATCGCCTCACTGAGCCTTGCGCTATACTTCAGATACTCATTGAGAACCTTTGACGCAAATGTTTGCTCAGAACGTTTCAATATAGTAAAAATTCCCATTTTGCCATTTGGTAAATAAAGAAGGAACGGATTGAGCGAAGAAATTTCTTTTCAATTAGTTTTTCATCTACACTAATATATATACGTTTTACAATAATAATATGATACTCATCGAGTAGATATGTTACGTAATAATTACATAATGACATTTAAATTAACATTGATTGATTGGAAGAAAGAGGATTATTAATATTCAAAGTGATCAAGAAGTGATTAGAAGTTCTATTCTCTCTCACTTGGTTGACACAGGTCATCAAGTCGAATTGAATAAATCTTTTAAGGTTATCTACAATATCCCATCAAACTTGCCACATGGTTTACGAGTGCGCCTCTTGCACATTGCGGAAGCCATCGCAAACCATGTTCATAAACCTGACCTTTGCATTCAAAAGAGATTCGTACAACCACTTTCTCTGCCCTGGCCATCAGTTTAAGATTTCCTTCAAAAGAACTATTTTTCATATTTCTTCCACTTGTTTTTTTGTTAACTTTTGTAATTTTGTTTCTGTTGCTTTTGAACTTAATAAATTCTCAACATTCATCTCTTGATTCTTACGTAACTACCATCCTATTGACCATCCGTTAAAATTCTGTTCCTTCTTTGTTTCTTACATTACGCAACGTAGCAACTTCTTGATCACTTTGAATATTAATAATCCTCTTTCTTTCAATCAATCAATGTTAATTGAAATAATAATTTGTTTAATTTCTAAAATTTGTTTTTATCTTCTGATTACAGCCGGAAGATTTAATGTTTGAAACATCAAAATCAAAAAATCTAAAAATTGTAGATTTCAGTTTATCAAAGAAATTAGATCCTAAATCACCAGTTAAAGTTAGTTTATCACATCCAGAATTTGCTGCACCAGAAATTACACGATCTGAACCAGTTGGATTTTATACAGATATGTGGGCAATTGGTGTTTTGACTTATATGATGTAAGTGATTTATTTCATTTCTAAATTTTAGGTAAAACTTATCTTAGATGTTCGGTGATTAAAGGGAATTTGGGGGCATATTAAATCTATAATCTTCATAAATTTGGTTCTATTTTTGGAATGAGAACTTGAATCACTCAGTGTTTTAATCAAAGCGAACTGAACAACAAATAACTTCGTGAAGGATATATACGTATACATATACGAAAGGACTTTGTCTTTTACTTTTAGTATAGACACAAGTTATGAGATAATACACTCCATCTTATAAATCAGCATAAATATATGATTTTTAAGCCAAATAACCGGTATTCTTTTAGCGGCCCATGGATCTGACTCCATTTAGATCGTATAAATGTTTGTTATTACCTATCCTCGTATACAATCATCGACTTAAATCACGTTAGTCAACAACGGAATTTTAGATAAGTCAATTAACGAGAATGGCCTTTGAATACATATATTCGTGAGTAAAGTGAATGTAGCAGAACAAAGAAAAATGCCGCGTATTGGAGATGGCTGGTACGCCAACTCATTTTTAACCAGGCGTTACTAAATATTTATAGGCAGACAAAGTAAACTACAGACATGTGATGAGACATGGGATATGAAGTGTACACATATATACGCTCATATAAAAACAATCAAGACTGACAAGCGAATATTTAACAAGGTCAAAATATGACTCAAGTAGAATGAATAGATTGGGCTGTCCGAAAGTTAGAATAAAGTATATGGGCTTAACATAATAACACTACATTGTTCTACTAAAATGAAATATGTCTAGGATGTTATTGGAATAAGATTTACATAAATAGCATATTAATAGTTTTACGTAATTGTTTCGGCGCTTTATTGAACACTTCTTAAAACTTGTTTCTTTACTAATTACTATCAGTAGAGTATTTTATCTTTCATAATTATTTTTGTTAGTTTAAGCGGTTTATCACCCTTTGCTGGAAATACAACAGCTGAAACAATAGAGAAAATTGGAAGAGGTCAATTTACATTTGATCATGATGCATTCAATGGAATTTCGGCTAATGGTAAAGATTTCATTAGTAAATTGTTACAAAAACAACCAAAGTAAGTTATTGTTTCTATCGAAAAAAGTTTATTGAATCATTTTAATCACAAATGTGTTTTGTTTTCGAGTAAAATACAGTTCACGGTTTTTTTTCAAAGATTAGAATGCTGGACAATAGTCATTTTTATCATCATTCAAGTATTATGCATTGGTATACACTGACGACCTCTTAAGATTCGAACCCAAAGTTCTAAGAATGAGGAAGAATATAATTCGACTACGTTTCTAAAGGTTTATTTCGTAAATTCGCTTTCGACGATAAATATCTTCAGTGTACAAACATCCATATTTTCAGTATTTATGATAAGATTCTAGCGATAGTAATAATAATCTATATTTGTTGATATTTTGTGCATTACGAATTAATGTATGAGATCCTTGTATATTAAATGAATATTTAGACTTTGGAAGTGGCTTTCATATTTGATTCACTAAGTGTTTCGTTATAAACTATCAGAAAGTTAAATATTTTTATTCCAGGACATGACGAAGCAACCAGTACACTATTTCAGGTTTCTACTTACCAACATTTTTTAATTATTTATTTTTAGATCGTACGAATCGTTGTTATCGCCTATTCTCGTATATCACCGTCGACTTAAATCACGTTATCCAATAACGGAATTTAGATAAGTCAAATAACGAGAATGGGATTTCGAATACATATATTTTGTATATGAGGTGAATGGAATAGAAGGAAGAGAAGAGACGTAGAGTGGAGATGGCTGATAAGCCAACTCATTTTTAGTCAAGCGTTACTCAATATTTATAGTCAGACAAAATGAAGCTACAGACATGCAATAAGTCATGGGATATGATGCGTACACACATATAAGCTCATATAAAAACAATCAAGACTGACAAGTGAATAATTGACAAGGTCAAAATATGACTCCAGTAGGATGAATAGATTGGTTTGTCCGAAAACTAGAATAAAGTATATGGGCTTAAAATAATGACTGACGCTACGGAGTAACACGTTCAATTTTTTTCATCGGACACACTTTAAATAGATTATGCTTACTTTTAACAGGTTCAGCACGTGAATGACATTCCATACACCTTTTTACAGACAAACATTTATCTCAACCGCTGATTTAAGTAGAATGGAGCTCTTGATACATTTTTCCCCAAGTTAAATGGCAATTCTTTAAATATGATAAAGAGTTGTGAAACAGTTTTTCGACAAGGCCAACCTGTATTTATTTTAGAGCTTTATAATCATCAAAATTTGCCATTAGTGTCATTAAAACCTATCCGCTGAATGAATCGGAATGAAGACAGATTTATCAATTTACTCAGCTCATACCAGGATTTCTATACTGTCAATTACATCTGTAGATTTTAATGTTTGAAAACTCTATTTAATGCCTTAATTTTTTTGCTTTTTTATGTATCTTAACAGCCAGCGTATGACTATCTATGAAGCCTTAAAACATCCCTGGCTTAATGAAGCAATCACGGATGAACAGCGTCGACGTATTCCACCTTCACGTTATAAAGAATGTCAAAGACAAATGCATGAAAGAATGGTAAGCAGACGGTAAAAATTAAATCATTACAAAATTTAAGCTAACTACAACTATATTCTTATATGATGTACTTTGTTCACTAAAGGATAAATAATCATCAAGGGGTCTACATCAAAAATCAAACTCATTCATTTATGTATACTTTTTATGGAAACTATGAATGAAGTTTAGAATTTCTGTTGTGACCAAATCACAAGTCTTTGATTATAGACATATTTCACAGTTTACTTACTTACTTACTTACGCCTGTTACTCCCAATGGAGCATAGGCCGCCGACCAGCATTCTCCAACCCACTCTGTCCTGGGCCTCCATTTCTAATTCCATCCAATTCTTGTTCATCTTTTTCATGTCTATTTCCATTTCTCGGCGTAATCTGTTTTTTGGTCTTCCTCTTTTCCTTTGGCCTTGAGGATTCCATATGAGGGCTTGTCTTGTGACGCGATAGGGTGCTTTCCTCAATTTGTGTCCTATCCACTTCCAGCTCTTCTTCTTGATTTCTTCCTCCGCTGGGATCTGGTTTGTTCTTTCCCACAGTACGTTGTTGCTAATCGTGTCAGGCCAACGGATCTGAATTATTTTGCGTAGACAACTGTTAATAAACACCTGTATTTTCTGGATGATGGCTTTTGTAGTTCTCCAAGTTTCTGCCCCATACAGTAGAACTGTCTTGACATTTGTATTGAAAATCCTGACCTTGGTGTTGGTTGACAGATGCTTTGAGTTCCAGATGTCCCCAAGTTGTAAATATGCTTCTCTTGCTTTGCCGGTCTGCGCCGCCTGGAGTCCCTCCGGGGGCTACTGCCGGTCCCAAGCCAGGATAAAGGAGGAGGGTTAGGCATGGGGTTAGCGTCCTTATCCCGTAGAAAACTAACTCGCTAAAAAACGCTAACCAGAAAGAATTATTCAATTTCACAGTTTAGTTGATATATATTGCATATATCATAAACAAAGATTATGATGTTCGCATAATTTGTAACTTTATCTATTGAAGACTTCTCTGATTAATAATGTGAAGTCCATTATTTTTGTTAATTTAAGGTAACTTTCAAACGATTGAAGAGAACTGTAAAGTAATTTCTTTTGTTAAATAAGGTTTAAAAGTTCAAGAATAGATAGACTTATTTAAACTTAGGTAAATAGGTCAAATATAGAATATTTCTTTTTGCAGATAAAACGTATGCATCAGTTCACAATGAGCACTTATTTTGATAATAATTAAGACAGTTACTACTTTATTTAGTATTCATTCATTTTTGACCAAAGTTAATCTAACGTCGACTTGTATTTTCATTATAATTGGTAACTTACATCCTTTTTGTTCTGGTTGTTGACAAACACCAAGAGAAATCTCAGTATGAAATTGCGGAGAATGTTGAGTTCCATTGAAATCACGAATTGATCTTGGTTAAACTGCCATTGAAAATCTGGACTTACTGAAAGGTCGTTCTGTTTTAATACAAGACTCCTCAGAAGTGTACAATCACGATTCTGCACGCGGGACGCAAACCACGGACCTTCGGTCTCGTGCGAGAACACTTAAGCACTAAACCACTGAATCAAGAAGAACACCTACAGACTGGATAACATTTTTGCGGAACTAGCTTAATTATTGTGTTTCTTAGTGTTTTTTTAAGTATAAAATATACTTTAGGTTAAGCAAATTATAATGTTAAATGAAAATATCTTGGTAAATCTTGTCGGATGATCCATAGTTCTTTACATAGATGTTTTTTACTTATTATTGTTTTCTTCGGGTTTAAAGCTTTGCTGAGTTGTGCCAAGAAAAACAGACGCTGAGTAAAAGGTTACCAGACAATCACCCGAATGTGATTATTAATACGTTGGTAAAACTGTATACTTCATATTGTATGAAATATGTAAGGGAAGCTGATTTATTTTCTATATCAGCTGAAACAGTAATCCCAAAGCATTTTAAGCATGAAATTAGTTATGAGTTAAACTTCAGTTATTTTTCTGGTGATGTCCTCTCTCAGTTAGTTGGTTTGATTATGGAGCGTTCCTTGTCGTCCTGGACAACAGTAACAACTCCTACTTCATATAGAAGTGAGGTCTACAGGTATTATCTCAAGTGTTTTACTAGTTCTGATGACTTTGTTTGTGATTTGTTCTTTTAACAACTTATGAAGACTACCAGTCATAAACAATTAAATTAAAACCAACTTGTAGAGTAGTTGGAAAGTTCACTTTTACATGTAGTTGTTACTGTTGTTCAGATCGACAATGAACGCTTCACGATTAAACTATTCAGGTTAGAGGACGCCACCACCAAATCGTTTATATCATTTCATAGTCATTTCTTATTCAAACAACTTTTAAATACTATTATCTAATCATTTTTACCTTTTGTGAAATGTTCTTTTTTATAGGGTGATATATATCAAAGAAGCCCGGCTATTGGTCATTTGGCAAATTATTCATCAATACGTCAAAATAGACGAGATAAATATCAAATACAAGAAACAAATTTCGGTATGCGAAGTAAAAGTCATGCACAAAAGATTTCTTTTTATGCTCTGTGATAAACATCTGTTTGACACACTATATAACAATGATTTAACTCGGACATGCTTCATCATTACTGAAGTTTTTGATTGTTTCTCAACATTCGTAACATGTTCATTTAGTAACACAGTGTACTTATCATCTAAGACCTAGTTTTTCTGAATGTCTGAAAATACTTAATCTATGAATAACCAATTTTGATCGAATTCATCTCAGTATGAACTGTTGTGAAGATAGTGTCTTTCCAGACCAATTATTCTATACCTAACCAATTTTTAATGCTTTTTAACCTCATTATAAGGACTAATCGTAATTAAGAGAATAACTCATCGTTTTGAATAGAATAGAACAGTGCCAGGTATTGAAAATTTAGCTCTGGTGTGATACCTTTTTGAAAAAATAATTGTTTTTACTGGTTTTAGCTTGGTAAGACATTTGAAATAATTGAATAAGATTGAGTTTTTCAAATAATTCGACCTCATCACGGGGTGAAATTGCTAAGAGAATTGATCTTAGAGAATATACCTGACTTTCTCAAGTGCACGTAATCAACATTGATACAGGTTTATTTTTAAGTCTATGTATTCAAGATGTTTAAATGTCAGCCAACTAAACTAAACATATAGTAAGAGGATAATTTAGTTTTTATTCGTAGATCATACGTATGGGGACAACCACCGTTTTTTAATGTTCGATATTAATGAGATATGTAACATTTTCAGTTCACTTAGTATGTCAGTGCTGAGTGTACACGTTTAATTTTGATTGCAACTTCATTTGAATTACTTAAAGCTATTTAGATGTGTCATCTGTTAACGTACTGCCACAGCGCATTCAAATTTTCCAAATAAAAAGCAAATGAAGTTAAAATTTAAAACTTTGAATGAAATCCTCAGTGATAATTTTCCTCTTACGTGAAATAATAATTCACTAAATGAATGGGAAGACACCAGATATTGCACACATATTGAACAATGAAAAGTAGATGCTCTACAAGTTCACAGACACGTATCCTATCTCAACCATGATGCTTAATTGACACATTTTAACTATATTATTTTTAAACAAAACTTTTTTTATGTTTCAGATCGTAAAGAGGCTGGTCCACGTTTTGTAAAATGGCCTAGTAATCAATTAGTGATGGAAGGTGAAAATGCACAATTTAATTGTCGTGTTATGGCACTTTCTGAGCCCACCGTCACATGGTAATCCATTATATCACACTATTTTGATTGTTTTGAAATAAACAACAATTCTGTTTACTGTAAGATTAACTAATTAGCTTCATATATATCATAGGATACACGAAGCTACCATTCCTATACGTTAATCACTTGATTATGTAACAGTAATTATTAGACTATGTAGACCTCTAACAATAACATAACTCTCAGTTGCTCACTCTCATATTCAGTTTTTTTAATTAATTGGTCACTGAATACTGACCAGAATCATGTTTGTCCAGTTCTCAGTGTTGATCGAATGACACTGTTTACTACTCACTGACAAATAATTATCCATATAATAGTCGTTAGTGAATGCTCAGTTTTACGTCACAAAATGTCAACCCAAGTGATGCGGGTTCATATCTAAGAAAACATGACTTCCTTCGAGTTTTCAAGTACGTTTCGTTGAAGCGTTCCAACTAGTGTAATGGACACTACTCACAGGATTGTTTGTAAGTAGTGTGCAGCGGAAGATGTCGAAATTGCTACAATTGTCAGATGGAGTGGGGAGTCTCAGTGCATCGAAACCACGGCGTTGGTAGAACATTTGGAGACCAGATGAGAAGACAGTTCAGATTGCAGAAAACACAGAAATGTGCAAATGGAAGATTGAAGGCTGTGTATATGCATGATGTAAATGTTTAGTAACTGCTCTCAGTAAACATACAATTTCCCTGTCTATTGGTGTATTTTACACAAGCATAAAATTCAAGATGTACCTTGGACTACCACCTTTCAGTTAAATTCCAATATGATAAATGTCTATGCTATGAAGTTTAAGAATAAATATCTTCCTACTTACTTACATGTAATAATGCATTAGAAATGATAATAAGTGGTCAAAGACAGTCCAATATTTTTCTGTAGTACAGTCAGATATTTGAAGTATGAATAGTTTCACTAGTGGCGTTTTCACTCTCTGATCGTTGACTGGTACTTTTTTATATCAAATGAGTGGAATATATTCGTTAGAACATCTTTCACCTTACCAAGAATATTCTGGATTTTCTTCCTAATGCTAAGACTAGTAATAAAAAGTAAATAAAATGAACATAATATTCTTCTAATCAGGTTTTGCATTCTGGTGTGGAATTTCACGAACTAGTAAAATAACCTCTTTCCAAACTTTTCATTATCAATATACGGTTTTTAGGTTAATCTTAGTGATCATTTCTTTGCATATGGTAACAGTTTCATTGTGCTTATTCATGAAATTCAGGCATTTTGGTGACGTTCAATTATCTCAAAGTGTAAAACATATGCAACGTTATGCTGGGCACGATTATTCCTTAAAAATAAATAGGGTACGTATGGAGGATGCAGGACATTACACTGTTCGTGCTGAAAACAGTTTTGGAAAACGTGAATTCCCTGTCTTACTAACAGTGCAACCATTACAAGAAATTAAAATTGGTAAGATGCTGTTGTTAATTCTCTTTAATTTTTATGTTGATTTTATTCCAAACATTCAAATTTACATCGTTTAAGTATACTAAACCAAATAATCTACTTTTACTTTTTATTAATTATAGAACCGTTGCCACCAACATCACGTAAAAAGATTGAACCAGCGCCCGTCGAAATGTTCCATGAAGAAGAGACAGCACCGCGTTTTGCTTTCCATCTACGAAATCGTTATATACAAGAAGGTGGAAGTGTGAAACTGACATGTTCTGTCGATGGTTGTCCTACTCCAGTAATCACATGGTTTAAAGTAAGAAAACAGTACTTAAGCGAATAGTCATTTGTGGAACTCAGATTTCATACATTTTTAATGACAATTTATTATTCAGTGTGTTAGATTTGAAACCAGTTTATGTGATTCGTTTCTAATCTACTGACTGGAACTATTCAGCCATCCGATAGATCCATTTCTATATAATATGAAACTACCAACTAATTTAAAAACGACCTAACATTTACCTTTATAGTGCCACATTGAAGCCATCAGTAATAAGCCCTTAGTTAGTTGAATCCACAGTCGTACAAAGATTTAAAAATAGTCTTTAGTAGTAGTTTGTACTTTCATTAAATCAGCTTTATTATTACTAATCATTTTCACTGTGCGTCAGTATTACAATGACCATGTTTTCATCAACTTATGGTGTCAAGTGAAACCAAAGAACTTCCGAAAAGATTTTTATCCTAATCTCGAATCCCATAGCACCACATACCAATTAATCACAAGGTATTTCAACAAAGAAAGTTTAGGTCTTACGATAAACACTGGTATTCTTCATCCAAGTTGAGATTCAGCTACTCAGGTTTTCAAGCTGCATTTCATTTTTTACATAATCCTTTTCTCATCGGACACTTATGGTGTAAATCACTTTAGAAGTGTGAGACTGTCATTCAACCTATTGTGGGGATTTAGTGGGTAGACAATTATTTGACCAAATTGTTTGTGAAAACATCTCATGTCAAAGAGGGTAACTATTAACTTGTGAACAAATGGTAGGTAAGATGTTTAAACTGAGTCACGGTATTAATCACAAATTAATGTACTGTGTTAGGGTCTTATCTTTAATACATTAGGATAGGAAACGAATATTATTAGAATTATATGATGTATTAGCGCAATACATTTCGAGCATAGTTCTGATAATCTTCGTCATCTTATTACACTACCCAAATTTATCAAAGGGACGAACTGCTTCAAATTTAATATATTATTCGCGCACCGGATTGGGCTTGAGTATACGAGAGTGTTTGTCTGTATCTCACTAAACGATCGCGAAATGTAATATTTATTGTGTTAATATATCATATGACTACAATTAAATTCGTCTCCTTATCATACTATCTAATTTTATCAATATGTTTTAGTCTTTTTCTCCGTTGGTAAAGAGAGAGAGAGAGAAAAGTAAGAGCTAGATTACAACAATAATTGACACAACTTTTACTAACTCAGACGTATCAAACTTGTAAATCAGGACAGTAAATAATGTCTTGAATCAAAACAGGGCCCTATTTATTCGTGCTTAATATACAACGAATGAATTACTGTGTTGTTCATCACAGGTTAATATATTTAATAATAGATAGTTTTTCTGAAACCTGTTTCGTAGTCACTAGTGTATAAGTTATCAAACAGTCTATTAATTATGTTTGATTGAACTGGTATTTTATACTGTTCGTAAGTATAGATTATGGGGAATTTATAAAACTACCATAATACCATAGATATTATAATTTATTGTCTATCGTCATTCGTAATTATATTAATGAAGTGAATAATGGAATAATAATTGTGTTGTTTTAAACAGCTTCTTGAGTTATTTCATATAAGTCATGATAAAATACATAGTACAATCACTGTATAATTAAAATCACGATTATTATTAAAAATTCAACATTTACTATTGTTTCTAAGATGATACTGAAATTACTTATAGACATCTATTTCCTTATCTTCGTTAAATCAATTTTCACTTTGTTATAACTTGTGGCCTTGTGCCCAATTATTATATAACGTACTGATACCGCCAATTAGAGAACGGTGGTTTATCGACCGGACCAATGACGCATAATTCCGTACAAGCACTCCTAGAGTATTTACCGATCATTCTTCCTGACTAGCCTTCCTGCCTGTTAAGTTTAGAACACTAATCTCAGCTTCCACGATATAAATCATATATTTCAAACATTGCGTTTATATACAAACCGAACGGACCACATCGCATCACATAATAGAAAACAACATTTGTAGAAGATCTAACCAAACGTGGCTGTGAATATGAGAGACTGTAATTAATAGACTGGGTATAACTCAAGAACGATAAATAGTACAATAATAATCTATTGGTCAAAATAAAGCTTACAATAAGAGGAACACGAATATGATTAACAATTATGCAATAAAAACTATATGTATAGTATTAGTCCAGAAATAGATTCCAATAGTTATCATTCATTATTCTCGTAGGGATATAAAACACTTCAGTTCGTTATTATAGACTCATTTACTGAGATACGATGTTACATGTATATGATGCATTTAAAAAATAACCAGTTTATAATGAGAAAAGCATCAGATACATATGTCTTATCGATTGACATATAAAAAAACTTTACTAACCTATGTAAATCATGATTCAGCTAGAATTATAAAGAATTACATATATCAACAGTTGCGATCGTGAGTCAATTGAAGCTAGACCATCATGGAAAACCTGGAAGCACTGGAAGGCCGTTTTGTACTATTGTGGGAATCTTCAGCAGTGCGCGAACGCTTAACCTCTAGACCACTGAGCCGGCATCCAACGGTGTTAATGTCTAACCTCAACCAATCCACGAAATTGCACAACCATCTATTGTACTGAGGTAGATACCTGTCTTTGTCTGACGTCGATTAAAAATTAACACTGTTGAATTGTCTAGAGGTTAAGCGTGGTTCGAACCCCGTGAGCTGGATGCTGAGGATTCCCACAATAGAACTAAACGGACGTCTAGTGCTTCCAGGTTTTTCATGATAGTTTAACCTCAAATGACTTATTATCTCAATAAAAAATATATCTATAAATGTACATACTATGGGAATAAAGTATTTATGTGGTGATAAACTTTTTTTCAAAATTTGTCAAGATAACGCAATTAATGTTGAGTAGTAATTCTTGTATACTACTTATTAGTAGTTGAAAGTTAATATACGAATTTCTATGTACTGAATTTTTAAATGATTCATATTAATTTTGTGGTGAACATTTTCCTCGGAAATATATATATATATATATATATATATATATATATATATATATATATATATATATATATATATATATATATATATATATATATATCAGTAATTAAAGAAGGAATCCTTTCTTTTGAGTTTTATGACAGGACTTGTTTAACGAATAAACTAATTTACTTATCTACATTATACTAGTTAAGATTTATTTTAATTAGGTCAAACAATTGAGGCACAAAACCAAGAACATATAAGGAGAGAGTAAGAGATTTCATAGTGATATTAATAAAATAAAGTTCTAATATCAAATGATTCCTTCATATTCTTAACTTTAAAGATAGTGCGTTTTTCTGAATAGTGAGAAAAGTACAATTATAAAGCCTATCTACTATTTACTCATCTGAATTTTGTTTTAGTCAGTGGTACTACCTTCTGGAAAATCAAGGAAAACTTAGAAATTATAGATATCCCCTAATATCATTTTATGACTGGTTTCCGTATAAATGTTATATCAGCCACTTGTGATTTGAAGAAGAGAGGTGATGGCATCTTATTACACCGTAGTCTGTCCTATTTGAAAGCTTGGATATTGTTTTAGACGAGTTAGGAATGTGTGAAAGATAATTATTTTCTATCATGCTTTTTTACTTTCCAATTTCATCTCTTGTATCACTAGTGTAGAGAAGGTATTGACACCTTTTGATTTGAATATTTATCTAATAAAACAAACTATATTCATGATAAGTTAGCTGTATAATAATTATGGTAAACAGAAAACTATTCATTATTAAAACATAATTCTAAAGATTTATTTAGACTTATAGTTTAGGTAAGAAACATTAGATTGTTGACAATAACTAAATTGATCTGTAGTTATCAACTGCCTTAAATTAATTAGCCTGTGAAATTCATATGCACTATAGTTGTGTTTTGTACTTTGACAAAATTTATTTTATACATTTACCTGGTAAAGTAACAAACACATTTTATTTTGGTAAAATTATTTCAACAGAATGGTAAAGAATTAAGAAAAGGTGATGGGAATTATGAAATTCAACAGATGCTTGGTATCACGTCACTTGAAATATATTCCTGTTCAGAAAATGACTCTGGACGATATTCCTGTCGTGCAGTGAATAGTCATGGTGAACATGAAACTGAATGTAAAGTTATCGTTGAAGGTGAGTCATATTAAAAAAATGTATTGGATTATTCTTATTCACAGATAATTACTTTCTACATTTTAAGTGTAAATAGAGGTAGTTTGCGTCAATCACTTACGTTCTCAGGAGGATTTTGTTCAGACTATTCTGTCTATACAGAATTCATAATTTGTTAATTTCTATTTGTATACATGTTTACAAAATTTACAACTCAAGAACTTAATATTTCTTAGGAGAAATGCACTCAACTAAAGATAATCCTCCTAAACAGGTATATTTCGATTAATTTTTTCATAGCGAGCCGTGTTAAACGATTTCTCAGTGCTCAACATGCTGACAGAAAAATTCGTTCAAGTAGTCAACAACCTACTGGTTTTGAATCAAGAAATGAAAATTCTTCATGGCGTGATGATAAAAGAACTTTGACTCGTCTTACTGAAAGACATGCATCAGAAGTACGTGAAATTAATGAAACACGTGATAAATGGTCAAATAATGAAATCAGAGGATTACGTGACTTAGTGGAACATAGACCTTCCAATGGTGAAATCCAACCTATTCGAGTTGCCGCACCTAAATTGTCAAAAGGGTTAAAACCCATTACACAAGTTGAATTAGGCAAAAGTTTCAAACTGGAAGCAAGATTTGAACCAACAAATCCTCCAACTAAAATTCGCTGGAGTTTTAATAATCAAGTTAGTTGAATAGATTTTGTAATGAATTATTGTTTTATGATAGTTTAATTGAATGTAATTAAATATTTGACTATATATATCGGTGTTTTTGGCGAAACAAGTCAATAGAGCAGGTATTGTACGGCAATTATAATTCAATTTGATAGATGCTACTTTTATGGCATATTTTCATCCGTATCTTTTTAAACATTCACAAATACTAATAAATACCATTCCGTCACACTGCATTTGTCACTTTATTATATTTCAAATCTGTACTTTCTGTTATTTATTGAATACTAACTGATCACTAGAATCTTGTTTTACTTAAGGATCTTTAAAATTTGACTAGACCAATTGTTATACCACTAGCTCTCATTAGTTTTACGGTATTCATCTTATAGAACATTCTCGTGGTTTATTGACAGCAATTGGATGAAGTTATCTCGTCGAATGTATTGAAAGTATAGATCAGAGCATGCCCTGGACGTGATACTTGAATCAGTGAAAATAGTAATGTAATTCAAATTTAGCGACTAGTTCCTAGTGCATGACATAATCGGGCTAATCAACAACAATCACCATTTTTATATTCTATGCTTATCAACACTAGCTTTTTATCACAGATTAGAAATGATATAATCCAACTATTGAATGGAAATTCTGCCATTGGGTTATTCAACTTCATACGCATACCGCTATGCATTTTCATGAAATTAAAGCTTGATTGTTTGAATTTATCAAATAAGACTTGATATAAATAGAGAAAATCTTTATTAACTTGACTTTTATCCATCGTGTAACGCTATTTGGCACTAAACAAAAATCCACTTTTTTCAATTAGGAAACGTTTTTATATCATAATAAAACAGACTGTTTTAATTGTATAACTGTTTTTTAAAATTGTCATATATTTACACTGAATTGCAGGAAATCACTTCAGATGGTAATATAAAGATCACAACATCTGAAGATGGTGAATTCAGTTATCTTGAAGTGTTTGATTCTAGTTTTTCAAATGCAGGTGATTATGAAGCTAAAGCTGGAACAACTATTACTCGAACCAGTGTCAAAATTGAAGGTATGTATCATTTATTCAAGAAGTATATTTTGAAATATTAGTTGCTTTGTTTAAATTAGATTGAGAAGCACTCATTTAAGAATTTCTTTGATAATTCATTTTATGCTAATCTCCAAACAACTGATTCGATAACAGTTTTCCACCACACACCGTTAACAACAAAAAAGGAACTGAATAAATATTTCATCGTTATACATCACATTTTTATAATCATCTTCTTTATATTTCTTTCACAACAGAATACAAGTACATTGTTGTGTTACTAATAAGTTGAAATGTTGTGTTCTACATGTTATAAGACTGTTTGACATAATCTAAAGACTCCACAATGATGTTGATAACTATATGTATACTAATTAAATCTAGTGGCTGAAACTTGTTTCCACTCATTTTATGCTTACAATCAGTAAGATATGATACAGAGAATCAAATATTTTTTTAAAATTCCATACTGAATCTTGTTATTTGAATCATATTCCGATTCAGTAGGAAGAATGGCTGATCTACAAAACTCCATCCTTTGATTTCCTTATTACCAGATTTTAAAATATGATTTGCTCGAAGATAGAATTCAAAACTTTTATCAATCTTAGTGGTAAACTCTCATTTATACGACAAATTTAATAGTTGTGGATCACATTACTCTTAATATAAAATACTTTTTTACTGCATATATAGCCCCAGCTAATTCATTGAATGGAATGATAGATGAAAATGATGACGAACTATCAGATGAATTTTCTAGTCAAGCTGTTGAACAAGTAAATGATAATGATGAAGGAATCATACCTAAAGCTGTTGGATTAGCGCCATTATTCACTGTCCATCCAATAAGCCAAACTGTCAAAGAAGGAGATACGGTTTGTTTAGAGTGCACTGTATCAGGAGATCCCATTCCAGAAGCTGAGTGGTATTATAATGATGGTCCTATTCAAGCTGGACATATATTTTCTCAAGATAACGAAATCATAAAGCTTGAATTACAAGCTCTATTACCCGAAGACACTGGTGCTTACGAATGTCGTGTCACAAGTTCAATGGGAAAAGCATCCACTATTGCCTTCCTTGTTGTCGAACGTAAGTTAAATAAAGGAACGGTTTCCTTTTTGAATACTTTATCAAGTTACTTCTTTGAACTAGTGAGTTTTTATCTAGGCTGATTTCAGTTTATGATGGAAATCTCCTACGGTATTAACTAAACCAAAAGATTTAACGGTAAACTGTTTCCCTAGTCCAAAGTAACCATCATAATTTTCATGCACAAAAATAGATGGAAATGGCACTTCTAATTGTAATTATTAAGACTAAGACATTCTATGTAGAATCGTTTCATTCATTGACAATTAATTCATTACTTAAGCTGGTTATAAAATCGTTAAATTAAATGTAAGTTTCTATTCACTGTTGGCACATTGCAACGCCTTAACAACAACAGAATGGTATTGGAGTTCGATAATTGATTGTTGTATATCTGCAGCTCAGTTAGATATAACATTTAATTGTAGAATAACAATATTTAAACTGGAGAAATAGTGTTCGTGCTCCTTATCTCCCACAAGTATTTATAACTGCCCTAATTTTAGTGAGATACTAAAGGCTTTGAAACGTCCTAAGATAACTATTAAATAAGCATCCGACACACTTTGGTGTATTGAAATTTCTTGTCAAGTGTTTACGGATATTTCTTTATCTATATACCTGTCAACAATCATCACAAACTATCTCACAGGTGGCTAAATGAACAGAAGCCATCTACTGTAATTCATTGTAACTTTTGGATTTCCAAATACAGATTAAAGGACTAGTCAGAGTTATAAAAGTAAGTTTACTAAGTGGGTTGTGATTTTGTATGAATATCTCACCTTGCTTTTCACTTTAAACATCAAATAGTATCTAATTTCTATAAATCGAATGATTTAAAAAATTCTTGTTTTATCATCTTACAGCTGCAAATGAAGTGCCGAAAGGACCTAATTTCCTTACTTTTCCACAATCACGTAGTGTTGAAGAAAATGAATCTGTTACTTTGAAATGTTCCTTTAGTAATTCACTAGTTGAAGAAGGTGAGTAAGCAGTTCGGTTTAAAACGCACACACATGTAGATAAAGTGTGAAATAAAAATAACTTGAAATTTCACCAATCTTTTTCTCTGATTTAATTTGTATTGCTTTCATGATTTTTTTTCTGTTGGATTGTATTACCCAAGAGTTGGAAGTAACTCATCGTTAACTAGTTTTACATTCAAAAAGGTACTTAATTTAACGAAATTCTCGAAACCTGTGTAATTACACTGCAGAATGAAACCATATAATTTGGGTTATATATATATATATATATATATATATATATATATATATATATATATATATATATATATATATATATATATATATATATATATATATATAGAGAGAGAGAGAGAGAGAGAGAGAGAGAGAGAGTAAATGAATGAAGTAGAGTAGATTTTCTCATTTGTTTGCTTACATAGTTTGGTTTATTAACTTGTGATTAAGCTTCCTAAATTAAAATGAAGCATAACGAATGTAAATATAAGGTTAAATGGTTCAATTTTCATTATATGTAAATTAAAACTTACCAGTGGAGTGAAATTGTAACATATTTAATGTTATGTTACATATGGAAATTATTCGGGCTTCATATACTAAGAATTCGCCTTTAATTTTATTAAGCATTCTATGGTCCATATTGGTTCAGGGAATCCATCTAATTCAGAAACATTTTTCCGGAAGATTTTCAGGAATTATTTCATAAAGTAAAAGCTTAGCTCTAAGCTTGGCGACCAAGGTGAATCTCTCTGGCTTAAAGTTATCATGAAATACTGTCCACTCATTAGTGACCTGTTTTATGGATTTCGATTCGTATTCACCAGTTAAGGAACTTGGATCAAAAAGGTATCGTAATTGAGCCGAGGCTTGAAGATTATTAGCTCGATCACATGTAGGATAGTGCTACTGGGTCTAGAGTCTCCGAGTAATGAATAATTCTTTTTCTGTTAAAGTTTTGTTCTTTGAGATGAATAGCTTGATCATGGAGCTTTCATTATTCTATTAAATAACATAAGTACAACATTGGGATAGAAGTGAGTTATTCGGACATCTACACATATTGCTGACACCTTGTTCTATCATGAAGCTTACACCAATAATGTCTTTCAGAAGAATAATGAAAGCTTCACGATCAAACCATTCATTTCAGAGAACGACCTCCAACAAAATCATCCACATGAGCTACGTATCTTCCCGAACATCTTATTTCCCTGTTGATTCTAACTTTAGAACTAAGACTCTAAAGCAGCCTAACAAATAAATTAAATGTGTTTAAAAACCATTGTGATGAAAGATTTGGTACTTCGAGTAACAACCGTTGATTAGTGACGTGAAGTAAATAGTTCACGATTCATTAATACTTAATTCTTTCCTCATAGGTTTCTATTAATAATTTATGTTTTCACATATGCTTTCACAATGTTAACTGTACAAAGAACTAAAAAATTTGATCAAACTTATTATTTTTGAACCATTTTATAAAAAACTTTAGTTTTTTGGTTTCGCAACGATACTCCGTTGGATCCTAATTATTGTGATTTTGATAAATCTGCTCAAACCAGTATATGCATCCTTCCATCAGTGAAAGCATCAAAAGATTCTGGAATTTATTTAGTAAAAATCAAAGATATAAATGATAACTCATTTATATGTAAATTTTGCCTACAAGTCATACCATCTTTAATGGTGAATGATAATAATTCAATTAAAGTTATTTAAAATTACATATTTTGTACAGGAAAATTAACTTATCCTAATGTTATCATGACAAATGGCTTCAAAATTCTTATAGACCATATATTAACTAACATTTCAGAATAAATTTATGATTTAAAAAGAACACATTATGTTTACATTATTCAAGCACAATATCACACACAATCTATGAACTATTATCATTTATTGATTTATACTTTTTTTTCTCTCTCAAAACATTAGTAATTCATAGAAACCTTTTATTCTCCTCCTCCTCCTCCTCCTCCTCCCCCCCTTGATTATACTAACAACAAATGCTTTTTCCCATTTTGAATAAAATTCAAACAACAACATAGAAACAAAGAAATAAATAAAAATCTCCGGAACTAATTGTGTAAATGATACAATCATCAGAGGAATATTATTTTTTGAAGTAGACAAAACAACCAACAGAAAGAATATCCCAAATCAGTTTTTTTTTGTTAAAAAAGAAAGAAAGAACTATTTCATTTTCTTTTAGTTTATGTTATTATTTTGCTAGTCATTTCAATGTGTATACATACTTCTATGTATAAGATGAGATCATAATTACTAAATATGAAAAAATGATACATTATGAATGTCATTGAAAGTCAATCACCGACTGTTCACTTATGTATTTTGTGACTTGAAACAACAACAACAACGAAAAAAAACTATTACTAAAACTTGTCATTTTCAACGCTTTACTTTCTCCCATTTCGTTTTTTTTTAGTCTGTTTTTGTTTTTAACTTTACAAAGTACTATAGATGTTTTTTTTTTTGTTGTTGTTGCCAAACATGGAAGGATTATCTAATATAAAACATGTGTATACTATTATCTTTTATTTATCATGATAACTATTAATGTGATTAAACATTTCAACATTTATCTTGCCTTTCTCTGTTGTTGTTGTTGTTGTGTTTTTAGACGAAATTCTTTGATGTTTTCTCCCTTTGTGTTTTTGTTTTCTTTTAATTTATTTACTTATTCTCATTCCCATGGAAATAAAAAGAAATCTGTTCCCTTCCTCGCCTAACCGGATGCTTTATTATATTCATATTTTCTTTAAATATTTAAAAGACATTTTTATGATTATATACAAAGAATACGACTATACAAAACTTTATTATAATATAAAACAATTCTAACAGTTATTGGTTAGTTAGCTTTTTTTGTTTCCAAATTGTATGTACGTAATCATAAAGCATACATTTCCTCATTTATTCATTGAACTCTTTTTAAAATAATATTTTCTTTTCCTATCTTATATATTTGTTTTCTATTAACAACGTAATTGTTGAAAAAAAAATAGTTGCTAACCTCTCTATTTGAATCATTTATCATTATTATTGTTGTTCTGTTGTGATTTCTTTCGAATTTTAATTAGTAGTTATGAAATAGGCTACAGTGTAAGTAAAAACTTACTAAAACTGTTGATATGATCTTATGATTTCTACAAAAATAGACACAACAAGAACGACGACGACAACAACAACACCGACCAACTCTTCTGCTTTATTACAAATAAGAATAATCTAAATAAACAATGATTAATGTTATCATTTAAAATTATTTCAATTCCCCTTGAAATTTTTTCTTAATTTATCACTAGTCTATTCGCATGTTTATTTACTTATACAAAGTAAAATCTTTTCTCAATTCTAAATCTTTTCTTTGTTCTTTGATATATTATGCAAGTAACTAAATGGTATTAATCGTTATGATGATAATACTGATTATTCATATTATTCTGTTATCCATTACTTGACAATAATAACAATCTCATTCACTATATGTGCTATTTTCTAGCCATTGAAACAAGAAGTTAAATTTTTTACATGATCTTTTTCTTTTGTTGTCGTACTTGTTCTCATCGTTAAGTCCTTTTTTTTTTCTTTATTACCTATTTGTTTCTTTCAACAGAACTGAAAAACTTTTCTTCTACCTGACCCTATATTAAATGATAATTATTTACTGACACAAATTATGTTCGATCTGAGAGAAAAGAAAAAGAGTCTGTTTTAAAAAAAATAAAGTTTGAAAAATTATTTTCTGTTTTAGAATATGAACTAATTTAAGGGCTTACTAGTATTGTTTTAAGTAATCTTTGGTACTGAACATGTTTTAGCAAGTTGATTAGTCGTTTGATCCAAATTCCGTTACAGAGTAAAAAAGATTTTAACCAGTAGGAAGCTCTGAAATTAGATTTTGAGCTTATTGTTGCTTGTAAGTATGGCATATTTGTATTTTTGAAGCAACACGTACTTTTTTGTACAATTTGGGCCTACATTACCAAGTGTCACAGTCGGAAGTACTACTACTGTTCTATTCGAGTCAAAATTGACTTAATGTACAGTTGAAGTATCTTACAATGGTCGATCGCTGATTAGTAACCAATATCATATTTATTTATTCATTAGTACTGGTTGAACTCGATAGATCAAATTACGACATGGACAGTAGATTACAGACACATTTTGCTGACGTGTACTTACTAGCATTAAGTTTAGATATGTGTTTTGGTTACTCACAAACATCCAATATCAAACTTATTACATCCAATATTGATTCAGTTAAACCACCGACCACTTCGCAACTTGATCAATACAATTCGATCAACATTCGAAACTGGTCAAGGACGAAATTAATTATTATTCAACAATTAATTGGTGCAATGTTTAATTACTTTTCAGTAAACACAAGAGAATTGTACTAGTTAATTCTAACTTTAATTAGGAAGATAATCGATAATGATAGTTCTGATATGATGGAAAGCAAAGTCCATTTTCGATTGATTATGATTCATTATGAGTTTTGTTCAAGATTATTTCCATTCTGATTCAATGTGATGATTATTCAGTGTAGTATTCGGTTTCGTTTTCTCGTATGATATTTTATTCTGAATAATATACGATATTCTTGTATTCCATTGACATGAACTATGCTCAGCATATGATCTGTTGTATGTTTCATATATGTGATTTCATCGTAATTATTAATCGAAATGGGTGTACAATCAATAATATAAATGAGTGTATTTTAGACTAGGGTCGTCATCGTCATAGTGTTTTGGGGCTAATAAATCTTCACTTATACTAGCCTTTGTGTTCTTACTTTCGCGTCGTGGGAATTGCAGAGATCCCTCGTTCTGAGTATAAGCGATCAGCATTTTTCCGGCACAACAATCAGCAATGACCAGTTATAACAAGTTCTTGTATACATTGTACAATAGCAACCTTATAACAACAATACATTATGAGTAAAAAAAATGTCTCATTGGATTTAAGATTAGTTTTTAATGATTTTTATTTGATTATTTCCGTATAGCTATTTCAAATTACCAATGAAATAGTACGAAAATCATTCAGTTTTTAATAAACAATTCATTTTCTAGTAGATTTCCATTTTTTACGCATATGACTTTTGAATTTGTACAGTTCTGTATAAATAATCACTTGAATCATGACCAATATTTATTTAGGAATGTTAATATATGCAGAATAATTAATTTAATGGATTCATGTAAATCACTTTGTTAAGAGAATAATATTTATCGGGTCAACAATTACATGTTATTGATTAGTTAAAAAGTTGATTAGTTACTAAGCCATTATTTTACACAAAGATTAGTATATATAACTTTACAGAAAAAAACTTGAACGATGAATATATTCATGTAAAAAGATCAATAAATTAGTAAACATATTTCGTTAGCCTTAGTTGTTATAATAGTAAAACTGAAGTAGATCACAGTCAATATTTCATAGTCTCATGACTATGGTATAATTATTTTATATTTCATGTTAGTTTTAGTTAAGATAATTCTTCATATATTTAAAACACTTCGTTTGACCTTCTGGATAAATGAGGCAAACAAATTTATTCTTTAACTACTTGTGAAGTGGTGGAGAAGATTTGTAGCTCAAGTGGATGATTTTGGTGGAGTTTTTATTCTTTGAGCTGGATGGTTTGGTCGTGGAGCTTTCATCGTTCTTCGGAACGACATCATCAGCACAAACTTCAGATAGGAGTGAAGTGATCGAATTTCTCCATATACGTTTCACAGCATGTTCTGTGCACCTCGATGTCGATGAAATTTTATTGACTTTAAATTCATCATTGTTTACTTCTTTGGGGAGACTTCTTTTGGGAGACACGACCAAAACAAAGAAGTAAACAATGATAAACCAATCAACATCGAGGTGTGCAGAACAAGCTGTGAAACACATATGGAGATATTCGAACACTTCACTTCTATCTGAAGTTTGTGCTGATGATGTCGTTCCGAAGAACGATGAAAACTCCACGACCAAACCATCCAGCTCAGAGAACAAAACTCTACCAAAATTTAACTACTTATCTTTTCACAGGTTGAAATCATGAGTCAATTGAAGCTAGACCACCATGGAAAACCTGGAATCACTGGACGGCCGTTTCGTCCTAGTATGAGAATCCTCAGCAGTGCGCATCCACGATCCCGCACCACGCGGAGCTCGAACCCAGGACCTGCTGGCTTCGCGCGCGAGCACTTAACCATTAAACCACTGAGCCGGCATCCACCGGTGTTAATGTCTAACTTCAACCAATCCACGAAGTTGCGCCACCGAACACCATTGTCCTCAGTGAGCTGATATCACACAACAGACTTATCTTTTGAATGTATTATACTGTGAGATTTTAGGAATTATTACCATTTCTAGAATAAGGAAGAATGATAAAATTTTCATTTTTAGCTGTTATTTCTTATTAGTTCATTAAAGAAACTAAATACAATCGAAAATTTTACTAGTGTTTCATTTTACAAGGAGGAGATCAGTCAGTTATCTTCCTTAGTTGTATGACGAATTGAAATATACAGGATGCCTGAGTGAATAAGACAATAACTCAGTTTTCATAGCTTCTGTCTAGTCTTATATTAATAAGTCTTGATAAAAGTTCGAGTTAATACAATTAGTGGCGTTTGATCAAAAGTTGTTAGTGAAGATAAAGTGAAGCTGTTACACGGAATAGTGATATAGAGACTACATTTATTTTAAAGTGAAAATAGATGAAAGAGCTAAAATATGTTGGTAATTACGTTGACATCACTAAAATTATATGTTTACATAACTATATCATACAGAAGTTGGTTTAGTCACCTTGTATTCAAATAGAAACGCGAATCCGTGGTCGGTAATGTCTTTTACTCAAAATCACAATCGTAATAGGAAAAACAACGTCTATGCTTTATTAGACAATCAAACTTGATACAACCTATTTCGTCAAACACTGTCCATATAACACATAATCAGAAGTAATCAGAATATTCAAATAGAAATAGTTGAATATTTTCTTGAATATTTATAAAAACAAATAAATTCTAATGGACAGATAATAAATACCCTTTCTTTTTTATTAATAAACGTAAAGCAGAATTGATTCATAAAACCTATTGAGAGACAATCTTGATAGTGTTTTATGGACGTGATCTAGGTTGAATATACAAATTTATCAAAGTCTTAACCATATACATATTCAAAAATAGTTTGTACTTACACTAAACCTACTATAATTATTATAGTAACTCACATTTTTAATATCAAAGGTGATGTGAATTGTTTTGTTTTATCTTATTATCCTTTAATTTATCTAATAGTTTTGATCTTTGTATTTATCATATAAATCTATTTTAATAAAAAGTAGCGTATGATTAAATCGTTCTAGATTTAATGTACCAAAATAGCAGATGGTTATGACAAGCATTATCTTCTCATTAACTTACTTTAATTTTCACAGATTGAAATCATGAGTCAGACCACCATTGAAAACCTGGAAGCACTAGACGGCCGTTTCGTCGTGGATGAGCACTGCTGAGGAGTCCCATACTAGGACAAAACGGCCGTCCAGTGCTTCCAGGTTTTCAATGGTAGTCTAGCTTCAACTGACTCATGATTTCAATCTGTGAAATTTCTAAAACTCTCCACAAAACCCATTCTGATAATAATCAACTGCTCACTAGTGACTGACTTCAGGAAAAACTCCCGAAGTTCTAGCGAGAAGCCGTTACCAGTGGAGTTCAACCGGTCTGTTGTGAGATAACAACTCACTGAAGACAATGGTGTTCGGTGGTGCAACTTCGTGGATTGGTTGAAGTTAGACATTAACACCGTTGGATGCCGGCTCAGTGGTTTAATGGTTAAGTGCTCGCGCGCGAAGTCAGTAGGTCCTGGGTTCGAGCCCCGAGTGGTGCGGGTTCGTTGATGCGCACTGCTGAGGAGTCCCATACTATGACAAAACGGCCGTCCAGTGCTTCCAGGTTTTCAATGGTGGTCTAGCTTCAACTGACTCATGATTTCAATCTGTGAAAATTTCTAAAAATCTCCATAAAACACATTCTTGTAATTGATATTACCAATGGTGGAATAATATACAAGAATTTATATCTTATTGACAAACATTCAGAAATTATACAAAAGGTAATAAGAAATTAATAATATCGACAGTGATCAGGAAATGATTAACATCAGAGAGTTAACGAATAGGTTCTGGACTTAAAATTATGAGAATAGTGAACAGCATGATTTATCTTGTTCTAGAAACTGTAATTATTTCAGTATTAAATTGGCCTAAATAAATATGAATTATATCATATAAATAAATGTAAAATTTATTTTTAACCATAAAATGTTAAATGCTCTAAACCATTGTGTAAGATGAATAATGCTGTCAGTTGAAGAACAAGAAGACTACTGACTATATCAAACCCATTATTCTTTAAAGTGACTGATAATATCTCTATGGTAATGATAACTGATTAGCTATTAAGATCTTGACATAAAACAAAAAAGTTATAGGACTGTTTAAAAATGTATATTCAAGAAAGAGACATCGATGAAGTAATACTTAAATGAAGACAGTTTTGTCCTGGTAGATAAAAATCTTGCTGAAAAACTCTGTGAGATTCAGAATATTATGTTCAGACAACAAAATTAAAGAATCATTTAAATACATATCTAAAAATGTTTTTAGGAAATACAAAGAAAAGTAATCTGTTAAGCATAAACAGAAACTCTATTTTCTATTTTATTTGAATAAGATTTTACCAAGAATTTATAGAAGAATTAGGAGGGGCACAAAAAAACGCATTCTTCTTCAGCTCAACTGGTTTCAGCATACAATACGGAATGCTTATTAAACTATTCAAAAGTTGGTTATAACTCTATTGATACCACTATCAACTGTATTATTGGACTTAAATATACTTGTGGTAACAGGTTTATAAAAAGAGTTAAGAAAAAGACTTCTACAAGATTTTAGGAATTAGTACTACCAAGTCTTTACTTGAATGGAAGTGTAGTCTTCGAAATTGCAACCACTGGAAGTTTAAATTTGTTGAATGACAATCCTATCTTTGTTTGTAACCTTAAAATAGAATGAATGCGTTTTTAATTCTGTAAGTCTCATCATTCCTATGTTGTTCAATATTATTCTCTTGTCTTTTATATTTACCACTACTTACGAAGTTAAAATACGATGAAATCTTTCAAAGTAAATTGAACTTAAAGATTATAAGGTCTCTGAATTAATTTTGATATCACGTTACCAAAGGTATCAAGAAATTTGAAAAGATTGATGATCCATTCAAATATTTTGTTTTTAGAAAGAATTTGTGATGTAATTAACTCATAATAAAAGAGATAGTTGTTAGATTAGTATTAGTATTGTTCTTTAAATAGTGAGTTAAAATATCAAATACACTAAAATATTGCTTACTGAAATACCGTTTTTAACAAATTTCACCTAGTTCTAATAAAGTGATTTCGACTGAAGCTACACGATGATTCCCCCTTTAATTTTTGATGCACCAGAGATTCTTATATCATACCTGAAGCATATAGTTTCTTTGCTGGCAAATCTATTTATGTATCTTTTCATTATAATTGTGTCCTTCTACATATCTAAGTTCATAGTCGATTGTTTAGGATTTAAATGGATACTCATTTTCAAGAAGTTGGGATTTCATTTCATTGGTTTCCCAAATCAATTAAATTAATATAAGTATTGTAATTAATTAGCTGATAACATTAACCAATACATTTAACATTCATAAATTAGCTTATCTGGACTTTGTATAACGTTTTTCATACTCAAAATTCTTTCCAACTCAAAATTGTAAGAATTTAATCTAGACATACGTAAATACACAAAAGTATAACAGTGAAGTTGTTTTCAATGTAACTTATTCATCAGCAATAATTAGTATTTCATCGTGTACATCACAATATTGTTAATTTATGAATAAATGGAAATCTGAACATTACTCTGAAGCTTCATGATAATTCTATTTTATTAACGTGTCATTCAATGACTAAAACAACTGAAAACGACGCTGTCTTCAAGCTTTGAATGCTGATGAAATATATGTTTGATATTATGGTTGAAGAGCAGGAAGCACTAGACGGATGTTTCGTCCTATTGTGGGACTTCTCAGCAGTGTACATCCACGATTCCGCCTCGTGAAATTCGAACTGAAGACCTATCAGTCTCGAGCACGAACGCTTAACCTCTACTCCAGTGAACTGACCGGCAACCAATGGTGTTAATCTCTAACTTTAACTAATCCACGTAGTTGAGCGCTACATCCACCATTGTCATCAGTGAGTTACCATCTCACAACAGACCAAATTAAATTCCACTGGTCATTGCTTCTCACTAGAACTCCAGGAAATACCTCTTGAAATCAGTCACTAGTGAACATATGTTGATTAGTATGAGAAAGAATGATGGAGAAGATTTGTAGCTCACGTGGATTATTTTGATGGATTTTTGTCCTCTGAACTGGATGGTTTGGTCATGGAGCTCTCATTGTTCTTCTGAACGACATCCTCAGCACAAACCAATGGGAAACACAATCAAAACAAAGAAGTGAACAATGATAAATTTAAGGTCATTAAGAATCAATCAACATCGAGGTGCACAGAACAAGCTGTGAAACACATATGGAGATATTCGAACACTTCATTTCTATCTGAAGTTTGTGCTGATGATGTCGTTCCGAAGAACGATGAAAGCTCCACGACCGAACCATCCAGCTCAGAGAACGAAAATTCATCCAAAAGTATCAGAAGGGGTTTTGGGGATATTATAGTAATTTAATAGTTGAATTCCCTAGTCGACTGAATCATGAATAAGCACTGCTGAGGCATTCCATACTAGGAAGAAACGACCGTTCAATGTTCCCAAGTTTTTCCATGGAGGTCTAGCTTCAATTGACTCATGATCTCAACTATTAAAAAATATATATGTTGCGATAAAATATTTGTCACAATTGTTATTTATGTTTCGCACTACTAAATTAAGTGAATATCTCTAATAAGTTAAGCTGATTATTATCATATAATAAAACTTTCTCTGTTTGATCCGTTTTTTAAAGAAAATTACTTACTAACATAAAACATTTCAATAGTTATTCTTAATAAATTTACTTAACAACATGGTGGTCTAGCTTCAATTGACTCATGATTTCAATCTGTGAAATTTTTAAAATCTCCACAAACCCCTTCTGATAATAATCATGTGCTCACTAGTGACTGACTTCAAGATATACTCCTGGAGTTCTAGTGAGAAGCCGTTACTAGTTGAGTTCAACGAGGTCTGTTGTGAGATATCAGCTCACTGAAGACAATGGTGTACGGTGACGCAACTTCGTGGATTGGTTGAAGTTAGACATTAACACCATTGGATTCAGACTCAGTGATCTAGTTGACTAAGCGCTTGAGGCGAGACTGATAGTTCCTTGGCTCGAATCACGCGTGGTGCGGGTTCGTGGATGCGCACTGCTGAGGAGTCCTACACTAGGACGAAACGGCCGTCCAGTGATTCCAGGTTTTCTATAATAGTCTAACTTCAACTGACTCATAATTTCAATCTGTGAAAATTTCTAAAAATCTCCACAAACTCTTTCTCACATATATAATAGTTTATCTCAATTTTATTATTACAACTCATTAATGATAAATATGGATTACAGATAAATATTTACTTTTTTTTAAGAAAATAGCACAACCCTTAAAAGTAAATAAATGTTTTATAAAATAAACATGAATAAATCAATATCCCATTGATTATATTAAAAAATCAATTAATTCATTAAAACCTTTTTTAAAATCCATAATAGATTATTGATTATGAATATATTAATCAATTTCATGTGCAGAATATAAATAAACTGAACCATTATCATCTAATATATTTCCTTGTATAGGATCATAACGTACATGTTTAATATCAACTTCCCATGATTTAATATTATTATTATTATTCTCAATATAAATAGAATCTGTTTGACATAATTTATTTTTTTTATTTTTATTTTCTTCTTTTTCTTTTTTTATATTATGTTCTTTTCGATATTGATTATAATTATTAATATTATTTGATGTACTTGGTATTGATTCAATTATTTTTTTATCATTATATAAATCATAATCATTATTATTATTATACATATGTAATATTGATTTATGATGATTTGATTGTGGTGGATTATTATAATCAATTTCTAATATACCATTTAATGATTTATTCATAATCTTTTCATTCAATTGATTCAAAGTAGTATTTTTGAATGAATTTAATTCAATTACATGATTTGTCATTGAAATCATTTGATTTTTATCCATTATACCTTTTCTATTTGATCTTTTATTCTTGAATGGTATTAATTGTAATTGATTATTAGTTATTGATTTTTTTTTATAAAATTGATAAGGATCATAATTCATTTGTTTATTAAATGTATATTTCCATATTAATAATTGTGTATCAATTAATTGTATTAATTTATCCATATCATTCATATTTTTTATTGTTATAATTAAAAATTGTTTTTCAATATAATTATCATCATATAAACCAATAGCTAATTGTAATTTATATTGATTAAATAAAATAATTTTTTGTATTGTTTTATATTGTATTATATTTTCATAACGATATGGCCACCATGAACCATTTTTTAATATTAATGATGTATAAGTTAATAATAATTTGGTTTTAATATATTTTTTTGGTTGTTTCCATGGTTTATTATAATATTGTTCATAACGATATTTTAATATTGGTAATGAATAATCATCATGTATATATAATTCAATATAATTTTCTATATGTATTGTGATACATAATAATGGGGTAATTGTATTCAATGATTGTTTATTCATTATTATTATTATTATTATGATTATTAATGTAATTAAATGATCATTTAATGGATACAATCTATTTGTATATATTTATATACTTATATTACATTTCAATGATAAAAGTAGAATGTCTACTTGAGTTATAGTTTGTTTCTTTCTTTATTTTTGATATTTTGTTTTTAAAAAAAAATGAAGTACAATTTCTTAAAAAAAATTGTATATGTGACTTGTTGTTATGCTCAAAGTTTCTTATAATCAAATGAATATTATAGTCATTTTTCATAACAATCTATATAGAATAAATATGTATATAAATGAATTGATCAATATGCATAAATATTGATATCATAGTTAAGAGAGAAACGTTTGTTTGTTTCATTTTTATTTTTTTTTAATTTTTTTTTATTATTTTGGATTCATCTTAATAACCAATCAGATTGATATGGTGTAAACTGTTTTGTTAATACTTGAAATTATTCAAGAGAGAATAAAAATAATAATATGTGTAACCAATGTTTCGATTTCAATCGATTAGTGGTTAATGTTAGATATGAGAGGGAGAAAGAGAGAGATAAAGAGTTATAATGAGAAGTGAATAGACGCCAAGTCTATTGTAAAATATATGTATTCATGTATATTTCGTTGGTTATTTATTCTAAGAGAAAATAAAGTATCCTCAATCATTCAACGATTGATTAATTAAGAAAACGATTTTTATTTTTTATGTAATGTAAATATATGTATTTTTTAAAAACGAAAAACATTTCAAAGATTTAACTATAGATGGTCATTAAGTTGAGATAAGATGATGGTTGAAGGTAGTCAACAGGAAACCCTGGACCTAGATTTAGTGCTACTTGACACTTGTCAGCAAGATGTACCTGTAATCTTGAGGGAACTGATGCTTCTTGATGGATTCGATGCCATGTCACACGGCTTCACATTCGGCGACGTTACCATTGAGCTATCCGGGCCGCTGCTGACCTCCTGTACGGATGAGATATATTTACAATTGATCGATCACTGGGTGGTGATCACTTTCATATATGTCAGGTCCTTCTTAGTGCAGATTGAATCCTATCAGCCAAGTCTCAATTAGGCCAAGAAACCTAGGTTCAGGATTTCTTGTTAGCCACCTCCAACCATTATCTTATCTCAATATAGTGCACGCAATGTCGAGTCACTTGTTCTGGTTGTCACATTTCGACGTGGTCGATAGGATTCGATCTTCACTAAGAAAGAGCTGACATACATGACATTGATCATCACCCAGTGATTAATCAATTGTATAGACGGTCATATTAACTGAAAAAAAATTTTAATTTAATTCGAAGAAATTTATTTTTTGCGAAACCTAACACATATTCTGAGCTATTTGGTTTTTCTCACATGCCTAATTGATTCTTAAGGAGAAATTCCTTTAGATCTTGAAAATAATATTACTATAAAATGGCATCATCTGAATAAGTAATGAAAACCGGATAACAGTTTTTGGTCTGATTTAAGAGCTTTTTATTTTTATATACCCACTACCAAAAACTGGATGAAAATAAGCTTGGTAACATATAAAATATTTCTGCCAAATTATCTACTATATTAATGGTTGTTTAGCCAATATTGACAGAAGTTGAGCAAAGGTGTATTGAGAAATCATTTTAGTAGGTTCAGCTCAAACACAGATAAGTTGATAATATACTGATAGTTTTGGTTGAAGACTGTAAACTTTTTCAGGCTGAATGAGTTTGGAACGGTGGAATATCAGGATTATGAATGATCAGTGTAAGGATAACGAGCATATTACAAAATCTGTATATCATGGGTGCGACTGTATGTGGAAATGCAAGTGATTACTGGTATGGCGCCCCAGATGTGCCTACAAATTATTCTTCTGCACTTTTAGATTACACCTATTTGCAATCCAGCTGACATTATTTACTATTTCTCTTTTATCTGAAAACTATGAATTCAGCAAAAAACATTTCTGGCATTTAACTATAAGTTTACATAACTATTGTACTTAATCTTTCAGCTCTGCATATTACGCGTGGATACCAGTTCTTACATGCTCGTAGCCAAAAAAATTCATTTCTTTAATATTAGCAGCTTTTATATAGAACAATCTTCAGGAATTTTCGTCAAGCAGTGGTTGTATAAATAACAAGCTTTTATGTGGTATGAATGGATGAATTATGAATTCTTTTCTCTTAAACATACCCCCCTATATATAGAAATATATAGTATCTTATGAAAGAACCGATGTCGAGTGTATATTTCCCAGTGTATGTTTAACTTGCACAACTGTGATTTTGCAAATTATAGGCTTGTTCAAATGCTTTCCTGAATTATAATACCCTTTAATACCACTATCACACATAAAAAAGTTTGAATCTACTGTCCATTTCATCAAATACCATATTTCTGATTAATTCAGTGAATACAGCATTTAGAATAACAGTAAAATAACGATATAACGTTATTAGGCCAACTTTCTTTCTGATCGTTTGATCGACTGGTAGATTTATGAATAACCCATTTATAATTTTATTGTTAACATGATATCCATTTATACAACAGTATTTATTTGGTTGTATTTTCTTTATTGCATAAACATATTCCACAGCTGAAAAGATAAAAGTCATAATAATAATGGTATACAATGGACTTGGACGGTTGAGTCAAATTTTGTTTCCTTTGTCATGAGAAAATGAAAGTAGATAACATACTTATATTCAAACATAAAAAATTAGACGAGTAGTGAAATTTCAACTGTTTACATAATATCAGTTACCAAAGATCAGATTACACCTGTTACCTAGACAAGCACAATTCAGTTTTTAACAGAGTAGTGCGAAGACAAAACTAATCTTATATCAGTATAGGGTTGTGCAAATTGTTGAGTTTTTGATTGAATCGATCAATGATAGATCATCATAAAAAACCTGGATGCACTGGACGGCCATACATTTCTAGTATGAGACTCTTCAGCAGTGCGCATCCACGGTCCTCCACGTGGGACTCGAACCCAGGACCTTTGGTCTTGCGCTCAAACGCTTAACCTCTGGAACACTGAGCCGGCATTCAGCGGTGTTGACGTTTAATTTCAATTCCTCCACGATATTCAGTGGCTGTCCAGCATTGTCTTCAAAGAGTAACGGTCTCACGACAGACAAGGTTGCACTCCACTTTGTTGGATGCGCCAGCACAGCGGTTTAGGAGTTGAGCGCTCGAGAGCAAGACCGAAGGTCCTGGGTTCGAGTCCCATGTGGAGGATCATGGATGAGCACCGCCGAAGTGTCCCATACTAGAACGAAACAGCCGTTTAGTGTCCAAAATATTTGCCCACCAATTATGTTATCCCAGAACTTTATATGAGAATGAACATAGAAAAAAATCCCATTGGATCGACTAAAACGCTTCGTAATTTCAGTAATGACAAAGAAATTTTGAATTTTTGAAACACTCTTTAACAATGAAATGGAATCAAATTTACTAATGTTGTCTCAGGTTTAAGTGAAACTGTTTAATAATGACTAATGAGGAGAACCTGAAATGTTGTATGGTATACTCTTTGACAGTGTAATGGTTTAGAGGTACTTTTATGACTAGGGTTTTTACTACTAAATAAAAAATGGTTCTTTGAGATGTATACCTGTCATGATCTTTGATCTCATATTATCCTGTAGTTATGCTAAATGTATGTCTCTCTATATTAACTTGAAGAGTTCAATACGGTCATTTTATATACTCTACTTATTTTAAAAAATGTCGTTTATAAACTGGGCTAACCATAGTATTAATTTATATCTAAAGCATTGTACTATTTAAAAGTAATTTCAAGATTTCTATTGGTTTAGAAATTCGTACTTGTTTTAAGGAAGAATGGAATATCTTATAGGCTACATATTTTCATTCTACAAGGAAATACTAAACATGTTTTCGTGCTGACACTTTGTATGTAGAAAGGTATTTAACACTGAATAGTCGTTTCGTTCTTGTTTGAATTTTCTTGTTATTGGTCAACTATGGCTTTCAAGTGCTGGGGCGATTATCATAGCTTTAGATTATGTTCATACTTCCATTTGAAATGAATTTGCGATGCACTGAGCTTTTATTGTAGCAGTTTTGTGATAAAAAATCATTTGCGGCGATTTCAGGCTTTATTTAGAAGTTGTCATGCTTTGGAACTTAAAAACTGTTTTACCACGTTACATAGTTGATTATCCTATTACCATCATTAACGCTGTTATGTATATCTATATAATGTTCTCGATAGTTATTTATTCTATTCATTTGCATTATTTGATATCAGGCAAAATTAAACAGCAAATTGTCTTTCCGTCAATAAACTCTTTGTTTAACTAGTAACAAAACCATAAATAGTGATAATTACTGTCCGATTGTTTAAGTAGTAAAACGTATTACTATGTTCTTTGTTTAGTAGTTTGAATTTGGTCGACTCTAATACTATTCATAAAGTTTGAATTTTCCTATGCTCATTTCGTAATGTTTGGAAATCAGAAATGTATCCAAAGAGTTTTAATGTATAAAGAAAAACATATTGTATATATAGTATCACATTGTTATAATTTGTGACCTTGTGGCGCTAATTAGACGGAGATCTATCGACTGGACCAATGACGTATAAATCGTACAAGCACTCCTAGAGTATTTACCGATCATTCTTCTTGACTAGCCTTCCTTCCTCTCAAATTCAGAACACTAATCTCAGCTTCCACGATATAAATCATATATTTCAAACATATTGCGTTTATATACAAATTAAACAGACCACATCGCATCACATAATAGAAAACAACATTTGTAGAAGATCTAACCAAACGTGGCTGTGAATATGAGAGACTGTAATTAATAGACTAGGTATAACTCAAGAACGGTAAATCGTATAATAATAGTCTATGGATCAATATAAAGCTTACAACAAGAGGAATATGAATATGCATAGTTTAGTTACCTAAGAATTATACAATAAAAACAATATGTATAGTATTAGTCCAGAAATAGATTCAAATAGTTATCATTCATAATCCTTGTCGGGATATAACATACATCCTTATCTGTATATAAACTAAATTAACCATTTATATTCACAATAAAATAACTGTGAATTATTACTATTGATGTTAAACACTTAGATCATATGATCCATAAAGTGTTTGTACTCTAACGAAAATTATTTTTAAAAAAATGATACTATTTATTTCCTGTTCACACATTATATAAAATAAAACTACCTAATTATAAAGGTGATCTGTACTTTTAAAATGAAAAAAGGAATATTATTTTCAACTGCATTTTTGTTTCTTCTTCTTCTTCTTCTTCTTCTTCTTCTTCTTCTAAGAATCCATGGATTTATTCATAGTTAAAAGTACAATCTCTAATATAAATTATATCCTACAATGATACTTGTAAATGCCATTAGTTAGACTATAAGTTATTTGTTTATGTAAAGAAAAGATTAACAATTTTATTTTACTGATTGAAATCATGATTCAATAGAAGCTAGACCACCATGGAAAACGTGGAAGCACTGGACGGCCGTTTCGTCTTAGTATGGGACTCATCAGTAGAGTGCATCCACGACCCCGCACCCCGCGGGGCTCAAACCCAGGGCTTATCAGTCTCGCGCCAAGCGCTTAGCCAACTAGACCACTAAGCCGGCATCCTACGGTCTTAATGTCTATTTTCAACCAGTCCTCGAAGTGGCGCCACCGTATACCATTGTCTTTAGTGAGCTAATATCTCACAACAGATCTGGTTGAACTCGACTGGTAACGGCTTCTCACTAGAACTCCAGGAGTATCTCTTGAACTCAGTCACCGTTGGATGCCGACTCGGTGGTCTGGTTGGTTAAGCGCATGGTGCGAGACTGATAGGTCCTGGGTTTGAGTTTCGCGGGGGGCGGGGTCGTGGATGCGCACTCCTGAGGATTCCCATACTAAGACGAAACGGCCGTTTAGTGCTTCCAGGTTTTCCATGGTGGTCTAGCTTCAATTGACGCATGATTTTAATCAGTGAAAATTCTAGAATCTCGACAAAGCCTCCTCTGATAATTTTATTTCAATCAGTAAAGGATATTACGACTTGCAATATGAATTTAGAATTTTTCAATCAATTTATAAAGTATTTTATTTTATATTAGAGAATTCTCGGAGTTCTAGTGAGAAGCCGTGATCAGTGGAACTAATCCGTGTCGGGTAGAGACGAGTATCTACCTCAGTACAATGGAAGATGGTCGCGCGATTTTGTGAATTGATCGAGGGTAGACGTTAACATCGACGGATGCCGGATCAGTGGTCTAGAGATTGAGCGTTCGTGTGCGAGAGTGAAGGCCCTAGGTTTGAATCCCGCTGGCGCGATCGTGGACGCGCACTGCTGAACAGTCCCACAACAGGACGAAACAGCCTTCCAGTGATTCTAATTTGTTTTTCGTAATGAAATATCTACAACAGATTTACTTAACTGTTTTTATGAAATATTATAGTACTATCAAAGAGAGATTTATTCAACAGTGATATCACCGTTATTCCTTACTGAATCAAATCTCATTCTATTCAGAGCATTTGAAAAGCAAAATCCAACGGGAAATTTCTTCATAATTGGTTTATGTTAAGAAAGGAAGTATAAAATCAAGTTTTACAAAGTTCTATGTACATTTCGAAAGTTATCAAGTGAAGATACATTTTACATTTTAATTTAGGCGAAAAAGGGAATAATTATCAAAGTCCAAAACATGACTGTTTAGCAGCTTTTTACAGTAAATATCTATTTTTTAAATGATTGAAAGTAGTTGATAAAAATTTTCGGACGAAGGTTTCACTGTAGCTGGGATTAGTAAACAAGGCGAACCATTAATTTCAGGAGATTGATTCTCCTTTTCGGTAACAGCTCACGTTACTTAGCTTCACAGTTTGAAATGGTACGACTGAGCTATCCGGACAGTAACTGACTGAATAAGAGATGTTTAAAAATTGTTAATCATGGAGAATTGGCTAACGTCATGTTTGTCTACTTCTTTGATGATAACCGAACCATAGATAGAACATCAGTTCCCCCGAGACTTTTAGTGCACCTCTCAGGTAAGTGCCAAGCGGCACGGAACCGACTTCCAAGATTTCCTGTAGACTACCCTTAAATATCTAAAACTTCAAAACGGTCCACACTATGTTGCATCGCTTAAAACAGTGGCCACAGTACACCTCGATAAAAAGAGTTTAATCAACACTAAGAAATTAGACAAACAAAGCAATGGTAACTACTCAGTGATCGATCAATTCTAACATCTATTTATTTCCATTCCGAATTGTGGTAATGCATTATCAGGCTTCTGAATTTCTAAGCATTAATCGTGTTTTTCTTTTTATTTACTTCTCAAAACATATTTTTGAGAAAGATGATTCAAGGCGATTCTTAGTAGCCTCTGGACCTAGGTTTCGTACAAGTTAGCACTCGTCAAAATATAGTGAATTCATTATTGCTTTATTAAAACAAATAGATATAGTACAACTTGACCAATGGATTGTAAACAACATTAAGGACTCGACAAGTACAACAATAATGCCATTAGTATAAAAAGCAATAAGAAGCCAGATATGTACATATCAAAGATAAGTCGAGTAATTCAAATCTTATGCTGTACTGTACTTTTGTTGGTTAGTGGTATAAATAATTTGTTTTCGATTATTGTTTTGAATATCCCTATTCAATGTTAAATAACTGAAAGCTGAGCGTGAAAATTACTTTACGTTTTTGTATTTATAGTATTTCATAAGTACAGAAGAATGAAATTGATTCTAGCGATTATCTTTATGTGTTTCATATTCGTTTGCTGTACGGACTTATAGGGTTAAAATATTACAATATGAGGCTAAATTTTTATTTGGGGTTAGCATTAGTAAATAAGCTTTTCGATTTCCAACTAGTAGATAATGCGTTCAAAATTCTTTCAATCATGTTTGAGTAATTCGGCTCTTATACACACTGACAAGAACCTGAACTTGATTATTGAGTTACGCTGATTTAATTTGAAGGAAGCAATAAATAGATATACTACCCTAGTTTTGGAATATGTATTAAAACACATCACCTTTAACTTGAATAGTTCTTCATAATCAATAAATTGAATGAAACTCATATTTTGGTGAACGACTTGCATTAAAATTAATATCAGAAAGTTAAAGTAAGATCCTATGACTTCTGAATTCAAATGTGTACAAAGTTAGGTAAATATCCTTCAACGAAACTGGACGATAATAATATATCGTGATTTATTTAAAATAGAAATTATGAAACTTAGAGCTTGAATCATATCATGACCCGTCCAAGTACTAGCAGGACTGGATTAAATCCTGTGTGAAATCGTCAATGTACAAAGCTGACAACTTCCCTAATCTTCAGTAGTTTTCTGACTTTTGCTCGTCACTAATGAATAATGTCCTCATATCTGTTTCAGCCTCAGCAAATAAATAGATTCAGGATGCACCTGTTATAATAAATGACTAGATACTGTAGATAAGTAGTTGTCATAAATAAACTTGAAGTGACAATAAAAGGAGCTAAGTTCATGAGACAGACTTGATACTTTCTGTCAGTTTTAAGTAGTATGGAACTAATCACTATTCAAGATCCAAGTGTATCAAAACATAAGGAGTACAATATCTTGCTGATGTAATATAAAATAAATTAAAAGACCAAAATTTGTTAAAGTATGTATGTATTACAATTAAGCAAATACGGAAATCACTGCAATTCGTCCCTTTTTCAAAAAATAACATGGTTCGGTCATCTTTTATTATTTGAATACTATCATCAATGGAAGAAATTAAGGTGAATTTCTTCCATGTGTAATATAAATATAATGGTTTGCACCTTGTGAAAGTTTCTTTTTGATGCATACTTCTGGATCGTATAAATTTGTATTCTTATTCATACTGCCATCGTGAGCATTTACAGGAATGATCTCCCTGTCTTTCCATGCCGGTGATGATGAAGAGAAACTTGACTGTCTTGATACAATTGTTGTTGGTTTTATTGGTTCACGCAATTCATGTGGTGAAAATGAGTTAGCTGACCTGTATCTGCGAAGATTCCGAGAATCTGAAAAGTAATTATTTGATGCAGATGTATTTGGGGCATAACTTGACTGAACAACCAAAGACTGTTGTCTTTCCAACTCTTGATCAGTAAGTGTTTGAGAAGATTTATCATCTGTCGATGGAATTTTTGACAGAGAAACATATCTAATTATTTTTACTGGTCGATTATCAGGTGGGTCTGGTGTTTGTCTATATGCATAGGGTGAAGGCGATTGATTAAAAGATTGAAGAACTGGTCTATTTTGAACTGGATAGATAGTACCAGATGGTTGATTATCTTCATAAAAACTCCTATTAGGTATAGACATCACTTTTTGACCTTCATTTGGTTGACTATTCCTTGAATTGTCATAATCGGGAACTGATTCAATAAGTATATTCCATCTCTATTATAATTATGTGATGAATTAATATGATGAATGCTTACGTTGCTCATTTTTGACTATGTTTCCAACGAAACAAACATTGATATCTCTGTTCTCATTTACATGTGTATCACTTATATACGAAGATTGAAACAAATATTACAAGAAAACTAAAACTTTTTTAAAAAGTTTAAAAAGACATGTGATAGATTTTTAAGTAGATTAACAGTTATATGATGTACTTTTAGTAAATATTTCAATGTGGAATGTGAAATTATTTAAGAACAATTTTGATCAATGAAAACTCTAATAGTATTGTCAACAGTCCAAATGATTATGAACAGATTAATCTAGTGACCATTATTTTGAACTAAGATTGAAAAATATATATATGGTACTGTGAATACAAAAGCTTGGTGCTTTATCCAGAATATTTATTTTCGTTACCCCCTTCTGATACTAATCAATATATGTTCATTAGTGACTGGCTTCAAGAGGTTCTAGTGAGTTCTAGTGGATGTGTCGCTCAATTTCGTGGATTAGTTTAAGTTAAACATTAACACCGTTGGATGCAAGCTCAGTGGTGTAGTTTGTTAAGCGCATGGCGTGGGACTGATAGGTCCTGGGTTTGAGTCTCACAGGGTGCGGGATCGTGGATGCGCATTGCTGAGGAGTCCCATACTAGAACGAAACGGCCGTCCAGTGCTTCCAGGTTTTCCATGGTGGTCTAGCTTCAACTGGCTCATGATCTCAACTCTTTAAATTCGTTACTTTATATTCGCATATGATCTGTAGTATTTATATATGCTGAAGTGTGTATTTTATTCAAGCTTAAATTAGATCATAATTTGTTTTCTAAGAGAGAATACGGATGATGAATGAAATCATTTTTCATAATAGTAGCTATGAATGAACCAATCGTTTAATTTCATACGATTTTTTGTGTATTTCCTTTGTGTTGATTAAATTCAGCGTGGTCACGCGTTGAGGTAACTGAACTCCATATTTGAATCTCAAACTAGCATTAATCCCCTCAAGATTCTGTAAACAAGTTTCTGAAGAGTATCCACCAGCAAAAGTCTACTTCCCAGGATCTATTCTAAATGCTAAAATTGTCGTATAGTATGAAACATTAACTTAGTCAAATTGCAAGTTTTGAATTAATTCCTGGCAAAAAACCATCATCTACTTAAAATCTTTGCGGTAGACATTTACAAGATCGACAGAATGAGATAACATGATGCTTATCATATCCCAGAATAAATAAAAAAGAATTACTACAGAATATGTTGTTTATTCAAGAGTCTAAAATTAGACTACCAAGCATTTTGTTGAATCAGCTATTTCATCAAACATAACAAATCTCGTTATATGTTAACTGATTGAAGAAAAGATTAATAATTTAAATAAGGTGTATTTGTGACATGATTACAGTATCTAAAGGGGGGGGGGGAATATAAAAAACGATTTTATTTCATTCGATTAATTTTTCAGTTGGTTGTTAAGACGATATTATAAATGGGATTATAACCAAATTTTACAAAATGTATGAGATTTTCATTAGATCATTTTCGAAATTAATTAAACTACAGATATGTTTAACGTTTTTCGATATTACATCCTATTTAAAATAACCATATAAGTTGTATAAAGCATTCGTAATATTACTTATCAATAAATTAGAAAGGGGTTTTGTAGATATTATAGTAATTTGATAGTTGAATTGAAGCTAAACCGTCATGGAAAACTTCTCAGTCCCGGGTTCGAATGGGTGCGTACCGCTGAAGAGTCCCACACTAGGACGAAATGGTCGTTCAGTTGTTTCAGGTTTTCTGTGGTGGTCTAGTTTCAATTGACTTATGAATTCAACTGTTAAATTACCACCAAATATTAAGGAAATTTTAACAAATCACTAATGTCAGAAGGGGTTTGTGGAGATTTTAGAAATTTTCACAGAGTTAAGTCATGAGTCAGTTGAAGCTAGACCACCATTGAAAACCTGGAAGAACTGGACGGCCGTTTCATCCTAGTATGGGATCCCTCAGCAGTGCGCATCCACGATCCCGCACCACGCGGGGCTCGAACCCAAGACCTACTGGCTTCGCGCTAATGAACAATTTAGTTTCAGTCTCCAAAAATAACTGGTTGTTGTTGGTACTTTCACGATAATAAAAACCTTAATAAGGAAACCATTACAAACCACCAATATGGAACACTTAGCCAGTTAAATTTCTAAAACTATGAGTGAAAGATAACAAAAGTATTAGTTTTAGTAGGATACTTCACGTTATTATTGTTTTCATAAAGATATCTAGAAAGGATGATATGATGAATTTATCAACCAAATTTGTTGTTATTCAAATACTGCCAATATATTATGTAAATATTAAATACTTGAATAAATTACCCTGATCCCAACAGTTGTCTTTATGCATTTTAAAATGACCACGACTGAAATCATAAAAACACAACCAATAGTTTTTGGACAAGTGAGGAAATTGACATTAGATAATCAACAAAAGTATAGGCAATTGTATTTTGCGAAATCAAAATATACTTGAATAGCAATTAAATCCCTCACTGTTACAATCACCAGGTACTTAATGAATATTGGATTTATCATGCATAATTTTTTGGGTAGTCAAAGTAATCAACAAGTAACAAACATAGCTCTTTCTTCATTTGGATAAAACATAATCATCAAGTGTTTCCTACCGAATCTAAATGTACATAAAAAATGAGTAGTAAGCATTTGTCATGATAAATGTAACTTAAACCAAATACCTATCACACAATCAGCTTCGAGAACTAATTCTCAGAGTTTCAGTGGGAAACTGTGGCCAGTGTAGTTGAACCATGTCGAGTGTGAGGCACTTACCCACCAAAGACAATGAAAGACAGTCGTGGAACTTCGTTGATTGATTGAAGTTATAAATTACCACAAGTGGTCCAGAGATTAAGCGTTCGTGAGAGACCAAACGTCTTAGTTCGAACCCTGTCTGCAAAACCGTGGATGCTCTCTGCCAAAGAGTTTCATACTAAGACGCAACGATCATTCAGTGCTCTCAGGTTTTCAATGGTGATCTAACATGGTTTCAGTGAAATACAACTTTACTTTGTCACCCGTTCAGTAAAGTTCACTCATATAGTCATATAGATTAGTAACGTAATCACTTGTTTATATTGTGATTTCCTATTATAATTATTGGAAATATTAGTGTCTACAGCCCCATTTTATATGAAAAGATCGTAAACACAACCACTCACCGTCTTAAACATGAATAATTTATATCTCATTTTCCCTACAATTTCCTATTCAGTTTTGCACAGCAATCTTAACGGCCCTAAACGAGACACGTCAAGCATTTTTTATGATCATACTAATCACTATAGTTTAGGCTATTGATAGATATTAAAAGGGCCTTAAATAGAGTGAATTCACTTTTCTCTACGTATATTTCTTTCTTTACCTTGCACAAACTTATCAATGGAAATGAACTTAAGACAAAAATAAATTATTGAATTTTGAAATACATTATTCTTTAAAAGAGACCTGTAAAAATGCGACCGCACATCTAAAAATCCAGTTAAAACAACTGTTAAATATTTTATGTGAAAATTATATTTGAAATATTCTCAGCGATTGAAATTTAACTAATTCCAACGTTTCGTCCAGCTAACTTGTCTGAACTTCTTCAGGGTAATAATCAAAATCAAAATTATCAAAGATTTTTTTATTTTGATTATTACCCTGAAGACGTCCAGACAAGTTAGCTGGACGAAACGTTGGAATTAGTTAAATTTCAATCGCTGAGAATATTTCAAATATAATTTTCACATATAATACTCGGCGCTCAATTACTGTCAAATTATTCGTTCTAATCTTGACGAATATTCGTGTTAAATATTTTGTTTCTTTAACAGTGTGAAAAATTCGAATGATCTCATTAAATTTATGATGGTTGTTTTTCAATGTTAATGATGTTAATGATGAGACGATTATGATTATATTCGAGTTATATTTTGCTCCAGAGAAAAATAGTTCCTTTTACAGTATCAAATGAAAGTCATAGAAACAGAAAATTGATCATTGACAGAATTATTTAGGACTCTACTGTTAGTCTCCAACTCCCAATAAATAAAAGTACTGATGAACCAATAGCGTTTAACCTCCTCAGCCAGTAGTCCTTCAGAATGTAAGTAAATTGTCTATGATCAGATGTACTAGGAAGACGAAACACCGAAACTTAGGACATCCATTTGCATAAGTACTTAAAATTACATAGCACAGAACAACTGGATTCATCATTATCATTGTGTGAATAAAATTCTTGACATTTAGCCATGTTTTTAATTGTTTCTTCTTTTTTCACTATATATATTAGGTTTGTGATTGAATCATTTGTACAGTCATGTTTTGAATCAACTCCAAATTGAATTAATTTTTCAGTTATTTTTTATACTACTTATTAGTAATCTGAATAAATCGCTTAAAATCTGTTTTGATATATCACGTCATTCAAGATACTAACGGATTCGAACAACGTATGTAAGGAATTAGAAAATAAGTAGAAATGGACTTTACCAAAAACACTGAAAGTGTTTTCAAGGACAACACCAAAAATAATTTTTTGTTATGAGAAAAAATGAACTGAGAAAGTAGTAGATCACCTGGGTTGTTATAATATGCATTGAAGTTTCTTCCTAACAAATTAAAAACTACTTGACCTTAAACTATGAATAAATGGTTGATTGTCTCTAAAAAGTACTTAATTGAACAGCCAAAAGAAATTCTATGAACTACAAATGTGTGGATAGCTCAGAAAACTCAAGACATTGCGAAGAAATATTAATCTTTTTCAAATATACTCAATCGTACGTAAACAATGAATGTTAAATAACTGATATACGAACAAATAGTTCCAGGCAAGAAAGTAAATCCGCATTGCTTTAGATTCATAATTCTTGTAAGAAAGACCAAAAAACAACGAAATTAATTTTGATATATAATGAGAATTCAAAACAGAAATTCAGGATGCAATATTCAATAAGTTTAATACGTTCCGAATAATTTGCTCAAATATATTTGTCAGGACATTTTATGTGAAAACTAAATTAAAAGAGAATTGTACACAAATTAGTAATCATAAATACGATAGAGAGAAGGAAATGACATAATATGGAAGCAAAATGGAACTATAGAAAACAATAGTACGCTGTTAAAGCATATTCTTGGGTCAGTGGAACTCATGGCCAGTAGAAGTTTCAAGATTTTCTCTTGACTACTCAAACAATTCGTACTAGTTTTAAATCTGGATTAGTAATTTTTAACCATTTTTTAAATCCTTTTGATGGTTTAATAACTTCTCAAGTGAATAATTATCTCCCACAATTTTCTATACGTTAGTTTTATTCTTATAACCTTATAACTCTTATACAAGTTTACTCGTTATCTTAATTTTCGATTAACGTTTGGTATCTTCGTTAATGACTCAACAAGTATGTATAATATAACAAGAAATATGATTTAACAACTCTAGTAAATGATGTTGTTGTAATGCAAATTTTCTTCTCTTGCTTATTTTTATTTTGTTTGACTTCTTATTCCCTTCATCGTATATCATTCTCTCTCTTAGATTTCTAATTACTATTTCATGTTCAACTTCTCTTTCATTTTGTATGACTAGTCTTCGTTATTTTCTATATAAAATGCCTTTAACAAGTATGATCAAACTGTTTGAAACGTAGTGAACACAAAGTTACATCTTTATTACAAAATCTAGATTTATGGAACGAACTAAAAAAAGTAGTTCAGGAGAGTATTTATAAGAAATTATGAACGTGACTAATTGTTTGAAAACTCATTTTGAAAAGAGCAAGAACAAAGATTCTAGCAGAATAGCATGAATTCATTTTATTTCGTAGGTTCTCGTCAGCTGCTTACAACCTGTGATATTTAAAATCATAATTAATTGATTTAAATTAATTACATAATGTTGTTGTAGAACAAGGGAAAGAAAGACTCTGAACAGTGCAATCACCAAACATCTCCTTGATACAGGACATCAGGTAGATGCCTTACAATCCTTTAGTAAGCAGCCAAACTCCAGTCTTCTGAAGTTAGCTGAAGCCATTGCCATCAGGCGTCAAAAACCTGACCTATGTATTCCAAAGGAGACGGTGGTTAATCTTTCCTTGCCCTGGTGACAAATATATTCCTTCACTGCACCTTAAAAAATTTTTTTCTTTTTTTCCTTTTTTGCATTTATTACATCATTGACTCTATTTTATTTTTTCAACTATCTTTCAAATTAATAATCTTTCAACTGAACTCTACTCACTACATTCCTTCGATGTTATTCATTGTGTAATCGATTGTTTCTAACCCACTTTTGAACTGTTGTCACAATTAATGTTGTAGAATATTCTTTCACATTAGGCATATATTTACAATACTCAGTTAGCAATTTAAACTCATTATGTAATTGTGAATTTTAAATATCACAGGTTGTAAGCAGCTGACGAGAACCTACGAAATAAAATGAATTCATGCTATTCTGCTAGAATCTTTGTTCTTGCTCTTTTCAAAATGATAAAGGGAACTATGTGTATGAAAACTCATTTCATTTTACTTATTTCAGAGTCTTATCAACTCAATCACTAACATCTTTTAATGCATGTAAAAAGGGATATTAAATGACCTATACGTTTCACGTGTTGACACAGAATCGATACAGGGTCCTAACTAGACTTTTCAATTAATCATTGACTAGAACAAAGGAAATCTATTACGCTTCTCAGAGACTTTTATTACAAATCTCGCTCATGTATGGAAAAAGAGAGTTTGTGACTTACATTTTTGGTGGTTGAACATAAGTCTAAGACTCTCGTAAATATGATATTCTCTTGAAAATATCTTTCATTCACCCTGTATATATAATTAGTCCACATATTCTTACCATTACTTCAGAAAACTTGTATAATCTAACGAAGAAACAACGAATTCTAATAAAATGATGCATTCCCTTGTTACATTTAAAATGATCTAACCTAATATCTTTTGGGAAGTGAAAAATGAATTCTGCAGCTAATTTTGAAATCATGTTATTTAGGGTTTCTAACCATATGTTATAATAGATTAAATTCTCTGATTTTGTCCCAAGCACATTTTAACAACCAAACCAACTTATAATGCACAAATTCATATGTCAGTTACAACTAATAGTAAGTATAGAATTCTTTTGGAATTATGCCAAAACGTACCCATAAAATATTGATTTTTATAACTTATTATTTAGATTATTCAATTTTGTTTATTATTTTCTTATTAATTCATTATTTAGGAAATCTTCATAGATTTAGTTATTCAATAATGAATGCCATCATATAAGTAATATATTCATACTTACAATTGTATACTGGTCATCAACTATCAGTTTATTAATAAGATATTACTTTTAAAAACAATAAATTACTATATTTAACCTGAAATTTAAGGACATTAATCTTCTTGATACTATTTCTTGTGCTTATTTGTGTGTGTTTATATGTGTTCAGAGTTTGTAACGGGTCCAAATACAATTGAAAGCAGAATAAACCAAATAAAAGTTGTATGGTAGTTTGTAGATTTATCATTTATTCTATAATTTGTTTAAACTAGTCAATCAATATGAAAAGACGCGAACTTCAAACAAAAAGCTTAACTATATTCATTATAATGTTTAATTAAACTATATATTATTGTGATTGTAGTGGCTGGTCCTATGTCGAGCCCACATAGCTTATTCTAGCTTCCAGACAAACCTGTTTATCCATTCCTATCAAGCTATATTTTGACCATGTTAATTATTGAAATCATGAGTCAGTTGAAGCTAGACCACCAATGAAAACCTGGAAGCACTGGACGACCGTTTCGTCCTAGTATGGGACTCCTCAGCAGTGCGCATCCACGACCCCGCACCACGCGGGGCTCGAACCCAGGACCTACTGGTTTCGCGCGCGAGCACTTAACCATTAGACCACTGAGTCGGCATCCGTCGGTGTTAATGTCTAACTTCAACCAATCCACGAAGTTGCGCTACCGTACACCTTGACTTGTTTTTATATGAGCGTATATGTGTACACTTTTTATCTTATTCATCACATGTGTGTAACCTATTTTTATCTGGCTATAAATATTGATTAACGATTGATTAAAGGGATTCGGCTCACTGCTCATCCTTTCGTTTCATCTCGCTATTTCTTCTTCGCCTCATTTGCTGCGATTCTCTGATTGTCTATTCCGATCAACGAGTGTACAAATATACACGCATTCAAACATACATTCTTGTATTTGACTTATTTAATTCCGTTATACACTAAAACCGATTAAGTTGATAATAATATTTGAGAATAATCAAGATGTATATTTCAATAGCAATCATTCATACAATTTAATTGAAGTTTAAATCCCAGGCCACTAAAAGATTATAAAAAGTACTGATATGAAAGTATCCATTGTCCTATGATTTATCAATGACTTAGTTATAAATAGGATATCGAAACATTTTATAACCAATTCATTTCAATAAATTAAGTCAATACTATTGTATTTTCGATTTACCATGTCAGAGTAATAACTTCCTAATATCTTTATTGTTATTATTATTACAAAATATGATAATTCCTAGAAAATTTTATTCATTCCAATCTCATAAAAGTAAGATCGTTTTGAAGTACATTCGAGACCATTAGAGAATGCTTCAATAACGCATCAATAACTTTATTAATCATAATAGTATGTTACTGTGCATCTAATAGAATATTTTAAAATCTATCAATAAAATAAATAATAGTGCAGTTGTTATAGTTCACAAAGTTAATTACATTATATTAGGTTTCTTCAAAGTATTCAAGGTTGAATCACAAATGAAAGTAATTTTTGCATCAAACGAATGACAAGCGAATAAAATGGAAAAGTCAGTTTCTAATGCTACTACTACTACTACTACTACCACTACTGCTACCTATACCGACAGACATAAGTAGTATGTAGCACCAATCTGAAGTGGAATACCTGATAGTGGAAAATTGCAATGAAGAGAACACAATGGAAGTCGAAGAGTAGTCAAAATAACAACAGAATTAGAGAAATAATGAAGTATGTCAAAAAAAAACACAATGCAAAGAACATGTGCGAATAATATATTTAACGTATAATTTTCATATTTTACTAAGATACTGTGTGACTTTGTGATAAACAATAAATTAGTTGTCTTTACCAAATCTTTGTTCACTACACTATAAGCTACTTTTACAAAATCTATAATAAAAAAATTATTAAATACTGAACTATATTTATCTAGTCCCAAACAATTTTATCAGTATGTATCCACTTCCTGACTTGTTTCAAAAAAGAAAAACCCCTTTATTTCTTTATGAAAGTTATAAATATGAGGAGACCTACTTAGTAATAACATTGAAGTATAATGTATACTTGATATATATAGATTGAATGAAATTAGGAAAATAATTATTATTGGATTTTGTTCAATTTGTTAGATACATGCTTCCAGGTTTTCAATGGTGGTCTAGCTTCAACTGACTCATGATTTCAACCTGTGAAATTTCTTAAATTCTCCACAAAACCCATTCTGATAAAGATACATAATGAATTAAATGATTTGAGATTAGGTTCAAACACTTTTGTAATAATGTATATTCTGATAAGATAAACAATTAATCATTTAGATTATTTTCAACTAACATCAACTCCCCCCCCCCATCCCTTTGTTACTCAGAAAAAAAAATCAATAATATGGTTAAACTAAATAAATAGTGGGATATAATTTTATTGATAAATAACTATGAAAATAACAACATTAGTTTAATAATTAAAGAGAAAACACATTGGATCAACTTTGTTATCAATAAAGTTCAAAATCATAAGACAATCATATACTGTTTATGTTGTAAATAAACATCTTAGCAAGAGTCATTCTTTCATAGAAAAAAAAAAGAGGATACTCTTTCAACCAAGGGAGAAATTTGTATCCTCTAGACTTTGATGGTGTTACCTAACTAAAGAGTTTTGTGTTGTTGTTTTTTTTTTAAAAAAAAACTCAGGCACATACACACAAACAAAAATGGATAACATATCAAAGTAGTTTCATATTATTCATTACAATATAATGAGTTTAATACTTTCTGTTATTATTTTCCCTATTATCTTCATGACTGATACGAACTACATGTGTGGTTCTTGGAGATTTAGAACGATTCTCTGGATTATAACAATTGATTTTTAAAACTAAATCATCTCCATCCATTTTAAAACTTTTTGAATTAGCACCATCGTAAGCATAACCATTTTCATCATCATCATTGTAGTGGACAATACGATTCGGTGTATGAGGTGTTCCTGCTGAGGCTGAATTTGCATATTTAGGGACAATCGGTGAATGTGAAGCATAACCCGGAGATCTGTAGTTATTTTGACTTTCATACCTTGGAGTGTATTCATCACGGTGATAATATCTATTATCATATGAATAGGCTAGTTGTGGTTGAGATTTGGATAGCGGTCTTGTATATGACAAAGGTCCATCAAATTGACTTCCTTTATCTTCATGTCCAGAATAACGAGATGCAAAATTTGGTTTAGAACGATAAACTTCTGGTGTTGTACACTGCAATGGAGTTGGACTTAAAGACCTGTTCCTAAACTTCATATTTGAAGAGTCATTTTGATGACTAACCGGATAAATAGTTGGTGAATATCCAAAGGCTTCACAGTCAGCATCATTAAAATTGAATACTCTTGGTGAACTACTATTAGCAGAATGAGGAAAATCTTCAAACGAAAGTGGTTTCAGAGGTGATTTGATGGGAGTCTTTCTAGAAAATCTACCAGATAACCTCTTTTTTTGTGGTGTTGTAACAACAGGAGTAACATTTGCTTCTTTTGAGTTTAAAGTTTGATCTACATATGATGTTGAAGATTTTTGTGCACTAGCTTGACTTAAATAATATGTAGCTTGTTGTTGTTGAATAGCTCTTTGTTGATTCATTATTTGTTGATATTGTTGAGCATTTTTACTTATCGTTGTTAACAATTCATTTCTCTCTTTCCTATTGACAGATGAAAATACATGAATTAAACGCTTACCAGGATTCGATGACTTAATATCCAATGCAAATTTTCTCTCATCTGATCTTGACTCAATTATATCATGTAATTGTTCATAATTAATACATAATTCTGATGTACCAGGCCACCATAATGGTTTATCTAAGAACATTTCTTTCGTTGTTAACATTAATAATAAACTTCTGTCTATATTGACAAATTTCACTATTCCATGTTTAACGGATACAGGTGTATCTAGATGTTGTGATGTAAATGTTTGATTAGCATCAATTTCTACGCAATATTCAATAAAAACTTTAAAACTGGAATATTTTGTTTGTGTTTGATTCATATCTACTAATGTTGGTGTTGTGTTTATTGATGTCGGTGATTTTGTTGTAGAAGTAGGTGAAGTAGTAGGTGTTGATGTTGCTTTCTTTTTTCTTAATACCATTTTATGAATGTTATTAGTGATTGTTTATGTTAACTTGAAATAAACACTGTACTAATTGAATTTATCAACAAAATTGAAAGTAAACGAAAGATAATTAATGAAATAGTTTTCCTTAAATGATTATAAATAATAATCTTTCATGAATGAATTTCAATTGGATAATAATAATAATAATCATAAACAATAATGATGATCATGTACACACTTGTGTGCATTTTCTACTTATTTATAAACTTATTTTCTTGAGGATAAGGTGAAGTATAGTACTAAAGTACTAAACATTCTCACATGATTCTACTTTGTGTTCAATTATATTATTATTACTAGTATAGGGGTTGTGGAGATTATTAAGTTTTTGATTGAGATCATGAACCAATTGATGCTAGACCATCACAGTTGAAAACCTGGAAGCACTGGACGGCCGTTTCGTCCTATTGTGAGACGCTTGAGCTGTGCGCATTCACGATCCCGCGAGCGGGATTCGAACCCAGGGCCTTGGGTCTCGCGCGCGATCGCTTAACCAACTGGATCACTGAGCCGGCATCCAATGGTGATAGTTTCTAACATCAACCAATCCACGAAGTTGCGCGACCAACTTCCATTGTACTGAGGTAGATACCTGTCTCTACCCGACACGGATTAGCTCCACTAGTCAAGGCTTCTCACTAGAACTCCGAGGATTCCCTCACGAAGCTAGTCACTAGTGAGCACATGTTGATTACTAGTATAGGGGTTGTGGAGATTATTAAGTTTTTGATTGAAATCATGAACCAATTGATGTTAGACCATCACAATTGAAAACCTGGAAGCACTGGACGGCCGTTTCGTCCTATTGTGGGACTCCTCAGCAGTGCTCATCCACGATCCCGCAAGCGGGATTCCAACCTAGGGCCTTCGGTCTCGCGCGCAAACGATTAACCAACTGGTCTAACATCCATTGGTTCATGATCTCAATCATATATTATTATTATTATTACGATGGGTTCATCTCTTTTAAACAAATAAAATAAATTAATGTGACGAACTGGTCATTATTAACTAATAAGTGTTGTGTTTCAATGCTTAATGAAAATATAAATCTAGAAGTTAGAGATAGAATAATTTAACGTTGAATTGAATGAGTTTAGATAGTAGTATTGCAATGAAAGAGAACACTGATGGGAATAATCAAATGTGTTTTAATACAGCATTATAGAATATCTTAATAAAATCTGAGAACCATACAGTAAATACTACTTTTGCAAAATATCAACCAAGTGTCTCAGACTTTGATGTTGCTTCGTTTTTACACCAATCATTTTTTGTTCTCCTTCTCTTCTCTTAGATTTTCTTAACCTTCTGTCATCAGGCATTCATGAATATATTGCAATAAAAGAATAAAAAGTTGAATTATTTCCAAAGCCTTTACAGACACCAAAAAAATATGTTTCAACGTGATGATAGACACTAGTGATGAATATAGAAAATCATATAGTCTACTGTCTCAAGTTCCTTCACAGATACTCGTTTATGTATTATCACAGAAAGTGATGTAACGTTTTTGAATCAGACAATGTAAAGGTCATAATGGGATATATGAAATAGACAAAATAAGGTTACTAAACGGTAACCAAGTCGTGTTGCTGATTCCTCAGTTTACAAAAAGTTCGATCCACCGTGTTTTGTTCTGGTTGTGATCTTAAATGTTCCTTGAGCCTACAAGTGTATATCACTGGTGCTAAGTGTTAAGATGAGAGGAACCTAGATCTTTGGTCACGTGCCGATTGTCTTTGAGAAAGGACAAGGAGGATCAAAGTGTCACCAGTTACTTTCTGACCTTGTTTTTAAGCATTAAGTGCTCATTTACGCCTTGACAATCAGTAGCATCTTGGCTATGTATATTGTATTCCCTTGTATTAACTAACAGGTCTTTATTTTACGTCTCACTTGGAAAAGTATAAGATAACATAGTGACAGTTATGGCACACTAAATAGCATAACTCATGTTAAAAAATCTTGTGCAAACATCGAAATAATTGTTATACGAAAATGTATCATGGAAGTTGTTAGTACACTAGAGAGTGTTAAATACTTTCTGTTTACTCATTAATAAACCTGTAGTCTCTGTTCACACATTGTAACTCATAAATCTTATTTTCTATTTCGTTATCATTTACTCACTTGTGATTAATTTGTCCTTCAATCCCTATGAATCATTAGGACACCAATGAATGAAATCACACGTTATGCAATAATTAAGTTTGTTCTTCTTTATCAATGATGTAAATTATTTGAAGAAGAAGATGGTACATATATTGTAAACAAAATTTGTTTTGTAACATTTTGTGTACAAGTTATGAATAATTGTAAACAAGGAATAAGGGTTTCTCTAAACATTATGAAATTCATCAACTCATAAACTTCATACTATTCATGCACAACATTTTCATCTGTCTGTTTGTTTTTTGTTTTGATGATCATTATTTTGCAATTCGAAGGTAAGTAAAAATCATCTCTTTTAACTTATTTAAACGAAGTAAACTTTAATGTCATATCTGGAATTAAAAGTCAACATGATATTGTGTAACGAAACTACTGTGGAGATTGATAAGTCTTGTGGATTGAACGCTATATTCGTCTCCTAAGCTATTTTGTAATACCCAGAACTAGAACTATACAGCGACCTGATCACGTAAGAGAAGATGCGAAGTATGCAAGAAGTAGTTTACTCCAAGGTTCATTTTAATACAGAAAATACAGGGTTTTTATAATATTTTAAATGTCCTTGAGTTGCTAGAAGATTCTGGAATGCTACTAAGCATAGTAGCAGTGTAGCAGCCAACCAATCAGAGACTCTGCATGTGACGTTTCGTTTCCTTGATACTTTTGACCAATACTCCAAGTGAACGTTGATTAGACGAAACGCTTCTTAGTGTTTCCTGATGCTTGCTTGTCTTTTGCAAGCAATTTTCTGGATCACCTCAACAGAGACAAAATGGGAAACTGTATTATGAGGAAGTGGAGAAGGTTTCATTTTAGTAAATCAAAATTTTGAGGAGTTTACTACGAAATTATTGATAAATCATTTTTGGTCATAATAAATCAAGTAAATTGCTTATTTTGAATTATATGGTTAGTGAGAAATATTCTCATAAGAGTTTTTTTGCAAAAACAGTTCATTTTAAAGTTTTGTTGCACCTATAGGAAGTTGGTTATGTAATGAATGAAGAGTTATGTTTACATTTAAGATAAATAAATATTATTAACACTTGAATTCATTAAGTGTTAGATACAACCAATAGAGTTATAATCCATTTACTAAAAATAATAAATTAAGTTTAAATGGTAAGTCAACAAGAATGTAGTAATCGAAAATAAACAACTCTATGTAATAAAGGATTAAATTCATTTTCTTACAGCATGAATAGTTTAAAGTATGACGATTTGGAAACTATCTTTCCACTTAATCTAGTTGATTTAACTAGATGTTAGGTATACTTGCTTTACATTGACATATTTTAAATCACTATCATCAAGAATAAGTGGACTTTATTTATGTTGAATTTGATAGAACTCGAATTTCATGACAGTTGCACTTAACACTTATACCTGATTTGATTGATTATTATACATATAGTTGACTTTATACCAGCCATATTTCTTTTTCTTACACTTTCTGTAGGTATTGTGTTGAAAATGAAAGACAGTTCACCATCAAACCCCCTTTGTGTATTCAAAAACAATTTGTTCTCATCTTAAACCTATCCTGGTAATATTGGCTTATTATATGGAGTGATTAGGTTTCAAGTTGTGTCCACATTATTATTATTACTTTTATTATCAGAATGTGTTTTGTGGAGATTTTTTTTAGAAATTTTCACAGATTGAAATCATGAGTCAGTTGAAGCTAGATCACCATTGAAAACCTGGAAGCACTTGACGGCCGTTTCGTCTTAGTATTGGAATCCTCAGCAGTGCGCATCCACGATCCCGCACCACGCGGGGCTCGAACCCAGGACCTGCTGGCTTCGAGCGCAAGCACTAGACCACTGAGCCGGCATCCAACGCTGTTAATGTCTAACTTCAACCAATTTACGAAGTTGCACCACCGTACACCATTGTCTTCAGTGAGTTCCTATCTCACAACAGACCTGGTTGAACTCCACTGGTGGCAGCTTCTCACTAGAACTTCGGGAGTTTTTCCTGAAGTCAGCCACTAGTGGGCAGTGCTGAGGAGTCCCATGCTAGGACGAAACGGCCGTCCAGTGCTTCCAGGTTTTCACTTGTGATCTAGCTTCAACTGACTCATGATTTCAATCTGCGAAATTTCTAAAAATCTCCACAAAAATCCATTCTGATTATTACTTTTATTATTAACCTTGTCTCTTACTCCATTTCCAGTCTAGTTGACCTTTTATTTTTATATATAAATATTCTTAACAAGTATACATGTAATCAGATTTTTCGAAATGTATTGCGCCAATATATCACATCGTTCTAATAACCATTGTCTTCTTATTACATTATCGAAATTTATCAAAGGGACTAATTGTTTTAAGATTCAATATATTTGGATTTCATTATTTTATTATAAATCTTAAGTTAGTTTAATCCTGTGTTGCTTATTTATACCTTAATGATAAGAAATTAAGTATTTTAACTCTTTATCAGCTCATAATAGACAGTACATAGAAAGCATATTAAAATAAATTCACTTTTAAAACTGTCCATAGGCTTAAACTTGTAACAATCAGGATAAATGTAAATAGTACGTTAAAGAGAGGGTTAACATTTTAGTTCAACTTTAATACGATGGTATCGATTGTCAAATAACTAATCAATTTTTTTTTAATTTGGTAAACATAATTCATATACCAATGTTATGTTAGTTACTAACCTGTGTATTTGATCTGTATCCCTCATAATTATATTTTTGTTATGAATAATCAGACTTGTAGAAATATATGAAGAAAGAAAGAGATAGACAACGGTATGCTGAATATAAAACATTGAATAAATTTGTGTGCTAAATCTGTTCTAGAATTAGGAAATACCATTGACTAACTGTCATGTTGACTACTTTTATTAAAACTATTGTAAGCGCTATTATTACAAGGTAAAAGTTATTGATTAGATTGATTGAATGATTGATCGATTGATTGATTGATTGATGCAATCCATTAAAATGTATGTATTCGGCAAATGAAAGATTAAGAATTTTATATGATGCAATAAGTATATAAAATGAGATCAGGTTTTCATGTTACAGTGTTTACAGCACATTATCTATAGACATCAATAGTGTTAAACATTCGTTGTAGAAGTAAAATAATATAGCAGATGGTTGTATATGATGTTTCAAATTATTTGAATTATAGCACGAACTAAGAGTCCAAGAAATAACGCAATCGAATTAAGAAGACACAATCACAAACGAATGTACCGTAGTTGGAATTCGAAATCGTTCAATCAACAAGTACAAAGGTATCATTAGTCAATTCAAACACCACATTGTAGTATATTATATTTAAACATAACGTTTCTGTAATATGTACAGATTAATTTATGAAACTGATGATTAATAAACTGTAATGTAATATCGAACATTAAGAGATATTTTAAATAGTTTTATTTTGTAAGAAACTTATTTACTACTAGATCAGATAGAAAGTGAAAACATCAAATGAAATATGAACTTCTGACAGTTGTAAAACTATTGACAAGTGCGTTTAGTAATTTAGAAATCTACTAATGACAGAATTGAGATCAAAAGTCTGTTTTATTATTATCGTAAACTCTTTTTCGTGATTTCCTGTTAACATCATTCTTTAAAACTTATTTCTGATTCTGGTGAATATTTGGAAATTAAACTGGATTCAAGTCTCGTAACACGAATAACAACAGTTTCTTATTTAAGAGATTACTCATATAGGGGATGACTGTGCTACTAAAGTTGAATGTATGCAATATTGAATTTCAATTAAATGATGTTAGTCATGTTACAAGACCTAAAGTTCGAACGGAGTTCTTGTGGAATTTCAAACTATAAATGAAGAACTGCTTATTATTACCTCATTTTCAAAGGTTTTCAACTAATGCCACTCTGTGATGGACACTACCTTCAAGTCATCTATCTAAGCAAACCTTATAAAATTAAATCATTTTGAAAATTCCCAAACTATGAATTAGAGCAACATATACAAGCGAGCAATATTATTTACAACCAAATCCTCATCAGGCTTTATTGTAATATACGGTAATATTCACATGCATATACGAATTTGTCAAGGCAGTTTGCGTGTCGGTGATAGCAATGGAACAGATTACATAAATAAACAACAAATAAAGAGCACAAACTGATAGCACGATGACAGGTGTACTAGTTGCGATAAGAATAACAAACGCTTGTGAACAGGAACGGATGGTGGCTAGCTATGGAATCCAGGAGGCGCATTTCGTCCTGCTTGGGACTCATAATTTGGGTGTGCCTGTATCCCAGATTTGATAAGAAGTAGGTCAATAAATTGGAAAATAAACACTGAATTAACATTTGTTTAAATTATTGAAGTAATAGGAAGTATTCAGACAATTCGTCAGTGAAATGTGTATTTGAAACTACATCTCTCATTATAATGAGTTTATTTATAAATAATTTCAAGATTAGAGGGAATCACATCCAAAAATAAGAGTAATATTCGAGCCAATTTTGAGTGATTACACAACATTATACTCTATCCTTTCAAACTATTATTCGATAAGTTTTGTTACATTTAGATATATAATTAATCAATATTCTTTAGTCGGTTCTGGTTCTTATTGATTCACCATAGTTAATCTACTTTCAGAAAATTAATCCGATTTTGCATTTCTCCTTTTAGGCTATACTTTTATTATGTAGTGGCTAGTAGTAAACCCTTTTTATTCATACAGAAGTAAACGGAGAGGTGTATAAATTGAAAGCTTAGGATGAACGCTATACCCACAGAAAAATCCATATACTAATCAACATAGCTATCAAGAAATGTCGTACTTTTTAAACACTCAACCAAAACTATCCTAAAATTACTTTTTGTATCATAATTTCGAAAATTATAAATACCTGAATCTGAAGCTCTAAAACTCATATCTTTAGTAGGTGATTTTCTATATCTTAGCATTTCACATTGTATCATTGGATTAGAGATTTCTTGTGATAAAAGTATTGCGTACTACTGCTAAGAGTTTTTTCTATCAATTCATCTGGTTTATGTATATTTACATGGTACAATAATTAAAATGTAACTTAAAAAGAGCTAATTCTATTAGCTTACCTTTAGGATGTTAGTTCAAGTGAATATAATACTACGATTTAATTCATTAAAGCTAATTTCCACAACCTATTTTATGTTTTCATAAATATGAGTTCACAAGAAAATATGAATTATAAGACATATTGACGATTGAGTAACATTTAAAATAGGTCTACCTTTATTAGAGTTGATTAAGATTCTATTGATCAATGTAAGTTAATTTATCGGGTTAAACGAAGAAAAAAAAATTGATTTAGAATGTTTACAATGATAGTTTCTAAAAATGATGTTATCATCGATAAGTTACTATTGAGATATATATTAAAGAAGGGGTTTGTGGAGATTTTAGAAATTTTCACAGATTGAAATCATGAGTCAATTGTAGCTAGATCACCATGGAAAACCTGGAAGCACTGGACGGCCGTTTCGTCCTAGTATGGGACGCCTCAGCAGTGCGCATCCACGATCCCGCATCACGCGGGGCTCGAAGCCAGGACCTAGTGGCTTCGCGCGCGAGCACTTAACCACTAGACCACTGAGCCGGCATCCAACGGTGTTAATGTCTAACTTCAACCAATCCACTATTATTATTATTATTATTATTATTATTATTATTATTATTATTACTAAGCTGTTTAATTCTCTTCATTATGAATAATGAATGTAAATAACTTGAAAACTGTAAATTGTAATCACAGCAAACAGTTTACATTAATAGAAATAAAATGTAACAAACTCTTTATTTATAACACATTTTTTTCATTAAAATAATCGATAAATTTCACCCCCACTCTAACTTCTAGTTTTACTAATATTTGTCATGGTTTCTCTTGATTAGTATTCTCTAACAATGTTGCTATTTTTAAAATAATCTAATTACATAATGAGGTAAACAGGCAAATATTACATTCTGTTTATAAATAAAAAAATTAACAAATTCCCATTGGGAAAAAAAAAGCTGTGATAGTTTGTTTGAATAATGATTTTTGTCTACATTTGAAATAAGTATCCATCTCTAATCGGTGTCATTACAATGACTAATAGGAAGTAGGGATTAGTAAGAGTAATAGTGATGGTAAAAAATAATCATAGATTGTTTTCATTTTGAAATAATTCGTTTGTTTTTCATTCAGTAGGACAATTGACACAATATAAATAAATTGGTCCATCTGGTGAAATAATATTCCCTTGTTTTGGATCATAATAAACATGTATTAAATCTTTCGGATTTAAACCAGACTCTAATCCTTCACAATAAGGTGCCATAAAACGTTTCAATCGATATGGTCCTATGTTATCATTTGAAATCCATTGAATTTCTCGACATGGTTTTTGTGATGGTGATATATTACATGGTGCATTAATAGTATCACAGTCATGATGGTGAACATCATAGTTATTGACAGCATCATTGTAATTATTTTCAGTAGTAGTATAAGAAGTAGCAGTAGTATTATTAGCAGGAACAGTCACATTAGTAGTTATATGATCAGGTGAAATTGGTGCTGTTGATATATGATTAAGTGAAGAATGTCTTTCAATTTTGATTGTCGTTTCTTTTATATATGTTTCAGGATTATTACATGATACTGGTTGTATACTAGGCTCATGATTAATTTCTATTGATTTTCCTACAGAAACTGGCTTTTTTAAATCGGGTGATAATGAAATTTCAACTATGTTAACAGTAGGTCCAACAATTGGAACATTAAAACTTCTTTCTGATTGTGTATATCGATTTCCACAAAGTGTAGTTAAAGTTTTCACTAATTGTTCACGATCTGAACCACTTTTTGTACATAGTATAACATATTGTTTTTCAGATTCATATAAACGTGAAGCTATACCCAAAGCTAATAGATTAGGTGTTGAATAAAATTTTACTAAACAATTAATTTCATTTAAATGAATACCATTCAATATGGAATTAGGCCACCAATAAGCACCAGATAACCATAATTCATCATTTGTTATATGTAATCGACACCATTTTGAAGATTTATGTTTATTTTTTAATTGTTCACCATGTCGTTTAATTAATGTTTGTGAACTGAATTCATCATCTGGATCTAATTTTACATATTTTTTAATCATTACACTTGTTGATGCAACTTCTTTTCCTTGACCATTACGCATAGTGTTTTTTGTTTTCTTGATTTCTTTATCGAAACTATTATTGTATGTCGAATAATATTAAAATAAATTTTATGATAAAATAACAAGAACTATCAATTTAATTGAATAAATAAACTCACTAGTTTATTGATTATTGGTTGTTGTACACTTGACGAATTATTGTTATGCCTTTCGACTAGTAACAGTAATGATAATAATAATAATAATAATAATAATAATAATAATAATAATAATAATAATCCACACTATACTTGTATTACTCGAGAAAGAAATAATTGAAGTAACTAACCCGAACTATCGGATTTTGAGTAGACCCACCGTAAAAAAAAAACAAGACCCAATAAAGTGCGAACGAATCGAAAAGTGTTGAAAACGAAGAAAACAACAAACGAATTAACAACAACAACAACAAAACAATCATTATACTGGTATAATTAATGTGTGTTTCTATTTGTGTATTAGTATATAATTTGTAATCATTCGAATGGACAAAAGAAAAAAATTGGTATATTTGACCTAGAAGATAAAATACCAATCATCAATTTTATAAATCATGTGGTTTAAGTGAATAGTAGTAATCATGACATAATGAATCATTCGAAAATGAATTTCGTCAGCAACAAAGATACACTAAATAGAGAACCTCTCTCTAGACTGTTGTCATCTAAGCTCAGCATGAATTATGAAGTTTTGTTTAAATGTAAAATGGATTGATGGCACTTATAAAACATATATATATATATATATATATATATATATATATATATATATATATATATATATATATATATATATATATATATATATATATACTTGTATTTTCATGCTCAAGTTGAACTGAAAATTTGAAACCTTTGAATAAAGATGTTTAGAGTGTTATGCGGTGATTAGAAATGAGTTTAAGAATTGTTTAAACTATAATTTGGAAATCTATAGCAATCCATAGCAGTTTAATAAGAACATATTATTTATTGAAATGAAAATTTGATGACATTGATGACATCTTGGAATTATACTGATGGATATCTCATGACCTCTTTCTTTATCTTGGATATAATGATAATTTCAGAGTACAAGACGTTGAAAGTTTCTGAGTATTTACTGTTGACGAAGTATCTTCATTGAATTAATAGATTTAATAACCAAAATAAACAAAATACTAAGAAACAGTTTAAACAATAGTGTGAAATCATTATAAGTAGGTTAATTACATACTTACCGACACCTGTTGTTCTGGGTTCTCCTTTCTACCTAGTATATCTGCCTTGAAAACTTTCTTCAATGTGTTCTCTGATCTACTTCTTTCTCTTTCGTCTTTAAAATTCCAAATTAAAATTTGTATTATGATCCAGGTTGATGATTTTCACATAGTGTATTCTATCTAACAACAGCGTCTTTTCTCAATTTCCTCCTCAGATAGAAGCTGATTTGTTCTCTGTCACAGTGGGTTATTGCTGATGGTCTCTGGCCAATAGATTTGGGGTATATTGCCTAAACAGTTGTTGATGAATAGCTGTACCTTCTTGGTGATGTTAATAGTAGTCCTCCAAGTTTCAGCTCCGTACAAAATTGGTGTTGTAAATTCTGATTTTGTTTATGGATAACACTTCTGTTAAGTTTCAATCATTCCTAAACTGTAGAAATGCTGCTCTCACTTTGCCAACTTATGCCTTCACATCTGTATAATATCCTCCTTGTTTATCAACAATACTGACCAGGTACGTAGGTTCTCTGAGAATATTTATCTCTCTGGAACAACCGTGATGATGTAAAGACTTAGAAGCTATTATATAGCTTAACTATTATATGTAATATTCACTAAAGAAACTTACACCCCCCACATTGTTTGAATCTAATCTATACTTAATGATGTAAGTACTACTTCGTGCAGTCATATCACAGATGATCCTATATATCGACCCAAAGGATTTGGATGAACTAATATTTCTAGATAAGAAAGATATTGTCAAGTTATGAAATCATCCAAATATTATAATAAAAAATTTGGAGAGAGGCTATTTAGAGTTAGCATGTTACCTTTGTGTTTTACTTAGTACAAATATCATTTTGATCTACAGATGAAATATTTACATCAATACTTGCATTTTGAATAAAAAATTTCAGCTGAAATTGTGTCTTAAAGCAGATTTGTATCAAAAGGTTTTCACATGTTAGTCATTCTTTTTTCTACAGTAAGGCTTTGTAATGTAGTCATCAGAATAATGACGCATACCAAAACGAGTAATTATTCATTGGATATTCAACATTCTTATCAATCAGTTAGTCAGTAACAACGTAGAACTTCGTACGTACGTACATCAGTTCGAGTTGCCATACCACATTACAACAGAGATGCAGTGGTCGATTCAAATCCCGTAGTGGTAGAGGTAGCAAGAGTATAAGCAGTAATCGGGAAGATTAGGGTTTGGAGATGTTATTTAACGCGTATAATCCAGTGAAATAAATTTGGAAAGAGGAAAAAAAGGGACATGAAGAATTCAGAAGATTAGAATTTGGGAGAACATAGAGAGTGGATGCACCTGCGCCATTGCAAACGATTTTGAGCCATGTCATTCAGGGTCTCTAACCATCGGTTGCTATCATCTCGCAGTCCCCAACCAGGTAATCTACACCTACCAACATGTCTCAGACCACTTGTCAGTGACTACATGGACTTGAACCATGTTTTGGTCTGGCCGCCCTTAGCTTTCTTCCAACCTACTCCTATACCATTGAACATCGCACGTCGAGGCATTCGGTGGTTGGGCATACGTAACACGTGTCCCAGCCATCTCAACTGATGAAGTTTCACTACTTCATCAATTGATTTGCCATCCTTACCTAATACCCGTTTCCTAACAGCTGCGTTACTTACTCGGTGGTCCCAGGATATACGAGCAATACTTCGAAGACACCTATGATCAAATACTAGTAACCTACGAATATCCTCTACTCTTACCGGCCATGTTTCACTTCCATAAAGTAGGACGGAACGAACTGCTGCGCAGTAAACACGTCCTTTGGTTGGTGGACGGATATCTCGCCTACGCCATAAATGACGCAAGTTGGCAAAAGCTAGTCGAGCCTTCTGTATCCGTGCTGAGATTTCGTCACACACCAAACCACAAGGGCTGATGAGACTTCCAAGATAAGTGAAGCGGTCGACACACTCAACTACTTCACTCCCTATCACTAGTTCGGGTGTCGATGTAACCCAATCCTGAAGCAACATTTTGCATTTCGAGGGAGAGAATCGCATCCCGAACATGCTTGCATTGTTGCTTAGAGTGGTCAGAAGACAACATTCTTATCTCCTACAATGAATTAGTTGACTATTCTTTGTGGACTTGGGCTCTTTGAAGCCTTAGTTGATCCATGATCTCTACACAATTAGGAGTTAGTTATGAAATATTTAAGACAGCTAGATCATGTTAAATATTAATTCCATACTTTTTGTTAACTGGAAGCATGATGAATTGATGTTGCATAATACTGGTAAACTATTATTTGTAATACCCACTTAAAATAATTATCTGATGTAACATACTCAAGTCTACTTTCTTGAGTATTATAGTAATCAACATAATGACTTCATTCAACTCACTCTATTAATGAATATGTTAATTCATCAATGAATGACTTTTTCCTTCTTATAATTAAAACTGCTCTATATTAAACAGCTTAGTTAACTTTCTAGGTAGCCACCACAAGTATATGTTGTTTTTGTACTGAACAATAAAGATAAATGTGGAAAATAAAATTTAGAGCTTCACACAATTCTAAATAAAAATCAATGGATTTGGATTTGCAAACATAAAAACAAAATATAGTCCTTTATTATATTCCATTCCCTTCACAAGTGTATAATAATTTCAAGTAGGTGGAAACAATCGGGTATAAACTCTGGATTTAAGATTAGTGTTAGTTGACATTTGTCACAAACTATAACACAGTGATATAAATACGATCTCCACAAGAACAGTAATCTCCTGAATACTGTAGACAACTTTTATTGATTCATTTCACTCGATACGAAACCTGAGTTCATAGTACCCTGTAGAACACCTCCGACCACCTGACGTTAGCCAAAATGCATTGTAATATATCAATTCATTTAAACTCTTGGTTATATTATGAATTAATTGGTAGAATTCTATCATTACCAAGGACTAGACACATGAAAGTGGTTACTTCTACATAGTCATTGAGTGTTTGTCGATAGTTTAACAAACTGGTCAAATAATAGGACTTCATAACAATTTCGTTGTAAATTTGCACTGATAAACTTCAGTTATACGTTTTTTCTTTTATAAATGAAAATAAAAATCGCTCCACCATCCACTATTGTCTTCAGTGAGTTACTATTGTAATGAATAAAAGCACGAGTGTAGACAACTGAATGTATCCAAACACAAAATTACAGAATATATCACTGAAATCTGAGAACCATACAGTAAAACTTTAATTTGCAAAATATCAATCTATTATCTCAAACTTGACTGTTTCTTTTGCAAATATCAATCCATCGTCTCAGATTTCATTGTTTCTACATTTTCATACAAATCGTTTTCCGTTTTCATTCTTTCCTTCTCAATCTTCTACTCAAATACACCCTATTCCTGACTATCGTTATATACTCCTTATGTGTATATAGGTAACACACATCACACTATTTTATAACAGACCTAGTTGAATTCCATTGGTTACAGCTTCTCATTAGGACAAAACAACTGTCTAATGCTTCCAAGTATTCCATGGTAGTCTAGCTTTAATTGACTCATAAATTCAACTATTAACTTACTAAAAATCTCCACAAAACTTCTTTCTGAGGAAACAAAATTGTTTATCTTTTTTTTCAAAGCAAGGTAGATAAATAGGTAGACAGGTAGATAAGTGTAAACCATTGAAATTATTAATTAAAATATATCTAATATATATCAGTTTAAAATAAATACCGTTGGATGCTGGCTCAGTGGTCAAATGGTTAAGTGCTCGCGCGCGAAGCCAGTAGGTCCTGGGTTCGAATCCCGCGGGGGCGGGTTCGTGGGTGCGCACTGCTGAGGAGTCTTATACTAGGACGAAACGGCCGTCCAGTGCTTCCAAATTCCCCATGGTGGTCTAGCTTCAATTGGCTCATGATTTCAACTTGTGAAATTTCTAAAAATCTCCACAAAACCCATTCTGATAATACTTCAATTCTTGTTCAATAAATCATTAAAATTTATGTACTTTAAATAAAGACAAGTGTATTGCATTACAGTAGTTCATTATCTTGAAAGTAATTTATTTACTCTCTTATCAACTAGACAATTTTATAAAATAAAAAAAACTAAAGTAATAATTATATTTGTGCACTGAACTTAATTTATATGATTCATTTCAATGTATGATATTACTAGTTTTATGGGATTGTTTTTTCTCTCACATAATTTATTATCAACAGTGGTTACTCGAAGGTATTTACAACATACTAATATACATATTATCCAAATATTTTCTTTCTTTCTAAACTAGACTATTTGAAAGTGTAGGCTTTATTATTATTATTATTATTATTATTATTATTATTATTATTATTATTATTATTATTATTATTATTATTATTATTATTATTATTAGAATAAGAAGAGGAGAATTCAGCAAAGAAAATTTTCTTTTCGATGAAATCATTTACTTAAGCTGTACATTCGTATATATAGTTATATGGAAAATGTATGTCTATAAGAGGATAGAAAAAATTGCATCACCAAAATGCACTGCTGATGCATTGGCAATTCACGAACTCAAGACCGGACTTTGCGTACATAAACGATTTGTCTAAACTCTCATCCTTCCTTGGCCCTAGTTCCTTTATTGAGTATGTTTCTGTTTTTTTCCGCACTTTTATTTGATTATTATCGAATTTTTAAGATTACTATTTTGTATTTTAAACTCTAACCAGTCATTATTATTCGTATTCTTATTACCTCATACAAGTTTTCTTGATTATTATTAAGTCTATTATTATGACCTTTGTGTTTGTCGCTTTTCTTTATATTTGTCAATTGGACCTATTATCTGACCCATAAACGATTTTCTTCCTCACCCCTTAATTAGTATGTAACCTCATTTGTTATTTATCCTCAAATCCATTTTGGTGATGCAATGTTTTCTATCCTCCTATAGATATATAGTTTCCATATAACTATATATACGAATGTACAGCTTAAGTAAATGACTTCGTCGAAAAGAAAATTTCCTTCGCTGAATTCTCTTTTTCTTATTCAATGACACTATGGGTTCTTTTAATTATTATTCGAAGTTTATACTGACTAAACTGTCTAGAACTATACTATAATACTTATTATAAATTGAAAATCAGATTAGAAAAACAGAAACGAGGTGAATAAATATTTTCAGATCAAAAATTCAATAAGTAAAATATGATTTGGAAATGAAATTTAACATGTTGTAATTGTACTTCACAGTGAATTTTCTGAAATTGTTGATTCGAGGAATTACATCTGAAAATTAAGCATCATTTTGATTAGATTGTACGTGACTTACAAAAAAAGACTATCATTTAAACCAGAATGGGTTTTGTGGAGAGTTTAAGAAATTTCTCAAGTTGAAATCATGAGTCAGTTGAAGCTAGTGGTTAAGTGCTGGCGCGCGAAGCCAGTAGGTCCTGGGTTCGAGCCCCGCGTGGCGCCGGGGTGTGGATGCGCACTGCTGAGGAGTCCCATACTAGGACGTAACGGCCGTCCAGTGCTTCCAGGTTTTCAATGGTGGTCTAGCTTCAACTGACTCATGATTTCAACTTGTGAAATATCATCTAAACGTTGATAATTTTGCCTTATAATTAATTATGTTTATTTTGTATTTTGATATCCAAGAGATAAAAACATTTTTGATGGTAATAAGCATTTAGTGAAATTCTGAATAGTTCCATAAAATTTAGGTTAATAAAAAGTAAATGTATTGGTTACACAGATTACCCTAAAACCTATCGAGTACTCTTAGTTGGAAGTATTCAACTCCAAAGTTAGCAACACTTACGTGACAAACTTTAAAAAGAAGATACAGTCTAGTCTTCGATAGAGAAATTGCGAAGAAATACTGACCAAAGACACCAAATACCTTATTAAAATTCTATATTCACGAATTCCAGCAAATCTTTAGGTTTTTGGACAATGAACAACATAGTTCTCGAACCATCCAATGCTAGATCATGAAATCAAATATCAGCCCTAATGGGTTGGTATCGGACGAAATCTTAGCACGGATTCGAAAAGCTCGTTTGGCTTTTGCCAACTTACGTCACTTATGGAGAAGGCCAGATATCCGTCTATCAATAAAAGGACGAGTATACTGCGCGGCAGTCCGTTCTATCTTACTTTACGGCAGCGAAACATGACCTTTAAGAGTAGAAGACACTCGTAAGCTTCTAGTATTTGACCACAGATGCCTTAGAAATATTGCTGGCATCTGCTGGGATCATCGGGTAAGTAATAGTGAGGTTAGACTCAGGGTATTAGGTAATGATGGTAAATTAGTTGATGAGGTTGGTAATCTTCATCGACTGAGATGGTTGGGCCACGTATTACGTATGTCTGAACACCGATTACCACGTCTTGCAATGCTAACGGGTGTTAGAGATGGTTGGAAGAGAATTAGGGACGGCCAAACCAAAACGTGGCATCAGTGCTTGAAGACACCAACCTCTAGTCTGAGCCATGTTGGCAGATTCAGACTACTTGGTTGGGGTTCGCGTGACTTTCGTAACCGATAGTTGGAGACTCTTGGTGACATGGCTCAGAATCGATCACAATGGCGTCGGTGCATACATTCCCTGTCTTCCCTTAAACTAAGAGATTAAAATCGCTTCATATCTTTCTTTCTACGAACTAATTCTATATTCCGGTACTGTATCCTTATATGCAATCTTTCTCCTATATATTACCACCTTTAACCTAACAACTCCTATGAATCCGGTGTTCATCTTGCTGTGCTAACGAGGTATGGCAACCTGGACCGATGCATATATGTGCCATGTCCTACGTTGTAGCTGACTGATTGACTGACTGAATAATCAATGCAATTCTTGATGATATCATCTCAAAAGACAACGAAAACTTCACGATCAAACCATTTATTTGTTTACTTACTTGATTGCGCTTGTTACTCCCAAAGGAGCACAAGCCACAGACCAGCACTCCTCAATTCACTCTGTCCTATCCAATTGTTGTTCATTATCCTCATGTCTCTCTCCATTTCTCGGCGTAATGTGTTCATTGGGTCTTCCTCTTATCTTTTGACCTTGAGGATTCCATGTGAGGGGTTGCCTTGTGACGCAGCTGGGTGCTTTCCTCAAGGTGTATCCTATCCACTCCCAGCGCTTCTTCCTCCGATGGAATCTAGTTTGTTCTTTCTCACAGTAGGTTGTTGCTGATAATGTTTGGTCAATGGATTTGAAGTATTTTGCGTAGATAACTGTGAATAAACACTTGTATCAAACCATATAATTGAGAAATTTTATAAGCCATGAACTTTGCAATTCATTGTTACGTCAATTTCTTAAAACCTTGGACTATGAGTGAATAAATGTTCAATGTTTTCCCAGATGGTAGTTGAAACACCCTTGAAAATATTATCGAACAAAATTTAACTACTTACAAGTAGTTAACAGTGATTGACCAAAAACTAATGATGAGGGTGAAATGCTTAGGAAACTAAATTATTTCGTCTCATAAAAGAATACTTCTTCACATTTTTGTAAGAAATCCAGCAGTGCATAAATATGAAAACGTAACACAAACTGAAATTCATTCCTTTTATTCGACGTTTTAAACGAAATTTTATGTCTGATACCATATAGAATATCAGAGTACAAAATGCAGTCTTCACAAGTCGTGAATTTAAGATTTCCTGACGTGTTCTGGGCTGAACGCAGAGAATACATTGATTTATATTTTTCTAGAATAGGAAATTTCGCTAACACGATAGTCACGGAATGAGACATAAACATGATCTGTTTAACAGAGTTTTGATTCTTTTTGTGCACTCGTAATCACCAAGATCAACTCATTGATGACTCGTAAAAGTGATGTGGAATACTGTACATAATGGACAATATTTTTCCAACCGGCTATTTTAAAAAGACGCTGTGAAAATATAAACCTGGTATGATTATTAGTGAGAATCAAGTATTGGTGAGTAACAAATTTGTTATTAATTTCTGTGCGAAACAATAATCAGATTGATGATCAATGGAGGTTTATATTATTTGTAGTTTATTTTAGAAGCAAAACAATTATCAGTATAGGGTTGTGGAAATTATTACGATTTCGATTGAGATCATGAACCGATTGATGTTAAACCACCAATGAAAACCTGGGAGAACTGGACGGCCGTTTCGTCCTATCGTGTGACTCCTCGGCAGTGTGCATCCACGATCCCTCCTGTTTTATAGGGACAGGTATCTACCTCATTGCAATGGAAGATGGTCGTGCAATTTCATGGTTTGGTTGAGGTTAGACATTAACACCGTTGGATGCCTGTCGGTTTAGACTGAGGACCCTTAGTTCGAATCCCACAGGCGAGATCGTGTATGAATCCCGCCATAGGACGAAACGGCCATCCAGTTCTCCCAGGTTTTCAATGGTGATATAACGTCAATCGGTTCATGATCTCCATCAAAACAATTGTATTTATGTTTTCAACATTGTCACTTTCAATTAACATTGCGACAATTTCGGATGTGAGTGACTTTGCTTAACTTATTCCATTTGATTGTATCATCTGTAATAAAGCTAAAACATGATTTTAAATGTTCGAAAATAGTTCATTCATTGCGTTTACCTACTCACAAACATGAGGCTGCTAAACGTTTGCTTACATGATTTTAAAGCAAGGTATTTTCAAAAGATTTAGAAAGGCATTGATAAAGCAAAATTTGTGAAACGAATACTTTTTGTAGGTCCTTTAGGATCCCAATATAATTAACATGATTTGTAATAAAAACCTGTTTAGAATAATCGCAGTCATGTGTAATGATTAAGCTGATTATATAATATGAAACATCGACCATTATATTAGGTCAAAGGGTTCGGTGTGGTAAGCCTATAGTTTATCATCATTTGTGTAACTGTTTTAAAACTACTAGCCATGACTGGATAATATTTATCAGGATTGAGTTAATGGCAATCATAATTGATTATTTAGTAAAAGGCGAAGAATGATGAGTTCAGTCAGTGTTGTAATATGACCCGTAAGAAAATGCTCTGCTAAACGTTCAGTAACTGATAAAGTGTGCGTGAGAAACCATACTAACTCATTTTTTACGTAGGATAATTGCCAGTGCTATTATATGATAAATTTGAAGTTAAAAAAAATCTTGACTGGTGAGTTCAAACAGTAATTTGTTTATATATGTCTTTTAATATGATGTGGATTTTTTCACAATGAACAACCCATTGAGTTGAAGACGCTCAAAATTCCTGAACTGTAACGTAAATTCAACTGAAACGAAAACTGCCATGGGATTTATCAAATCAGGTCGCTACCCATTACGACCGACGGAGTCCACCCTAATAGAAAGACACTGAAGCGCCACACCCTGAACCAGATTGACGCCTTGCATTCTGATATTAAAGAGATGTAGACGAATGTTTTTCGCAGAAAATACTTTGTAGAAGACCTAATGAATGATTTGAGGATACCCACTATGGATTGTGTTACGAACGCTACAGAACAGAGAGCAGTGAAGAAACGTTTCCATCTACTGAAAGGTTGAAAACAAATTTCCAGCCGATTCCAAAAGATGTGTCCATAATTCCTCAAGTGTTAAACTTGACGTATTATCCTTAGGTTTGAAATTCTGTGTTATCCGTAATCACTCTAACCACATAGATACAGATACACAGTTCGAAAACCTATAAAGTCAGACACGGGATTTAGTTGCAAATTCTGACCAACATTTAGAACATTCGGAATCAAATATTGTAAACTGTTGTTACTAGTATAAGAACAACAAACTCAATTGCAAAATCATCCTCCCAATGAAGAACTAGAAGGCTATTAACATGCTCCTAAAGAATGAAACGTTAATGGTTACGAAGCCTGGCAAAGGTTCAGCAGTTCTTCTTATTAAAATGGGTACCATCTCAGATGACAAATTAAGATTTCAAAAACTAACCGACCAGAAATATCTCGATAATAAGATAGAGAATGAACTAACAAGAGCTTGTCAGAAACTCAGGGGCAAACAGATAATTTCATCAAACTTATACGAAATGATTAAACCAGTGGGAACTCATCTGCCAAGGTTGTATGGATTACCGAAGGTACACAAGCCGGGTATCCCATTGAGACCAATTTTAGATATGTATAACTTTCCATAACATACTTTGCTAAGTGGTTGATAATCATATTGAAACCTTTCAGTGACGAACTTGTAAAATAGTGTTACGGGTGTATTCAAATTTGTTGACAAAATCAAAAACTCAAATGCCATGGAGCAATCGATGATGTCTTTGGATGTAACACCATTATTCACAAAAGTTCCAGTAATGGAGACTATATAATATGTATGTGAACAACTTGGAGAAAATGAAACCGAAACTGAAACCCTGATTAACGTCGCAAAAGTTATTACTGAAATACACCATGAATGTGAATTTTGAGAAACCTATAGACAAATGGAGGGAGTTGAAATGGGTTCACTATTGGGTCCCATACTAGCTGACATTTTTCTAGCCAAACTAGGAAATGGTTCACTCAAAAATTCACATTTCACTATCGATATATGGATGGCACGTTCATCCTCTGTAAAGGTAGTACATCACAACTAGAATTTATTAGGCAATTTAATGAAGTACAACCAGCCATTACATATGGGGAAGAGAGTGAAGGTAGAATAACTTTTTCGAACGTTCTCTTAACCAAGAGAGCTGACGTACTTATAAGAAAGAATCTAAACAGAGAAAATACCTGAACAGTACAGAGAAACCTGATATAGTTGAGAAAGAGCTAAAGGCCTTGCATAATGCACTTAGGGATAACTGATAGATACCCCAGAAAATTTATGAATGAACATATGATCACGAAAGTTCGAATAGGCGAAATACAAACAGCGAATAAGAAATCCTTTTCCACGGGCCTAAACTTCAGAGGGGATGCAGCTAGCGAAACATTAGTCCACAGATTACGCAGAACATCTAAAAAGTCATTCACCGCCGGAGAAATAGGACCAGTGTTTTATACACGCCCAATGGCGACACAGAGACTAAGAAGACGAATTACCTAGAATGACCACTTCATTTTTGTATTTATCAGTTCGACTGCTCTTGTGGAGCAAGTTACATTGGTTGAAGTTCTAGGAATGTACGTTTTCGTGCTCGCGAACACCTCCCAGTATGGCTAAACAAAGGTCTAGTGAAGAAAGGGAGCGGTTCAATATTGGCCCATTTAGACCAAACTGGTTATAGTGCCAACACAATCCAATCTTTTTCAATTACTTATTGGGTGAGTCATTTTGTGCCAAAGCCTGTCAGACTTTTTAAAGTGACGGAAGCAGTAGCTATCCAGATTACAAAACTGAAGCTGTGTACAAAAGAAATATCTTCAACCGATTCTCCCCCCTCCTGGCCAATTAATCAATAGTAGTCATAATTTGACTAACGTACTTACAACCTCTCTTAGACAAATATAATTATGATCAGAAATCTCCATACTGAAAATATAATTTCCTTTTTTTACATGTGGTAGTGAAAGCAGCATGTGATTGTTCATTGAGCGTGCGTCGACAGACAGGCACTTAGCCAACTGACTATTAAATTTGTGCAACCCATCCAGCTTACAAACTGAAAATGATTTTATCGGTTTAAAAAACAAAACAAGAACAACAAATTTATTTTATATACTTATTACTTCATTCGGATGGAAAAACAGAATTTTATGAAAAATAAACCCAAACGAAATAATTTATTACCATAACATAGAAATGATATATTGAGTCGGTACACAACAATAGTACCAATTATAATGCACATCAAAGTTTATACATGATATCTGTAAATTTATCTGAATTTAAGCAGTAGATATAAGTTCCCCATTTTCATGAAGATTTAAATCCCTTTCAACCAGCATTGCAGTTGTTTGATGCATAAATGGACGTTGTTCACAGAAATTATTTATTGTTCGCTCTTTAGCTTCTGGCCATTCGTTTAAAGCGCTGAGTAAAAATGACATAAGAAGTGTGTGAAATTAAAAAAGAAAAGACCATTTATACTAGTATAAAGTTGAGACTAATGTTAAACCTGAGAGCAACAAAAAGACTTAGGTTCAAGTTTTTATAGTTCACAAGATCACAAAACCACGAAATGAATAATGAAGGAAAGATGTTTAAAAAAAATCAAAATGATATCAGTTAACACAGCATGAAGATTATTAAAGAGTGACTATATCAGCATCACTGTAGTACAGTCTAAGATACTACTTATAATCTTCGATAACATTCTTATTATCTTAAGAACAGAATGGACAAAGTTTGTACTTTTCTATACGACTCATACCAACAGTTAGTGTATTCCTTAACTATAGATATAATGAGATGAAGTCAATTTTTTTCAACAATTATGTCTTAATTTGTTTAAATACCCAGATATATAGTGACGTTTCGACTTTAACAAAGAACAAAGGACAGAAAGTCGATTTCACTTGGATTCTGAAAAAAATATATTAGATACAAACTCCTAGAATCGATAGATTCTAAATTTAATTCCAGCCATGAATTGCGGATAGTAAATAAATTTTGAAATCACATGAACGTCAAAAACACCATAGTGATTTATTTAATTGTACTAAGAAATGAAGTTCAATAACCAAGTGCATATTTGTTCTGTGTTCTCACATGTATATGTTGTGTAGAATATCGATAGATATGAGCAATATTAAGCACCTTAATTTAGAAAACCGACGTTTTATTATTAGTTGTGAAATCTCCAAATAACCTGATATAAACAGATTCCGAAAGTTTACAGAACATGTTTACAAAACTAAAGAAACAAGGCGAACCTTGTATTTTTGAGGGCCTAATTCCCATAAAGATTAGGAACACGATAAACCAGCTATCTATCTTTCTTCAGTTTTAAATAGCCGTTTAACTAGAACTGCGTTTATATGTCTTAGGATATTCTTAATCACTTTAGGTGGAATACAAAAAGATTTTTTGGGAAATTTATTAAGAAATAACATTAAGTAGATTATTAGTTAAGAAAATTATACAAAATATACCCAAATTACCGATATATGGTGCGAGTGTACTTCATACGACCCTGACTGTTTAAAAATTCAAAAATGTGACCCAATGCAGGTAAATGACGGGAAACAATGCAGATTAGACACCATCTAAGAATAAGAAAACAGTAAGACCCTCGTCAAAAAGATTAATTAATAAAGAAAAGGTAATTTAATAATGGGATGATGATACATTCCAGAAAAGCAATAAAAAAGTTATGAAGAAGAATAATTTCTTTATCACAGAGTTATTTACACTAAATACTTCTAAAGAATTATGCAGACCAACAGTGAGAGTCAATCAAGAAATGAAGAAGATTATTGGAGGCGCGGAAAAATATTAAATAATTTACGTTACATTTCTTAAATGTTCTACATTACAAACTATTTTTAGAAATTAAGAAAAAGTTAGTCATCCTTGTATGAATTGTGAATAATTTAATGGGAAAACGAGAACGGTTTGATCAATTTTATTGGAAAATATTGTCTCCAATTAAAGTATATCCCCATAATTACTTTATTTATTGTTCATTCAGAATATAGCTACTATGTATTTGCAACTATGAATAAAAGGGAATGGATAACTCAACAACTGATTAATTGTTACAAACTTTTGACCCAAAACCTTTTTAATTTCGCCTCATTCTCAACAAATTGTCTTTAAATTTTACTCACCAAATACAAAATAATCGATATCGTATTCATTGAAATATCAACTAACTAATATTTAATTGGTTCCAGGTTTTCAGTGGTGGTCTACCTTAAATCGACTCATGAACCCAACTATTATTATCTAAGTGCTTGAAATGTCCTCTGAAAAATTAGGTGAATGAGATTAACAAATTTATCAATAAAACACTGTAAAAGCTACCTGACATCAGGATTACAATGTTAACTAGCCTAGAAGACAGCAATCACAAAGTACTCGCTCCCAGTTGACGAGTAGTATTCCTAAACTTACGAGTGTTACGATGTGGCATTTTTATTCTGAAGAGCAAACTAAATACAAAACCATACAACTAGCCCTTGATATTTGACTAATGAACCAACACAGGCCCCCAAGAAACCAAGAAAAACAGATGCTACTGACACTGTGTACTATAAATTAAGAATCTTATAGTATTTGTTTAACCTCCATCAAGCCTAGCAATTATATTTTACTCCCAATTGTCAAATGAGGAAGAAATTGACTCGAGCTGCATGGCTAAGTAGTATCACCAGCAAAACAGAGAATACGAATTATCCATTCAATAAAACACTTTGTTATATATAAACAAAAGAGAGGAAAACATGTTTGTATTTATTTGTTCATATAATTTCACGAGTTGTCAGAATAAATATAACCAGAGCCAAGTTTTGTTATGTTATCAATGACGATAAAGTTAAGCTTTCTTTTCATAGTGCCCAATACTTAGTAGACTATGGATATCGTAACATTCATGTTTCTACATGTTTATGACTATCTCGTTGATGAAGAACAATTATGGAATAAATTGATTTAGCTGAAAACTAATTTCCAACCATGTATTAGGTGAAAAAATAACAGTATTAAAGTACTTATTCCAGTAATTTGTTGTACGGTAGATTATCTTATGGCTAAACACACAGAACAAACTTTTGAGAAAACTATAAAATAAAGCAGGAACAAACAATAATCGTTACATTTGAAAAAATCGCTTACTGTACTCGTATCTCGGCATTTTTCTGTTTAGATAACTGTAATAATTCATCAATTTTGTTTAAGTTATCAACACTTAATGGTTCAGAGTCGGCGACGTGGCGTAAAGTTAATTCACGTTGTACATGTGACATTTTATTCCATAGTTGAGTCAAACTTTGTATTTCAGTAACATTTGAACAAAGATCAGATGAAGTAAGTAATTTTTGCATACTATCACACTCTGAAAGTAACTCGTCAGCATCGAACCTTATGAAACAGTAAATTACAAGAATTAAACGAAATATTTCAATCCGTTACAATATGTTCAGTAAGAACTTGATGGTTGAAAGATGAAAATTTATAAATGATTATGAAACAGTATTATATATATGTTAAAGGCCATATTAGAACATGATGAGAATTGTGAAACTTTAGCAAAATGATATCAAATAAAATAATTCAAACATAAACATACCCGTCAAGAAATTAAATCGAAACAAACCATACACATTGATAAACAATGGCACTGAAACTCACAATCAAGAATATTCATCAAGCTATTAACAAATATGACAATCACGATAATATGTAGCACTGATGCGACATCACATAGGTTACTAAGAAGCTAGTGCAAAGCAGAGGGGGGAAGTAACCCCTACTATATGGCTGTAAGAAATGACAATGTGAAGGTATTTGGTTGGAGCAGCATGTAAAGCACGTGAGCGGGTCTCTTCAAAGTATCATCATTCCAATCTCTGACTGGGTTATGCAAGTTAGTTGATTAATAGACTCAAAAATTGGAATCTCATGAGATAGCTTAGATATTCTGCACATACTTACAGTAATCAGTGACAAGGTACGATTGTTAAACCAAGACATGAAGTCGACAAGTGTAGCAATTGATTAATAGTTCAGAGTTATTAAAATTTCTATACGGAATCCATAGTAAGTACAGTAAATAAATTCATCCAGGCGGCTCTAGATCATCTTATCTCTAAAGCTTTCATACTAAAGAATGTAGTTTCTCACATCTTTTTAAGTAAAAGCGTCAGGAAATTCTATACCGCTTTTGTTCTTCTTGCAGGAAGATCCAATATTTGGATGAACTCTATTAAATATGTGCAAATCCTCATGTTTACTGGTCTTTTGAAAAATGATAACTGTATTATTTATACGAATTTAACATTTTTCGAGCTTATTCAGTATCAGCTGGTAGCTCAATTTCCATTTTTACTAAACGGATATTCATTAATATAAAACTAGGTAAACATCCTTTTACAACTGCATCTGCATACAAATTTCATTGTTAGGCATAAAATACGTATTTATTGTTTAGACATTTTGCTTAACCGAATTAGTTTTCATTTTGTAAATTAATTGCATATCTAATCGGTAATTTCTATGATCGGAATATTTATAAACAAAACATGTCTTTGACATAAAAGCTTCTTTTTTAATTCATATTTTCTTCAAGCAATTAGTCCGTTTTATAAATTTCGATGGAACAATGAGAAGACGGAGTTGATCTGAAAAGTGTGATGTATTTGCGCTTTACATTTCGAACAATCTGGTCACACATACTTGGCAGGGCATTTTTTATATGAAAATACTAAAGGTCAAACAAATAAAAGTACAATTAAAATAACTAAGGGGAGAGAAAGAATAATAAATTGTCGCGTTATCCTAGGCCATAGAATGACTTAAGGATTACTAAGGTAAATTCAAGGTTACGACGAATTGTTTTTGTACACATAAGGGGGGTTTAAATTTACGAATAGCCAAGGCTTCAATAAACTTCGTCTTTGACAATTTCTATACAACGTTCTAAAAGCTGTATTAATGTCAATTTTGTGCCCCGTCTCTTACCTTAGTTATTTTAATTGGACTTTTATTTGTTTGACCTTTAGTATTTTCATATAAAAAATGCCCTGCCAAGTATATGTGTGACCAGAGTGTTCGTAATGTAAAGCGCAAATGCATCACTTTTTTTTACTTTGCTTATGAATTCAAATAAGCTTTTCACACTAAATTAGGAAACGATGTTGTTTCTAACGCTTTAGTCAACTATTATGTCGTTGAAAAGAGCAAGAACAAACATTCTAGCAGAATAGCATGAATTCATTTTTATTTCGTTGGTTCTCGTCAGCTGATTACAACCTGCGATATTTAAAATCATAATTAATTGGTTTAAATTACTTACATAATGTCGTTGAATGATAACAGTGAGATAGAAATGAATAAGTTCTAAAGGTATATCCAATTTATGAACCTTTAACTACCCAAATTTCTATGCGTTTTAGTGTTTAAGTGTATCATAAGTTGATTTGAAATGTGAAGTTATTTTTCTCGTAATTTTTGTGTTTCAGTCGGCTAGCTCTCCACTATTCCTGTTATGCTATTAAAAACATCTAATATTTGAACTTCCGTTCAGATAAATTATCAACAAAACCATCGTTGATACAAAGAAACCGTAGTAAGGGGTCAGAGACGAATTTATCACACTTGTGTAATACCACTTGAACTGCTCTTGTGAGGGCAGTTACATAGGTCACATTTAAGAAGCCTTATTTCTCCGCAGTTGCAAACCTGTACTGATATGGACGATAAAATAAGTTATTTAATCAACAAATGACAGTATTCTTTTCATCTGGTAAGTAATGAAGATTACACCACAGCAAAGGGAAACTCCTTCAGTTTAACACCAGGTTCCAAATATTTTACTAAAGTGTACAACCAGATTATGGCCTCTCTATACGGCGGAATCACTTAGCAAAACCTGATCTATATCTAAAATGACATTCATCCTGTTTCCTCACTTCCATCATGGGATTATTTTATTGATGATCGAATTGGTTAGCTTGACTGCATATTCTGAAATTTAAACTATTTAAAAAACTTTAAGCATTGTGAAAATGGACTATGCGAAGAATGTTGGATCACTAATAATCTTGAATCGTACTTCACACAAAGTTATCACATGGATGGAATTCAAGAGAAATTTTTCAGTGAACCTAGTAACAAAATTTGTAGAACCCTCTGTATATATCAGGTAGTATCTTAAATGTTTACGATATACTAACAATGATCGTTTATTGCAGTTGGAACAGAATCATTATATCAGAATGGGTTTTTGTGGAGATTTCAACTTGTGAGAATCATTATAGTAAGACAAAGGTTCAGAAGAAGTGAGAACGAAAGATATAATTCTGAAAGAGAGTTTTACTTGGTTTATTAAGTCATACTTATCGCATACGGGTTAATTATAATAACCGCTTCACAAAGGGCTTTAAGTGCAGTGGATATAAACTCGGTGAATAATTGACAGGAACTTGAGTCTCTAAACTTGTGGACAACGAACAATAAAAATTATTGCTTTGGGTTGTGTGTAAATATATAAATATATGATCCAGGAAGTTATCGTGGAAACTTATGTAAAATATAGTAAAAAAACGTTTACAGATGAGTTATAAACTGTCTTACTTTGGTATCCATGGGGGTAAACCTGGACTATGCATCCAAGCATCCAACTGATGTTTCGGGTTAAGTACATCGGAACCTAGTTGAGTTGTTAAAAATTCCAACCACGTATTTGAATTAAGTGATTTTCCAGAAAACTGTTTCACATAGGCTTTTAACCAATTCAGCATAGATTCTAAATAAGGTTTGCACAAAGAATGGTTTTTTTTTAACATTTTGTACTATAAAAAAATTGCTCATTACATAAAGTTTCCTTCAATGTCTAAAATGTCATTACCTAATCAATTAAAGTGAATTTGATTGACAAAGTCTACATCATTGTAAAAGGGGATAAAGATCTGTGAATTTATTAAAGACATTTCAGAGAAGAAATATTATTTTTTGGTATCATTTCCCAGAGATACAAAATCATATTAACAATAATATCAAATAGATAACTAAATTATTAGTAGAAAGACAACATCACATTAACAGAATATCTGGGAGGAAAGCAATAGATTATTGTTTAAAGTAGAAAGATATTGCGCAATAATCTGGAAGGCAATAAATAAAATCGACAAAGAAAGGATTCAATTCTGGAAAGCGGAAAACTTACAATGGGTGAAATATGAGAGTAAAGTTTGTAATTATGAACAAAGCGCTAATAGATAAAAACAGAAAAACAAAGAAAAACTTTTACAGAAGTTACATTCCTAGGGTACTCTTCAATGAGAGAGCATGCATTAGAACAACCATCAAAAGAGTAGGTATCAATAAAAGGGAGTATCAGTAAACATAAATCGCACAAGAGCGTGCACGGAAAAAACAAGTTAATAACCTAAAAATGTAACGATAACATCGAAGGGTAACAAAAATCTGGCTTACCTTTTCCGTATAAAGTCTCTAAGTAGTAGAGTAAAAGAGATCCTTTTTCATATGGAATTCGACTATAAGCTTCGTCTGGATCAATACCTTCCAAGTCTACAATCAGCTTTGTCATTGGATCCGATGGGCCAAGTTTTTTGATCTGTTAATTTTGAAGAACCAAATAAGTCAGATTTTAGTTGTTAGTGTTTCCTAATCTGACTACTAAATGCAGTGTAACTCAATAACTTATTGTACATCTGTGTATCAATTATAGTCATCTAACTTAATGATATATTATCTTAAACTTGTGGTTCAATAAATAAAATTTGTAAAAGCCACTAGGCTACAGATCTATCAAAAGTTGTTAGTGTATATAGAAACCTTGTTTCCTACTTTCACATGTGAACTTGATAACCACAAAATCGACAGAAGTGCACTGATGCACATATATTCAAAGATTCTCCTTGAACTTTATGACGAGTAGTTTAAGACAAGCAATCAGTATCTGCAGTGAGATTTTATCAAAAACCTACCCACCAACTTCAATCTAGCCCACTTCAAGTATCTTAAATGATTAACGCGCTCATCTATTTCACTTTCAATAGTCAAGTTACACGTTAAGGACGCACCAAGAAACAGCATTTGTATTTGGAAGGTATGAAATGTATTGGAGTTCTGAATTCGTACATGGTTTAGGAAAGATTGGATGTTGCTGCAGATTCGTCTAAAAGAACTGTACCTTCTGAATACTTTATGTTTATCCAAGTGTACATTATCAGTTCATAAAGTAGGGAATAGAACGTCACATGTAAATGTATGTCTAAAAATAAGCATCTCAAAGAAACATATTTGTCTCATACATCCTGATTCTTTGATAAAATTAAATAAAGCGAGAACAATATTTGCAGGACAAAATGAATTCAATATATTTCAAGACTTGTAATCAGCTGCATACGGCCTAAATTTATAACAAAAATATCATAAAAAGTGTTCCTACATACTATAATCAATGAAATTTTAGTTCGAAAAAACTTAAGAAACAAGAGGAATCAACATATTTAAGATAATAGTTAAGATTGATTAGCATATTTGTGCTGAAAATAAAATCATAAAAAGGGGAGAAATTGTGGTAAAGTTGTAAGTGATAATAACGAGATAATGTAACAGACAAACGTATTTGTTATGGTCATCAGAAAAATAATAAATCTTGATTACCTATATAATTACAGATGTTCTTACTCAAAATCAACAACGCATTTCTATAAATAGTGAGGCGCTACATTTAAATTGGGAAACAGCAATTTAATAATGTTTATGTATCTTAGTAAACAAGCGTAAGTCTGTTACCGAAACGGAAGACGGTACACTGGGGTTCAAACTCATGACCTAGTGACTAAAAGTTATGCACTGTAACCATTGAACTACAGCTTTGCTTAGTTAGAATGAACCACATACCAGAATCCGACTGTTTTGCAGTTTTATAGGCCAATCCCACATCACAGGTAGAAATTAGACACCACAGATCGAAAAAGGATAACGGTACATATTCTGGTGGCATAAAGTGGTGTGGAATTAGAACTTTACGGTTACCTAAACTGAAAATTCTTGACCTTGCTAGAAAACGAACTGAATGTGCACTACTAAATTGTTCTATCAAACTACATAAAGCTCTAGCAGAAGGAAATTTTCGCAGATGGGATTTATAAAGACTGTGATTTTGCAGAGTTTGACTTTTAGACGAGGATTTTTACGGACGATGAAAATCCGTAGGAGAGGAAAGGGTGAGGAATAACTTTACAACCGTCCTTCAACTATTCATTTTGACGATGAAGAGGTAAGTTCGCATTAGGTTATAATCAGCTTGAAAAACGATTTAGAGATGCCAAACGATTGAACTCATCAGTGAAAATTGGCTATATATAAACCCAAAAGTGTAATAGTATTTTGAACACCACATTAGCTGCTTTTGGATTTAAGCTTTTTAATAAGTCTAACATGGCGATCTTAAGAAAAGAAGTTTGTAGTCAGTACAGCTCAATTAGGCCACAGAAACATTCACGACCGATTTACCACCACAAGGGAGAAAGCTAAGGTTACAAATCTCACCATGCAAGTGGATGAAAATGATTGCCAAGTGCTGCATAGGTATTAGCTGGTAATAACGACTGGTTGCTCATTATCCTCCACTAAAATTTATGACCTAGTGATGGCAGTAAAGATATCTGCCAAAGAATACTTCATTAAACAAACAACAGAAAAAAAATCCAAAAACAATAGCTTTGTTGTTCGCATTAATGAAATTCGTGGGCTGTGAAACATAAAGCAAGACAACAGAAACAAAAACATTTAAACAATAATTTTAAGTTGATAAAAAAGTTAGCGTTTTACGGATCGTTAAAGTAATACTACTTGCTACATAAAATGAAGTGGTAAATAAAGGTTCAAAAATCCCCTAGTTTAATTAATAAGGTTAAGTTAATAGACCTTACTTCTTCCAACAGTTCCTTGTAGCCTAAACTTAAATGAAGGTGCCTCATATGCGACCCATGAATGCGTTCTTCAATTAAGCGTTCCAAATACACAGTATGTCCTTCGTTTAACCAGAAATCCTCCCAATTTGAATTTGTTACTAAATTACCAGTCCATGAATGAGCGATCTCATGAGCGATTACATTAGCTAATGATCGATCACCAGCCTGAAATATATAAGCCCCAAAGGGATGATGTATTAAACATAAAGAAAATACAAAGAATCGTCACTGAAATAAATGTATAAGTTTAGTATATAAATTAGCACTAAACAAGAGAAATTGGCCCAATTACTACAATCAAATCTAAATATAACAGTACTGTCCTTTGGAGGAAAACCACGCTTTTTTTAAAGGTAACGATTTCCACAGGTAAACAAGAAATAGATCCTTATGAATAGATCTTTTAAGTTATTATTCAATATTAATAACGATTTTCACTGATAAGTGGAGTAGAGAAAATATTAAAATAGGCTGCTATTTTCATTTTCTAAAACAACATACGTCATCATCCGACAACTTTCAAGCCGATAAATTGGAATTGTTCGCCAAGTCCATCCTTTTATGAAAAAGTTACCATTAAAATTACTATAGACATAACTATAGGTTCAATTTTATGATCACATAAATCTGTATTTTTTGACAGGTGAGTTTCGTTTAAATCTTAAAGACGTAAATTACACTACTGAAGATTATTCTCGCAAAATTATACATTACTATACAAGTTTAACACGAACTTTACCATGAGGTAACAACAATCAATAACTTTTCCAAATATTCTCTATCAAACCATTATCGTTCGACTTTACCTTATCCACACTGGCGTTCACAGAAGCTTTCACCTATCCTCAGTGACTAATCTTTTTGTGTATTCAAAGGCTGCCGACAGTATGTTTCACAAACAGCCTCAAAATGACTAAATCAAAATATAGCAAGTATGACATATGAATACCCTTGTATTCACGTTTTCACGATCAGCGGATGGAAACAACGCCAGAAAACAATGATATTAGTATAACTGTTTAGTGTTTCTTATATTGACTGTTATAATTAGAGAAAAACGGTTTTATTTCAGATTTTACGTGGTATCAGAAATATATAATAGAGCCAGTAGGGTTTGTGTACTTAAATTAAGAAAGTTTGTTTGAAACATGAATATTTATATGCTCATACTTTTTCACGCCTTTTTTGACTTCACAAGTGATTACCCGAATAGTTTTTAAAAGAAATCTGACGATTGGATAGAAAATGTTATCCTTACTATCCACTATTTAATAATGACCATGTATGCATTATATATTTTTAGAATAAATCATAACTGGTCAAAATACGACTGGAGAGTTAGTTTGTCGAAATGACAAATTCTTAAAATGTAATTTTAAAAAACCCAGCTTGTAGTACGAATCAACATAAAATTTATATCCAATAGCAGAACACACCAATAAAGTTGGTGAAACAAATGTTAAACATGGATTTTCCATTCCACCATAAGGGAATGTCGGTGGTAGCACTAAGATATCATATATATCCCATGCATAAGGTCCACAGATATTTTCAGCTGCTAAAATCATTTGTTCTGTTTCACTGAATTCATAAGCTGCTTCATCAACTATACTGGGTTCAGCCCATACAGACGAACGTGGACCAATTTTCCTACAAAACACAATTTAGAAATATTACAAGAATTAACTCTCTTTAGGGGATAAAACTGAAACTAATGTAAATTAAATAACGTAAATTACTATAAGATAATCCAAACTAAGGTTAATGGTAATATACAGAAACTATTTGTACACATGCTATTTACAGACTAAACAGTATTTCGAGAACCATTAAAACTTCTTTGAATGAAATGATAGCATAAAACTAATCTGTGTTCAGTCTAACTAGATTTACGCAGACAGTGTTCGCGATATAATATTGAAATAATATGTATAAAGGTGAACTAAACTGATTTAATTACTCTTACAACTAAACGATGATAAAGATACACGAGAAAATGTTAGAATTGCAGCAGCAGTACATTCATAATAATTCTTAAATACGTCGCTTCATATAACCAAGAATGAAATGATGCAATACACACAGGCTTCCGTGTTATGTAGCCGCGAGCTTACCTGCTAACTAGATCCCCACAAGCAATAGCGATCAGATAGCTGGGGATTGGAACACTCTGTTTGAAGTGATAAGTAACGTGTTTATCGTCGGTCAAAAATGGCTCTGCAATTCGTTTGGCACCCATGATGACAACGGTTTCCTTTGGAGCAGTTACCTTTTATCAATGATAAGACATATTTCATCAAAAAAAACTCGTTAATTAAATGTCTATTTGTGTGCAACTGAATCCTGATACAACAATATCATTATGAGAAAAATGATGTAACTGTATCTCTCAAAAGATGTAATTTATTTTTGAAGGTCAAAATCAACTTCAACAGACCTAGAGGAATGTGAGAATTTTAAACTTCATATTAAACAAATTCGTTTTACTTGTTTAAATAATAGAATTTAATAACCAAGTTTGAGCTCATTTACCAGACTTTGAAATTTATTCTTTGTACTAATTATTAGGCCAAACTACAGTATATGGAACAGGAATTGGCCCGTGGTATCTAAACTTTTTAAATCTGAATAATTACCAGGTTGAAAACTTCTAAGAAAAAAAGATTTTCATAGTTTACTATCGTATTTTTAAAGCTTAGATGATTCAGAAATAAATCTTGATATGTTCTGAAGAAATATATCCGACACATCTGGCACTAATTTTTCGGTTCAAATCACAAAATCTAACCAGCATTAACACAAAATAACACCAATTATTCATGAATACTTGTATTCAAGTAATGAACAGTAGCTACAACCTACAAATTTGTAATAATTAAAATACGGCTGTAACTATAAAATTCATTATATAAGTGAATGGGTAGTTTTAGGTGTAAATATTTTGGAAACAAATTCACAAGTAAAAGTAGGAGTTAAAATGAGATAACTAGGAATACGATCAAAACATCTAGACGTTTTAAAATCCTACATATCAAAAATTAAATGATGTATAAGTTATGATTGATAAATAAAAAAATTAATATATATTGAGTAAATATGTTATATGATCTTTCCTGTTGCAAAAAATCATATAATTGGTGATTTTTACACAAGATTTGTTACACTTTCGGAAGCGTTCTTCATCCGATGTATATATCGTCACTTAAGAATGTATTTCACTAGCTATTCTATACTCAATATTAAGCTGAACGATTTTCCCACTTTTAAATAAGCTATTTTAAGTGATGTTGTAGGAAAGGTTATCTGAAATTAAAATGAAGCACTCACTCTAAAATAAGTCCAACTCAACAACACCACCAAGTAAAAGTACTACAACTCACACTGAACGTTTTTAAGGCGTATAAAACGAAAAGAGATCCTAAAAAGACTACGAAATTAACAACAAAACGCTAAGACTTTCAAATTCAGTAGTAGAACACGGAAATAGTACTTGAAAATTACAAGTCATTTAAAGATAAAAGCGTAAGTTGTACACGAAAACGATGTACAGATCAACTAATGTAGTAATGATCTATCTCATAAATCGTGGTAAGTTGAGGCTGAGAGCTAAGTTTGGATTCATAGCTTTATCGAAAACGGAAAATTATGACACCAAAACTTGGTTAAGGATGTGTCATCTACTTTACCTTAGCTTCGAAAGGAAACTTTGAAGTAGGAGTATCCTGACAAGGTAGAAGACTACGAGCATGAATAGCTTGACATTGACTGAACATGAACGGTTGACGTCGATCAGCAGTAAGCTGTGGTCCTAGCCACTGGAGAGCAGAAGAATCTGGAGAAGTTTCGTAGTCGATTTTGACATCGTACCTATGAGAAATGGAATAAATTGAGAGTCAGATCCAAGACTCACTCATACATGAGAAATAATAGCACTTCAAACGAGATTTAAGCTATTTACAAAAACGATACAACCTACAGATTACGTAGAAGTTTTTACACTAAGCTACCAGCTTTATGAATGGTACAGAAGTTAAATTTTCCTAGCTGGTAAGTCACACTTATTTCCACAAGCAACAATAGTCCCGTTTTAATCTCTTATGTTTTTCGGTCATGGTGGAATAACCAGTATTTTGGCCACCACGGTTAGTTTTGTACTTGTGATGAGTTTGATAGGTATTTCAGCGAAATTGCATGAGTAGCCATTTTTTAAAAGAAAGGTCGTTTAGTAATTTTTCTTTGCTTCTTTGTACGATAGATGGGCTGGCAATATGGCTTCGCTATTTCGGATACGGTTGGTTTGCATACAACTAAGTTCAAGAATTACGGGATCGTTGCGATTGAAACTACGGACAAGTGGGTTCCCAAACACTTGAAGCACTAGGTTTCTCTTATTGAATTTAATTATTGGTGCATCTATAAATAGCAGTTTAGTTAATTTCTTCTCTAACGCGAATTCTATGCCAAAATATAAACTAACAAAAAATTTATAACAGACAAGAAAATAAGCTACAAACTACCACTTCTAGATTCACTCCGAATTTATTTTTACCTATTTGAGGCTGTATTTGGTATTATTTCTAAACAAGATCCAAAAGCTTGGACAGCAATGGGTTTTAAATGCCATTTCACTGGTTCCGAATTTACGTGTACTGAATGAATCTTTAGGTTCCTTGTATCAAGAAGCTGAAATTTCAAAACACGAAAACTCAACTCAATACTTACATAACACATTTTAAGGGATTTAAATTCATCAAAAAATTAGTGTGCTATTTTGTTGTTATTCGAGATAAAACCATGACATTGAAGAATTTATTTCACAAAACAATATAGGAACAATATAAGGCTGACAAATAATGATGCACGTAATGATAAGAAAGAAAACAATACACAAACGTGTAAGAAAGACTTGGCAAATTTTCATTTTCAATCTTCATTTTATCATGAGTATCAAATCCCCGACCGTTACTACTTCAAGTCATTTAACAAAATCTTGAGTCATTATTTGCCAGAATCCACCTCAGTCATTAACAATAATAATGATAACCATGGTCTTATTCAATAGTATCTGTTTAGCACTATATAAAATTCTCATCACACGATATTTCAACAAGTTTCTTCACGAAAAAAAATAAGTAAGTACATACATATACACGCGAGATAAGAAATTGAGAATTAAGTGAAATATTTCCAATAAAATAAGAACCTATTCAACCGTGAGTTAGCAACATGTTCATGAATATAAGCTTTTCATCACGTTAACTCTTACAACCTGTTCCTATTTATTTATTTAAACACGTAAATATTGGTACAAGGAGGAATTGAATACCTATGTGCCACACTTCATCATTCGATTTGTGCGAGGGCTTGGATACTGTCCGGGTGCCCAGACCGAAGCAGGTAGCTTTCTTAGGGGGCCACTTCCCGAGCCTTTGACCTAGATGTCTAATCCACAAGGCAGTGAATTAACGTTAGTAGATACAGTCCCATAGTAACCGGTGACCAACAATAGGTTTATACGCCATTTGTTCCCTCAGGATCCTGGAGCCCATATGCACTATTGGTTTGAAATTAGGGTTTTCTAACTCCCCCAGGTAGACCCTCCATATCCACCAACCCGGTTAAAGCGCCAGACCTGTTTGTTGCATAGTATGTGTTAGGTACGGTCTTTTAAAGCTTTTGTACTTTGTCTGCATAAGTGGATCCTAATGTAGTTGCGTCTCGTTCTACCAAAAAAATATACAAGGATAAGGATGTAAACGGAGTGTATGGTTAGCATCTGATGGAAGAATACTTGGCAGTCGTTTCCAAGACTTCAGATTTCTATCCACAACCATATTAGCAATAATATTAAAGGATTCACTGTCTTCAGCACTCAGTGCAACACAGCAAAATACTTCCTTAAAAGCCCAGGAAATAGTGGGAGACAGTGAATTATAATAGGCAACATACAAGAATTTACATGTCGTAAAAGTAACTATTAAGTAATATAGAAAGCATGTAGGCTCTTTATATAATAAGCCAGACGGACAATTTTCTGCTATTATTAAAACTAGAGAACACGAGAGATCAGAGGAAAAACTCCCACTAAGTTAAATGACCTGTGACATTGTTTTCAGACTATCGTTCAATGAGCAACAAGAACCGATTCATACCAAAGGATTTTAAAGAAGAAACTGGTATACATATAGTGAGACCATTTGCATACTTAATAAGTGCCTATTGTATATGAAGAATAATGAAGAAAAAATGAGAAAGGAAAAGGAGAGAAAGAACAGTACCTTATAACAGAACACACTTTCCATCAGACACAACATACTATTCTCTTTCAAAGTAAGAACACAGTTAATTGGTTATTCAACTGTGGCGCATATATATCTGGCACCCCCCTTGTACCAATACTTATGTGCTCAAATAAATAAAATAAATAATCAGCTGTTATTGTGAATGCTGAAAAATTTGCTTACTAATAGTGGTCTTAGAACAGAGTTAAAGGTAGAAGTATAATTTAGAAATGAGCATCGAGCATACTTCCCAACTTCTTTCAAACTGAATGGTATATTATGATGCGACACAGCAGCATTTAAGGTACTTCTTTTGTATTTGTAAGCAAACTGATCAATATGCTATTTTATTTCCAGCCAATTATAATTATCTACCACTTTATATCACGAATTTACAGTCTTTGATTCTAAGCTCTTTTTACAATCAATGAACAAGGCTTATCACATATAGTGACAGCAACGTATTGATAAATAGCGCCAGAATCGCTTCGATCTTGTGGAATAGTCAACAGACGAATATCTGTAGCAGATACATGCACAACAACGTCTATCAGTACAAATTACATTGTCGCTGTGAAGTGCCAGCAACACCGGCGAAACGATAGTAATTTTATGAAAGTAGGCGTAAATTTATAACAGAAAAGACACTAGATCAAAAAGCATAGGGTTATTAAGTACGCTGGAAGAAATACCCAATACTCAGTGTATATTATGGCCAGAAAACAAAATTTAAATATAACTCAGGGGAAATCGCTTTGAACCATAAATAGATAGCTAATCTAACTTGCTTTTCTTGACGTAAGTCTGACAGTCAATCAAAAAATGCTGAGTCTGTTTGTCTTAAGTAAACGTTCTAGAATTTTTGACAAATAGATATTATTCATAAATAATTTAGAAGAGACATACAATGTTTGGATTAAGTTTGTCTGGGCAAACTTTTTTCAAGAAGATATTGACTGAACCACTGATAGTTTGTGCATTAAAATTTATTTTCCAATCAACTTCCAATTTATCCGTTGTATAAATGCTTGGATCAGAATAAGAAGAATGATTCCGAGTTTTTACCATTCTAGGAACTAAAATGTAAAAATGTGACTAAGGTATAAATACATAATTATACTATAAGATGAATAGGGAAACTAAGCACGTTCGAATAATCAGTCATATACTACTGGAAAATTGCTCTGTAGAAGAACTCAAGCATAGTTTCGGAATTTACATGAGTAGCAAACTTGCTAATAAGTACGTACACAGAAAATAGGACAGCAATACACATAATCAGTCATAAACAACGTAAGTCAAAGAAAATATGCATCCGTATAGGTTGTCACATATCATCTCATTCATTAACGCAAAGTCTGGAACAGATGTACGAGATAACACTAATCATATTCGTAAAAGATGGGTCAAGCTAATGGTAGCGTATATGATAAGGAAAGTGACTAAACACTGCTCTTTCTAAACCCTTTCTCTTATATTTAGATTCGTATCAGAAATGGAATGTCCCTCTCCATTTCTTATTTTGTTAACTTCTTACCACTCATATTGTGAAGTATGGGAACGTGGGCCAAGAATCATTCGCACTGAGTCCCATGCTGATGCTCAATGAGAAAAGACAAACCAGAAAAGGAATTAAAAGCATGACGCAACATTAAAACTTGAGATCTATGGGATAAACAACGAACGTATTGATCCATTCCTTCCCATTTTGGGGTGTGAAACGTGAGGTTTCAAACCACTGATCCCGATTATTGAGAGTACCCTGATCAGAGTTTGGACCTCTTTACAACCCTTGGACTGACAGTGGACTAATAGTACATGTTCGGGTGCCGCAAGATTCCTTTGAACCTAATTCTTCAACAGTTAGAGTTAAATGGACAGTGATCAGATGGTTAAAGTACTCTATTTTTATCCATTAAAGTAGGAACCTAGCTCAAATAACTTTTTCTGAGCGGTTGAGTAATGTCATTAGGCTGTGGTGTCACTGCTGTGTAGCTTAAGATTGACTACAGAAAACTGTACTGAATGAATTACATTGTTGTAGTGTTTGTATGAACTAATGACTCATTTGTACTTCATGACTGTCTGATTTCGAATTCCAAATATAATACGTTCATTTGTGCTCAACTGGTTGTGTTTGGCCTAAATGTGCTATTTTGGGGATTCCTAGTTCGCATAATAATTTATATACTTCTAATCATCGCATTGGTGTCGATATGGGATCTGTGATGGAACAGTTGAACATATATTCAAATTTGGATGCTTTTGAGGATTATATGGAAAGGTTCGAAATCTGGACTACAACCAAGGAAGATGTTGAGGACGTTAATATTGTGGCATATTTCCTTATATTTATCAGAAGAGAAGCCTAAAGTTAAACAAAAACTTTGGGATTTCCAGAAAAGCCTATTTCACTTTCATATGCAACTCTCAACGGGGTTCTAATACTAAACCATATAAAGTGTACAAATTCCGAATATGGTAAAGGAGAAAAATTTCATAAAATGATTCGTTAGGATTCTACTGCATTATTGCGTCATCCCAACCCGATATGTATTCAGACAAAAATTCATTGAGTTGCGAAGCAGGTCACGAAGATGAACACAAGTTTGGAAAATCTTTGTCCTGTTGCAAATTTCACTCATGTAATTTATGTTTATTCCGTTATGCTAAATGCTTTAAATATGATCAGATTGGATACATTCAAGTAGTTTGTAATACTACTGTTCATTTCGCTGCAAGTAGTGCTAAACTTTGTATCAGATACTATTAAGTGCTTTTAAAGACCATTTATCTTGAGTCGTGAATTCAAAAAACTATAAACACAAACCAGTCCAAAATTAAATGGAACTCAAAATCACTGAGACAAAAACTTCTAGTCAATCAACTTATCAGATTTCTCATGTTATTTTACCAGATGTCATTTGTTCTAATGATTCACATGTCTGTGATGAAATTTCTACAATCTAGATCATGCAGTCTGTGTCCAATACACAATCTAACAAATATACAGTGAAACTACAGAGACGTTCAATCGATTAAAGAAACTTAGGTTCTAATTTAAGCTGCGGCGGTTGGTATTTTTATGAATTAATGATTCTTTCGTACTTAATCCTCCTCCTGATTTCGAATTTCAAATACAACACGTCCGTTCGTGCTCACCTAGTTCTTCTTGGTGTAAATTGCACTATTTCTGGGATTCCAGATTCGTATAATATTTCTAAGTATCACAACTGCAATTGATGAAAACACGTACAATTCACCCTAGGTACTAACGCAGAAAATTACATATGACCAAGACACACAAAATATCGTAGTTAGGGTGAGCTACAGCCTTAGTAATGCGCAAAAAAGCTTTACTATTAAGGTGTTTCATTGCTCTAGTGTGAATAATTAATCATTTATGCAACGGCATTCTTAATGGAAAAAGTACTATACCACTGACCCATATTAAATGACCTCTGAATAACTACTTACTCCAAGAAATACGTTATGTAGGTATTAGTTAAAGACTAATGTCTAATGATCAAAAAGTATGTTACAAAGTCGTCGTTTGCTTGTTGTTGTAAACAAAGTGTAACAGAATTTCACTGCATTTCAACTCTGAAGAGCACAAGGACCTACTTTATTACCAAAAATATTTTAATAAGTTGCGTTAAGCAACTATAATGGATGTCAATCAACTTGAGTTGCGACACTTCAAGATTTTTTTCCAAAACGTTAACTGAGAACATAGATCACAATCTCTTGTTCATTAAGACCATCTATCATTGACCTCTTATAGATACTAATCTATGTCAATCCGTTCTACAGACATACGAATCTCGCTCACCATAGTGTGCCAAAAGCCTGCAATGTTCGCTAGCCAGTCTTTTCATAGGTAATAAAATCAAATGATTTAAGATAGCACGCATTAACCCTTTAGTATGCTCTAAACCCAACAAGATGAGTTGTATTTCAGCTAAAACTTACGGAAATTATTCAATATGTACACTTGACCTTTACTTTCAAAACGGTTCAAACGGTTGTGAACGGAATGGTTTAAATGGTTCTGGGTATAATAAAAGAAGCTTTCACTTAACGGGCTTCCGTATCTAGTGGTAATAAATTCTTGATGCCTCCAGGTAAGAACCTAGGTAATCTTAACAATAAAAGAGAAAGGAAAGACTAGCAAATCCTAGTGGGATACTGTACTTATTCCCTAAGAATATATCAAGTTTCCTCCTAAAGAACTCCTGGGAAGTGGCTTGGACTAGCTCAATTGGCAGAGAGTTCATATATTTAACTACCCTTAAGGAGTAGAAGGTGTGCCTTTTGTTCATCCTGTTATATTGTTTCTGTAGTTTCTGCGTGCTAATCCTAAGGTTTGTCTTAGGATTAAAATTAAGTGTGTTTAAGGGGATGTTCATTAGTGTTCAGGGTGCTTTACGTCATTAGCAGGTCACCTCTAAGACGCCTGAACTTTGATGGGTAAAAACTCAGTGATTGGAGGTGCTGTTCATAAGACTTGAATTTAGATCACCGAACTGATTTCGTGGCTCGTCAAAAACGTTCCAGTGTGTCATTATCCTTTTGGAGTGAGGGGATGAAAACTATGATTCCACACTATAAATGCGATCAAACAAGACTGTTGGAGATCAGGTGGAAAGTTCTTCTATCAGAATGGCCAGAAATGCACTTCAACGTTATCATTCTAAGATTTTCCAGAAAAATGTTTTTGCCGCAGTTGGCGTATGATTTCAGATCATGAGAAATCAAAACTCCCAGATCTTTTTCAACTTGAGATATCTCAAGGGGATTTGCCTAGTTACATTGTGCCTCGAATGGACTACGTTACATTTTGAAGTGTTGCAGAAAAGTCTGTTGTTTTCTACTTAACTTTGAAGTCGAGTTAGATCCTCTTGATTTGTCAAAATATCTCCATGTCTGCAAACGTCTCACCAGAGTCTCACATTGCCAGCAAAAGGTAATAAATTAAACGGTGCCTGCTGGAGAAAGTCGTAGTACTGAAACTTGGTTGACACCACCAGCCTATATTGCGGTCTGACAATAATTGAAGTTAACCCTTCTGATACACCAATTCAGTACTCAGATTCAGCCCTGAAAGTCCTGTTGAGTTGTAGGTGGAGCTCTCGTCGATATAGTTGGTGTGAGCCAGTTGAAATGTCCGGAAGTACTGTTTCGCCAGAAGGTTGATGACGTCACCGTTATTGTTGGTCGGGCCATTAGGACCTAGCAATTAGAGGACTCAGGTCTTGGCTTTTAGGAGAGAGGCTGCATGACTAAATAAGCTTTTCGGATTGGAGACAAATTTATCGACTAGCTTCATTTGATACTAAAGCCTGTCTTTTCCTTTTGCATTTTCTCATTGGTTCCGTGATTTTTGAAACTACCTACATGTGCTGTTGTTAATGGTTCATTTGCATTCCTCCCAGTAAAGCCTTTCGCATCTAAGCACATCAATGGTGCAACTCTTGATGACTGTAAGTTGCTTGTAGATTTTTGGGACCGTTTATAGCACTGTTTTGTAGCACATAAGATCATGTGCAATAACAAGTCCCAATGAGTGTCCTCATCAAGTTGAGGGTAGGCTTCTCAATCCACGTACTGTAGATTGTCCTCATACAACCATTTTTAATTCCAACACTTGTTGACGTTAGGATGAATTCGCTCAGTTTTGCAGATAATATTGATGGCTATGACGGAGTGATCACTTTTACCCAAGGTAGCCAAGATTGAGAGGTTGTCAATTAGGAATTCTCCACTCGCGAAAATACAGTCTAAGAATAATGGTATCTGACTTTTTTACCAGCCAGTTACCAGCTTCACGTTTTCGACTAATCCCAGGTCTCTTATGAAGTTGAAAAACCGAGCTTCATTAGAGTTGCCGTCTCCACTGTACGTATGTTCGACGAAGTTGACTTTAGGAAGATTGAAGTTTCCTAGAATCAGGACATGAGTGTATCCGAGACGAATGGAGGCAGATAATCCCTCCAGTGTACAATCGTAGTGCGCGGCGTCAGCAGTGAGCTTCCTGAATATGACTTTAACTAGAAACCTCGAGGTGTTCGATAATCTTATTAAACGTCACACAGATCCACTATGATTGATGAATTTTAGGGTGTACACTTGATGTGCTACCTAAGCAAGATCGTAGGTACAGGGCCACTCCACCTCCGTTACTGTTTTTCTCTAGTTTCGAAACAAAGACATACTATCCATCGCTAGTTCCTGATCTGTAATTAAAGAAAGAAATCTATGTTTCAGGTATTATCATTGCATAGTTCATCAACTTACCGACTTTATTCGGCAAACTCGTGGCGTTCATATATAAGCAGTCTGTATTTTCAGTTTGAAACGCGTGAGCTTACTCGTTTTGTATATCTGAATGAGCATTAGGTGAATGGACAGACAATCTACGTAAACGATATTTATCAAATATGTATCTTCTGTTCTATCTACGTGTTTCCCATGATCTTGACAGTCTACAAATGTAATAGTCAGGTTCGAGTGATTGATTCTTGCAACGTGTTACCTGTCCGGATGCATGTGGAGTCCATTCGGTAACCGATGTCTGATGATACAAAATCCTTAGGGAGTGACAGCTGCTACACAGGAGGACAAGAAGACTAATTTCATGGACCAGGATCTTGAATTTCCGACTTCATTAAGTAATATCACCAATCGTTTGATTAAAATGCCCTTCAAAAATTTTTTTGTGATTTCTCAATCCGCAATATCATAGTCTGCATGGTCAGGGTTCGCCTTTTCTGGGACACCTCGAATAATGCTATTTCTTCCACGAAAGAGTGCTTCTTGACATTCTTTGGGGATGCTCATGGCAACACATTAACACACAACGATCAGGTGTTGGGGAACACAATTTTGACGAGTGAATTCAGCACTGTTGATGTTATGATGGTGATAAGCTTCGGCATATCCTTTCTAGTTACGACGCGTGTACTAATGACGTCGTGGATCCTCTTCTTTACTTGATTGCTTGTCTTCGTTTATTCATTTCAGGACTCCCTTACTCAGATTTGCTGACAACTTTTCATAGACCTGTCAAGGGAGGGGTGATCTTATCCGCAACGCAACCATGTAAACTTAATGTACCGGTCATCTGTGCGTTCAAGTAACCACAGATTTTGACATTTCATAATGTATTTTTAATTAAATAACTAGATTATATAGCTAATTTTGATCTTTTTTCATATTTTTATTCGCCACGTTCGACTACGTTACACTGCACGTCCATTGCATACTGGAATGATATCTCAAGTCATAGTGAGTTTATTCACATAGTTGATTGTTTCCAGATAGACTGTCAGTGCATGATTTTACTGTAGAAAGGTTTATTGTACTATAAACTATGTTTTTATGAACAACTGCCTGTTGTCGTCAGTCGGAAAGCAATATATATATTCTTTGTCTTCTGTTCGGTAAGTTCAATTGGCCTATATTTCGTGTTTTTGTTTTATCGTCTTAATTATGTCCATTTAACTACTTTAAGCAATATGCCTGTGCAAATGAAACAATAACTATGACACTTGCTTAGTTTAGTATTCTTGGTTGTCGTACAATTCAGTTTAGTTGAAAGAATTATGGTATACTTAAGTATAGTGCTTGAAGTCTGTAACGAAACAGATCAGCCTAGTAAGTAGAGTTGCCTGTTTCTGATGAGTATACTGATTCAAATCAGTCTGATTAAAAATAGGAAAAAAGTGCTTTTGGTACTGTTGCTGTCATACATTATAAGATAGCGATAAGTATGTTTGGTGTTTATTTCTAGATTGTACATCTATCACTGACCATATTTCATGATCACTGTCATTAAACAATTTCCCCAGCAATAACATCGGTAGCAGGATAGCTAAGTATCTGAGCTTTTATTTGCCCGTAGAAGAGCAGTATACAGTCTTAGAAAATGAGTGTTCTGTATTTCAATTAAATGCAGTTGGCTGTGGACAAATGTTAAGAATCTTTTTGACAACTAGGACTTTTAGTTCATCAAACACTAACTCTGCTTGTATGTCTCCCTGTTAAACTAGATGCAGATACATGGTAATACTTAAATGAGAGCAAAATAATAAAAGCATTGAGATACGGTATTAAGTCCATGTTATGCTTTGCACAATAAATAGCTGACCTGACCTAATATTCATGAACTAAAGGTAAATCACAACTGCATAAATTCTTTGCTAAAATACATGTAATTTGGTTATTTATCTATTCCACATTTCTGACTAAATTCATTACTGTTTTCTCATTTAGAATGCAACAGGACTGAGTCTTCACAGATGTTAAGAACTGTTTCGCCCTTAGAACTATGGCCCTATGGATCTGTTTACGGGAGACCCAACTAACAGCAGATTATAAAAAGGATGCTGGATGTCCATTTTAATCTCACAACCACTTCCAGTACTTTTTGAGTTACTTCTCTTACCCTTTCGTTTGGAAAAAACAACAAAAACTGCAGCTTAACATTACAAATGCAACTTTTAGACTGGAACTTGGTTTAAACCTTTGTTTCATATTCGATTCTTAATGAAAGTTCTGGAATAAATTTTTGAACCTAATGCTACTTTGTTTTATCTACTTAATCGTTGCAAGAAACTTGTGATAATCGAGCCTCTCATCACCTAATTCATGTGTTCAGGCTTCCGTGTCTATTAGCAGGGGATCACCAAAACCTCCAAGCAGGAACCTAGGTATGTTAACAATAAAAGATCCAGTCGCCTCCCAAATGACTCCTGGGAAGTCGCTTGGACTAGTTCGGCGAGCAGCGAATTCCAGCATTCGACAACTCTTAAGGAGTAGAAGTTGCGTCTACAGTCCATTCTGCTATGCCGTGTCTCTAGTTTCTGGGACTAAGCTCAAATAGGTGTTTAAGAAAATGTCCAGAAGTGTTAAGGATCCTGTAAGTAAATAGGTTACCTCTAAGACGTCTATACTTTAATGAGTAGAGGTTAAGTGATTGGAGGCGCTCTTCATAAGGTGATTTGGTGCATATCTCCGTCACTTTCTTAGGAAACCTACAGGCTCGGGTCCTTTCACAACTTATTCTAGCCACCGTGAGTTGCCACGAAAACTGATGGATGGACACGCGTTACACATCCTAACCGTCCCTGCATCTAATCTCATAGCTTCTTATTCAAATGTCATATGATAAGTAAGTAATGCTTCTACCGACACTAATGGAACACGAGTAATTCAAAGGCACCCTGTATGGTACTTTACATTGGTCTACGCACTCACTTAGCTCTTTAGTGGGAATATTACTACAGTCCTGCTAAAAAACCAATGAACCCCCCTACCACCATCAAAACAATAAGTCTGTATTTGCTGCATATAGCAATTTTATTTTTCAGAAGATATAACAGTAAGAATTGGAGTAAAATAACAATATACAACAGATGCACGTGGTACATGTCTTCATCGATCATCTGAAATAGAGAATACGGATATTAGCTTAACATGCTTATTTAGAAAGACTAGTGTTTACTTTGAACTTACTGTGTGAGAAAGTTATACTGGAACTGTGAATAATGTAGGAATCTAGTCTCCCAGGGCGTACGAAGCACTCAAACTGGAAGACAGTTGTCACAAATTATTTCGAATATGAAGTTGAGAATTCGCAAGTACTTTTCATCGTAAAGGTGAACATATTAGATAACGGTTGACATCATACCGTAAAAATAACAAATTTGCGAGTGGTGAATTATGGTCTATAAAAAGCTGAGCTTAATAACAGTTAGTTACCTTTTTACTCCCTGATCATGACCCTTCGGCTTCCTTTTGTGGCCGAAACAGCAAACATACACCACACACTGATAGCAGATTTCCGGCTTTTCAATGTTAAGCTTGCTTTAACGCACTACGTAATGCGTACAACCCCTCCATTACTGCTATGTGGCATATTTTTTCATAACAAACCATCTGCAATAGATTGGTAGCATCTGTGGTTGTCGGAAGCCTGGGTACTTTCGAAAACAATACTGACATCCCCTACTGCTAGGCACTAAGTATTAGTTTGACTCGTTGGTGGGATATTGTTGTCCGCAATACTGAAGAAAATTAAAAACCGGAAATTGTTCCCTTTCATTTTGCCGATAACATCATAAAGGACAGTTAGGAATGAACACGCGGACAGTTAGTCACAGGAGGCAGCAACAGTTATTTCAGCTAAGAAAAAACGAACTTCGGTTTTGGATATCTAGAAAACAAGTCAAAACAAAACCGATTTTCATTTTAAAACATAAGACTAACCAGCTTGACTGAAGAAATACATTGACTAGAGTAGAAGCAGCAAAAACCCAAAAAACAATGCTGATTCGAAGTAAATTTCACACCAACATGTAGAACATTACACTAACTGCGGCATCTTAGCACATTGAAACATTAATTACATAGCTACACAAAAGAAATAGCTAAAAGAAGCACAGAGCGAAGATAGCCGACCGCCATTACGTACAAAGATGGCTGGTATAATAATTCCCGCCACATTCTGATTGGTTGCTAAGCTGAAGGGCACATTTACGAAATTGAGTTGCGTTTAATTGCAGCCCAAGGGAGCTCTGATGTTGCTCAGCAGATCCTCAGCATTCATATTGGATGTGCCAAATATCCAAATCCGATCTGACTTATTTTGTTTGTTGTTATCAGTTACTGTAAGATCTGTGCATGCCTCGAGAAGACAACCTTTGAAGTCGTCACACTGAACGCCACGGGTGAGAGCAAAACTGCATCCAGGCCGCTCACATGAGCTCTTCATGACTGTTACGAGAGAACCAAAGACATTTGACTGATCAAAACCTTTATATTAAATATTATTAACTTCACAGTTTTTTGGATGTATTTGTTTTCCTCAACTTCTGTTTATATCATTATTTTCGGACATTTCGGCTTCTTTTGTCTTTGGTTCGATATTTGGGAGTTTTTGCTCCGGAAACCTTCGAAACTGGAGGACGACATTTGGGTCGACCATTTGTAAATTGCGAATAAATTTGCGTACCTGAATTGGAGTTTGGTTCTATTGTTAACTTGGGTTTGTAAATTGCAAATAGATCGATATACCGTACTTCAATGGCGGGAACGAGCAAGAACTTAGACGTAATAATGACTATGGTGAGATGTGAGCTGTTAGATAGATCCTAGCAAACGTTTACAACCGTAAAACAAAAAACAGAACGCTCGAAACGGGTAAAACGGATCAAACGGTGATATAGGAGATTAGGATATACCAAAACTAACCTCGACATGAATAACTATAATGACCGAGTAGTAGGCTGGATCGAAACCACAGTTAACAATTAACTCGGTTCAAAATCATAAATAAAAGTGGTCTGCCGAACATTAAGCTCAAGACAGTCTCTCTGGAACGAAAATGATATTTTTGTCGCCTAAAAACAACTGAAGTTTCAGTAATACTAATCATGTTAGGACGAAACCTACAGTTCGTAAGGCGCGCACGTATTGAAGAAGCCTTTTTTAATAGGCTTTCGGGTCCACTAGCAGCGGGGTGTCGTTGGCTTTAGGTGGCTGCCTATTTATACTGACCAAGAAAAAGAGAAATATCAGTAAATTACAATAAAGCACTATCCTGAGTCCTTAAGAATAAATTATATGACATCCAATATATACAATATCTCTGTCACGAGCTTTTATTAATCGACTGATTTATTTGTACTTGCTTCTCGTTGTTTCGGTACGGTTACGAGTGCGTAGTAATGTTCAATAAGTGGTGGCATTGGACCCTAGCCACGCAACCTTTGAAGCAGAACATATAATTACTGAAAAGACTTGTATTTCACAATTGACACGAAGAAATGGTAGACCAAGAAAAGCGGGAACGTCATTTCAGCTTGATCGGATGGCATGGCTCAGCCCCGCAAGCGTGGTCATTCTTGTGTAACCTATCTCTTTCATTCATATTAAATATGTTATTTACAGTCTAAATGTGTACTCTACCATATTTTGGTAATTGTTACGATACGATGAGTCAGTCTAGATAATGATGTGACTTCCACGTAAGATACTATAGATTAGACAGTTAAATCATGTAAAATCTACAATTTTATCATTAGGTCTATTACTAGAGCAGTACTATTAACAAAGTACATCGTAGTTCTACAGTCTAACCGCTTGACTGCACTAATTCTTGCCAGTTCGGTAGCTATACAGGGATTTGTATGTCATGTGATTTGAGTGGGTACGTTTTTCCCTGGGTAGTAGGCACTCTGGTTACGAGCAGCTATCGCATCACCAGGCATGAGGTTTGTTGGTCGCAATGTGAAAATAGTAAAGTAATAATTGGAATTATTTGGTAATGTTTAAGGCAACGGAATTGAAAGAATTAAGGGGGAGACGGAGATGATAATAAACGAGATAGGAACCAGTTGCTGATATACACTAATGAAAACCGTGGTAATTTATGGGACATGCAGCTGATCATAACCTGTTTCTTCAACCTATTCTGACTAACATAGTTCTGCAATAATGTTACTTGTGTCGTCATAATACCTGGATACGACGGTGTAATTTAACTTCAGTGTTAGCCGTGAGGTCTGACGTCGATGAAAACTGGATAGCTCGTTAATCTCATCGGCACTAGTAAATCCTCAATCATTGACATGGATCACCTAGGTTGGTAATCTACAACTTCATTATAGGACGACATGAGGATTGAGATAATTAGAGAGAATCCCATAAAGTTCAAGCCATGGATTCGAAACCTCAATAAAAACGGTTCCTTACTATGACATTTTAAGGTCCTGTACGATTGAAATATCTTTTATATAACAGCGTGCTCATTGGATGTGACCAAACGCAAGTGATTAATAAGTGAGATATCATGGCCACCTGATCAGAGAGTACAAAAATAGTGCCTTCGGATTGTGTAGCTCCAAAGTCACATATATTATGCGGTTGTATTATGCCTGGCAACCTTTTCTGATAAGGATTTTTCAAAAGACAACGTAGATGAGCTTGTAGTGTGGTGTCGAGTCCCAGTTGACTATGAACACCACTACAAAGGAATGCGTGCCAGGATATCCATAAAATCCCTCGGAAGGCAGTTAATGGACCAAGTCGAGATGTATTTGCTGGCGATCTCATGGTATCGAAGGAAAAACGAGATCGTGCCAGGATACAAGCTTGGTTACAGAGCGTAACGGAATTCGCACGAGTCACAATCGAAGTGAGTATAATGGATGTTTTTAGCACAGTTAGACAAAGAGCACATTAAACAGTCACTGGTACAATTGGTTATAATAATAACTGTTTTCAATAAACCGATCGTGTTCTCGCGATAAAAGTGAGTCACTACAAGCTCATGTTGAAAGTAATCAGCCATTCGTGATAACCATATCGACGAGGATAAATTATGGTACGTATGTGAGAAGACTCCCTAGTCTACTGATGTATTTATTCTCCTGTGTTAAAAGATGGAAGTTTTCGAAACATCTCAAGTTCGACGCGTTCAAAATCTTTAGAAGCTACTGTACACTTAGGAATTCAACACGCTTTATAATAACACCAGATAATATTAAGTACGAAAAAAGTATCTCTTAAAAAAGTGGCAAGATAAAATCCCAGACTCGTTTAATCAAGTTTGCGAATGAGAAAAGACTCACATATAGCTTGTTAAGAAAATAGTTTGCTCCGAAGCAAACTTGCCCATACCGTTACACCCATTAATAAAGAGGGTAATAAGGTTGAAGCTTTCAATTAGAACTCGACTTACTTACTCTCCAAGACTGGGAAAGTTGTGGTAAGAATCATAGGGTAAGTCAGGTGTTATTAAGATGAAATCCTTTTCCTTTTAAACCTTCAACACAGATTACTTCAAGATAGATTACATTAAAAGGACCAGTCGAGAAACGTAAGTTATTGAACTTTATCAATGGGGCATAATTGTCGTCAGTGTATAAGATACAAATATTTCCAAGGCATTTGACAACACCGATCACATGACTGTTTGACTGAAAACGAAGTCATTTGGTATTATTAGGTGCTTGATTACGATGCCGAAGGACTAGCTACTGGACGACTACAGGCTTCTGGAATTCAATCTGTTCTGTCGTATTGATTCACAACATCAAACTGAGGACTACTTTTTCTGTAATCGTTTGTCAGTAGTTTTCGAAGTCATTTGCAGAATAACTTGAGACTCAAGGTGAAATCGAAGGTAACATAGATGTTCTGAGTTTTTAAGGAAGCTTGATTGAAATAAATGGATGCAAAGAGAAATAGAAGTACCTTTACTATGTAAAAATGTTGGCCAGCTCACCGAGAACCGAACTCACACGCCTTAATGTTTAAAAAGATATGAAGTTCTATAACACTCACAATCCTCTGTCATAATAGTTTACTACAACCTTTCAGTTTCAGTTTCAAAAACTGAAACATCATTAAAAAGAACACTGAAAAATAGGCATAAAATTAAAGGGAAATACCACGTGATCATTAGTTACGCAATGGAATTCACACAAGGAGGTGAATGTGAAAAGCGATCTTGTTATTTTTTCCGATGGAGATTTGATATTTACTCTAGTCCTAATAGTGATTAAGCAAACTACTCACAGAATTTTCCCCGAAGCACTTTATAACTAATATTTTACTCCTTGTGAGCTCTTGAAAGATTGACGAAACAATCCTCAAGGAAAGATTCGAAGAAAATAATAATTATTCAATTTTACCCTAAAAAGTCAATGTTAGCTAAATTAGTAATATTGGATTCTAGATGATCTTAGAGTCCTGTTCAAACGTATACGTAACGGTGAGTTTCTCAACTCCGTCTAATTTGTTTTGTTGTATTTATCGACATGCCTTTCATATTTTAGATTGTCGTATTCGTAGACAAAATTCATACTCAGCTCAGGCTTTGACGTATGACAGTTATAGTGTTTTTCAAAAATCAAATCTAATGTGTAGCAGTAGAATTGTAGTCCCTGGGGACCTTATATCCGCTTTAGACGTCAATAAGAAAAGTGGGTCGTCGACGTACTGTTGCTCGGGGAATATACTGTCAAGTGCATTTGGATATGTCAAGGAGGAATCACATACGGACGGATCAGTATGTTCATCCATTAATTCGTAGCTTATGTTAGAAAACATTTTCAGTTGTGCCGTTGAAAACTTCTGGCATAGTTCCTTACACCGGGTCAGTTGTGTTGGCCAAAGTAAGTTAGTTAAGCGTTCCTTTAACGGCCTCTTTGTTTGTAATGCATACTAACCATTCAATCAGCTAAGTGGTGGTACAGGTTACATATCTATTTCTCTGTCTGTTTATTAGTTCTGTATGTTTATTTCAAGGTTAAAATACTGTTTCCAAAACTTCTACATCTAGTTAGGTGTGTAAGTTTGCATATGGTCCCTGTTTTCTTAAGGTAAAAACTAAAATATCTTCAATTAGAATCTATCCTTTATCGTTTTATATCCCCAAACATTAAGACTCTAATGATGCATATCGTAGTCTAAAGTGTGACAGGTAGATATTCGTATCAACTTTCTAATTATTTTTAAATAAGCTTCGAATTAGACACTCGTTAATTGACTACTTTAAAGAGTTCAGGTTGAAAAAAGAAATAATGGCATTACAGTATCATGTAATGGATCACTGAAAAAATAGGAAATAGGGATCTGTATAATTATTTTCATAGATGATATACTGTCAGCTCTCTCCACAGTATGATATTTACTAACACCTACCCACATATACAAAACTTCACTATTCCCAGCAATTCACAAGTTAGTGCAATTACGGGCTCTTGCCAGTTTCATTCTTTGCCCCGAAGTAATGGATTGGTCGAACCGCTCAACTTTCCACTACAGATTTGAGTATCACTGCGCTTGAATCTATACAACTGAGTATTACCACCAAATCACAGAGTCTCAAAACCAATGGACTAAATCTGGTCCTTGTTACTAAGTTACATCAATTCACTATCACATTCAATGAGCCATAAATACATTACAAACGTTTTCATCGAACATTATGGTTTCGTATGCTAGTGCTACATTCTTTATCCTTCTCCCCTCTCATCATATGCTTAGTTAGATTGTATATCAGTTTACGTAATGGTTATCACCATACCTTAGTTTTCTGCATATTCATAGTATCAATAATTAGTTTATGTTCCTTGAATGATTTAAAACCATGATCAAAAGAAAGATGAAATGGATAATTATTTGTTTTACTCTTTTTGAAAACATTGAAAGCCCTCAACCTCTTTAATTAAGTTTGACTTTTCACCATAGGTTTCTAGTATTACACGAAGATTTGTTCGCTGCGATATCGTCGCGATTGGAGAAGTTTGCCTTGCCGGACCATTCAAAGGTCTCATAAGACGTGAAGATATTCGTGCTACGCAACGCGATCAAGCAGAACCAGGCTGTTGTTTTAGACCAGGAGATATTGTTCGAGCTCGTGTAATTAATCTCTTGGGTCCTGGAGCATATACCAACACTGGTTCCTTTATGTCTAGCACTTCACCACAGACGTTATCCACTTTGTTAACTACTCAGGCTATATCCTGTTCAGTGGCGGCCACCAATGATGCAAACATAAGCGGCTCCAATTCTGTTTGTCTTCTATCTACTGCTGAGCCTGATTTAGGCGTGGTCCTTGGTCTTGGAAGGTCTCCTGATAACAGCTTTCTCGAACTTCTTGGCAGTACAAGTGGCTCTCCCCTTGTTCCTGTTGGATGGACTGAGATGCTATGTCCTCACACACTTACTCGATACCCTCGAAAAGTTGCTCGTGTGCCAGATGAACTTATTACTCAGTTGATTTGTGCTCAAATTGAATAAATTATTTCATATAAAATTTGTTCTGCTTATATGAATAATTTTGTGTGCCAATTTCTTAAGTTATTTGTTCGTAATACAGCTCTTAGATGTTTTGGAAAATCTGTCTTGTTGTCTTATCCATTATCTTACTCCTAATCAGAAGCACACTATAAATATTTACGCGCTATCCATTTATGTCCTGCTTTTGTCTGAGGTGGATATTCTTTGTATTACTGAACCTTGGAACTTTCAAACAATCAAATCCATTGTTCTATTAATTGCTCGCAAACCAGGTTAACTTGGTGGAATATTTACAAAAGTATTACTTGTTAGTTGTCTATTGTAGCAATAATTACCAATCTTCAATAAATAAATAATACAGACGCTATAGTGTAGATCATGATTCGAAGTAATATCAGTCTAAATTACTATACCTTTCAACTATACATTTAAAATGGACTCAAGAACATGAGAACAAACAAGAGAAGCTGTATCCTTTCACCCTAGCTACTACAGTTCTAAGTTTGGAGTGCGTTTAATCATTTTTGGGGAATGTCACAGGTTTGTTGGTTATTCAAGTGATTTCAAGACTTCTGAACTTATTGTCTTCTTTTACCAATAAATATTGATGACATAAGTTTCAGCATACAAGTAATTTAAACAGTAATAATTGACTCTGGGCAAGTAGTCAGTTAAGTAGTATTTTTGCTTTACGTGACCACTTTCTAAATAATAAACTATGATTGACTATTTTCGTTTCATCCTACTTATATTTAAGGTTTGAAATAAGCGATAACGTTTTCATACGTTTCCATAGATTCTCAATCTGTCTCTAAGCCTGTAGTGTCTCAAGTTATTACACTGATAGTGTGAAATTATGATATCTGGTCCATTTTGTTTGTTGGTTCATCTTTCTATACTGTCTCCTCAATCCCGATGAAATATCACTGGGCATTTTTGTGGAGATTTTGCCAGTAATTCTTAAAGTTACCAAAAAATTTGACACTTCTAGTTGAATGTTCCATGTACTTGTTGTGCTAATGAGGTGTGGCAACCTGGACCGATGCATATGTGTGCTTGGTGCTACGTTGTACCTGACTGACGTAGTAGTTCGTTTGAATATTTTCGTCTCATAAACTGACATCGCTGGCAAACATGACACTTTGTGGTCTGTTGGTAATGTGCGTACAAGTAATACTTCTCAACGTAATAAAGTAAGTGGGATGGAAAGTGAATTAAAGTCGAGTCATCGCAAAGCTAGAAGGGTTGTGTGATGACTGCTTGTTCCCAGTCTTAGTATTAGCTCCCAATTTTTTTCGCACACCAGGCATTTCATTTTTATTCCAAAAATATGATTTATCCCTTTACATCAACTTATTTCTATCTTCGTACACCTTTTCTTTAATTTTCTGAACGTTTATTAGCTCATGTCACTTCTCATTTACCAAGTTCTCATCTACATTGTACAATATACGTGCTATTTCTGTAAAATGTTTCTTAAATTGATCCAACGGTTTAAGAATGGATCGTGCTTGTTTGTAGTCTCTAACCTGAGTTTGTATTGATTTTAAATAGTACGTGGGTCAGTAGGTTGGTTTAATGACCTGTTGAAATAAAACTCCGATACTTATAAAGTAAATGACTAAGTTTTATCCCTCTAATGTATATGTTGTTGTTTTAATAATTTTGAAAGTAACTAGATGTACAGCAAATTTCCACCAATAACATGTAAATTTACCGAAATATAACAATTTAGATATATTGTGTGGAATGATTTCGACTTTTTGGTCATCGCATTAACTTGAGTTTATGGCTGTACACTTAAGTCAACCACAAAAAGTTTTCACTTGAAAGTCAACTAACTTATTATCAAAATGGTGACATATGTAAACAAACTAACATTTCAGACCTTGTTTACAGGCCGGAGTTCGAACCACGGAACTAGCCGCAATCCTTTGTGCTACCTTTGAAAATGTCCAGGGGACTGTGATCGCCTATCAGTATCCACACAACTATGTATCCCCGGTATGTTTTCCTTTAGTTATATATGTTACCCAGTATTTTAAAATTTATTTCCAGTTCCTAAAAGTTTGTAGATTTTGATCCAAGCTTAAATGGCTTGTCTACACTAATCAGTTTAGTGGAGAAATCAACTTTGCTGGCTATGTTTCACTAAGTAGCTTGTTTTAACATCACTTTTTAACTTCGAAACAAAATGTCAATCTTTGCATCATACTTCGGAAGAGTTATATCCAATATGTTTTTTTATTTGTAATTCAAGAAGCTGCGTATAATAAGATACTAACAAATGGCGCACATATCGTGAAAATACCGTATTATAGCGGAAAGAAATCGTCAAATAAATAACTATATTTTGAAGAATATAGTTAAAATAAACAACTATTACTTCTTGATAGACATATATCTTGCTTTTTGTGGAGAATTTAGTAAAAGATTACATCAATATCACTACTGGTTCCTAATTTGAGATATCTGGTTACGTCTTATACCACTGAGTTGTATAACCTTTGGTACACCACCCGTAGAAGTTTAGTTAGGCTATTCGTGGTTCGACGGCTCTATGTTATAGTTTGTTCACATTTTTTCTTCCGTCTAGTTTCATTGTCAGTGGAGATCACTAGGTAAAAAGGTCACTTGATCGTCGTCTGTAGAACGTAGCTACGCCGCTATAGCCAGTAGATAAAGACTAATTCTTTTTGAATTGCAATATCCACTATACGTGAATATAAGCTGCTTGACATCAACATTAGTTACACTATATTGAAACTAAATATGGACAATTCTATAGAGAGGTCTGAAAGATTATTAAAGATTCCTAACCCCAGCATCCAAGACAAATCGAAAGTGTGGAGTTGAATAGTTATATTGTGCTCCGTTTTGTGTAGTGTTCTGTGTAATGCGAAAATAAATAAGATAGTAGACGGCAAACGTTTTGGTAGCCTAAGCAACAGAATTGATCTCTTTATGATCTTTTCCATATATTGACAACATGGAGTAACCATGAAAAGTTGAGTAATACGGAGCGATATATTTCGTATTTAGACAACTTCAATTATTGGACTTCCTGAGCAAAAATCAATAGCACTTTGGTGTTATCTCTAAATCAATGTATCTCTATTTTACAAAAATGATGCTTAAGATTCACTGCAATTTCAATAAATAGCAAACTGATTTACGACTTAGCATAGTGGTATCTTGTTGCATTATCATCTAATTATCGCTTTGCAAATGAAACTCACACCTGACTGTGTCAAAGCCATATGTGAATAAAAGCCTTTCACAATTAAAATCACTTTTTGTTTGACCTTTAGGTTGTTTCAGTGTTTTATTCACCTATGTGCCTATCTCATTCGTTAGACGTACCTCTTATTACCATGTTCGATGGTTAGCTTCTTGCAGTCAATAATCTTATTATTCTCTACAGTGGTTAGCTTATAACAGACTTCCATTTTCTCATTTGTTTTTTACAGACCCAGTTTAAGGAGATTGGCAACGCTGTTATCCCACGAGCTGAATTAGCTTTCCGGTTAGTAACAATAGAAGCTTTTAGACACTATGTGATTGGCTGCTTGCAACGCATCGAAGGTGTCCAGTATAAGAGAAATACATTGCAGTTCAATATATGTCTTGTCATTAAACCAAAAGCAACTGCTAATCAGGATGATATATCACACTGGCAGTTCTGGGACGATTATTCAGCCGGCGGTTTGAGACCTAACGTCCAAGCAGCTTACGAGGCATTAACACTAAAGATTAATAGATATTTTTATGCTTTAGAAGAACAATGTGGATTTCTGTCTCGCTCATTAGGACATCATGAAGGTGTAGAAAAGTGTGTAAAATTACTCCGCCTTAAATCAATTTACAAACAATTACATGAATCCGGAATGTGTATTCTTTCGTTTCCCAATAGTGGCTCTTTGTACTTACGGGTATGTTTTATCGATCCTATCAATGTCTTAAAATTTATTTCTCAAATGTTATGTATATAACTAACAATCTTCTCGATGCCAGAATTTGTCTCGTTGAAACAGCTGAAGCAAAAAATAAAACAGGCAACTATGGTAGTAATGCGCCAAGGTCATTCCTGTCACTTGACAGCCATGTGAAGCTAAGCTAATCTGGTGTTTGAAAATAGCGTCAACTAGTTCACTAACCTTATATAGACCGTGGTGTAAACTTTGGTATTATTTAGTCAAAATTAGATAACTTCCAATAAATCTAGTACACTGTTTGCGTACTGACATGATATGTAATCAGTGAAGTGGAACTCATACACATACTGAAAGTCGGATGATGACTTTTCAGTTGATGTTCATTGTTTATGAATGTTGTTTGACTTTTTCTTAATCATTATCTTTTGAGGAAGTAAGCATGATATTTAAACTAATTTAACACGATTTTGAGTTTAATTATTTATAAAAATTGATTTCTTCGAAATATTTTCCACTTCATTAAGTTAAATATTTTAGATTTCTTCATATAGTTCCTTTTTTTCTACTAGTTTAGTCCTAGACAGGATCATGGGTCGTATAGCAATTTGTCATTCGATATGTTTGAACTGGTATCTGAGGAGATTTTAAAAGATAATAATGTTGATGATAATGATTGGGGATTAGAATTTGGTCAAAAAATCCGACAGTTCAATCTTCATCATAATAATCAAGTTGTTTTTCCTAATTTCAATCCTCAAAGTGAATCAGAGATTACTGATAATTGTGTGTTTGTTTTAATCGCTTCTCCAACTTATCATCGTCAATCTAAAATGGGTTACAATTTGAATGGTGGTTGGAGACCATTGGATGCTGTGGCTCAACGTGTTTTACCTTATATCAACGGTAGACGACGTTTAATTGAATTGGCTCAGTTAGCTCAATTAGATGTGGCTATAGCTCGTCTATGTTTAATTGAGCTTGCTCGAATAGGATTAGTTCGTGCGTTACCATATCCTACATTTATAATGCAACTTCTTCAAGCTGATAAGTTTCCCAACTCAACACTTATTCCTGGATGGCTAGGTTTACCACGACTGGCCACTCTACTTACAGACTCCTCTCTTAGCAAGATGTGCTTGGAAACTGTGGTAAGCATTTCACTTGCTTTTTTTCTTAGACTTTTGGTTGCACTACTAGCTAAAGTCCATCGTTGGATACCAGTACTAAATGTAGAGTTATTCATCTCAATATACAGACTACTTAATTAGCCATCACATGAACAACGATGACCAATTTAAAAACAAAAATGTAAGGCTTTATTTCAGTAGTTCAATTTCGATAGACTGAAAATCAGATGATTTTCAGTGGTTTATCATATTTACAATGTTTGTTTGCTTAAAACTTGCTACTGTTAGGAATAGAACTATGTGTCTAAAAAAGTATTATGATCGTGACTGCTCGTTTAATTTTGATTAATTCAAACAAGGTTGTCATTCTGCGCTGGGCCACTATTTTTATAGAGTTGTGTTGTTGCTTTCCAAATTATCGTACTTGCAATTCACGCCTAGGTGTTCATATGTTATCTTCCAAAGGCTTCGTGTTCAGTCTGTTAGCAGATTGCTTCGTGTCATACGGCTATCCGAAGCCGTGTTATTTCCATTAAGGTTTCTGGTCAAACGACTGAGTTACGTTCTCGAAATCAAAAAGAATTATTTGTCTAGAATATGGTACCCCTACTGCTACGAAAATATATAAACCTCAATTAGTGCTTATTGCACCAGTGTATAATCAAGGGAAAAATGTTTCTTGTAATAGGTATACAGAAATTCCTTGCAAAAAATATAATAGACTGCATAATAGCTATGTTCAAAATCACAATGCCAGAAAGCGGTCAAAATGGGGCTTAGTATTCGCACCACACTGTAGGTCCTAAGTTTGAGTCCCGCATGCGAAGCCGTGGTTGGACACTGCTGAAGAGCACTATACTAGAACGAAGTGAGTGTCCAGTGTTTCCAGGTTTCTAATGGTGGTCTAACATTGATCAGTTCATGATCTCAAAAAAAAACCGATCTCCAAAACCCTATTCTGACAGGTTACTAACAGCTCAACGAATGCAAAAAAGAATTAAATTACTTATTACAAATATTACGAAGTTTCAATTACAATAATAAGTAAGTTCATTGCTAAAAATTCATAAAAACAGCTATCAATACCACTGAACAACTGGAGGATGTAACTCTCGATACGCTCAAAATGATCGAAAATGAAGTTAGTTACTAAATGTTAATAAGTAGCATAATGTAACGTACAAAAGGTAATCTAATTTAGAAGAAATGGAAATAAAACGATCAAACAAAACTAATACACGGTTTTGAGGAAGATTATATTAAAAGTTTACGAGGGTTTAATGCTTAAAAGGTTACCTTGTGCCTAATGAAATCACTCAAAATAAAACAGTTCTGAGGTTTAGGTTTAAGGTGTTCAGTACAGAAAAAAATCAATTTAAGAAGTTATGAGTATTGAGAAACTGATATAAGTGCTTGTTTTTGGACGTTGTCATTGTTAAGTTTTAGAACTGTATTGATCATTTTATGTTAGGATGTAGACTGTTTGAACTAACACATAAATATTGCTGAGGTTCGGATGAAGGATTCCAGAAAATATATCATACTGAATGGATTTTATGAAATACACTGAAAATTTTTAATTTACGCTTGTGTAGATAAAAGTTTGTCATGGTATTTCTTTTATTGGCTTGACATCTTTCTGTAGTTATCGATAATGATCATAAGTACTATTGTTATATATGTATTTGATTTTTTGTATTGTTTTCTTTACATTCAGATAGTGTTTAATTCAAATCGTCATAAACTACAAAGTTTATGTATTCACGATATTTTCCGTCTGTATACAATCCTTTGTGGTTCATCCAATTTTAGTTTATCATATTTAATTTCAGCCAATCCACATATTCGATTTATTGAATGTTCATCTTACATGAACTCATCATCATCTTCTTCTACATCATCATATCATTCCCTTCCTTTTGTAAGATCATCAAAACTTTGTAATTGTCATGCATCTTATCATCAAACACATCATCACTGTAAAATTAGTTTATTAAGTCTTGTACAATTTGGTGAAGTAAATGGTTTAATAAGACGAATTCAGTGTTATCCTATAAGTGATAAATTAGAATTATCTGCTGAACAACAAATTAAATATCGGATGTCATCATCACTTATGTCATCAAAAGAAGCAATTCCTTCAATGATGACAACAACTACGACAACTCTTACCACAACCAGTAGTAGTACGAGTTCCAATACAAATATGCAACAACAATTAATGCAATTTCAAACTAAAAATTCTTCATCTGTATTACGACATAATTCACGTAAATTTACTAAAAAACCACAAATAATTAATGAACAAACATGGTCTATTTCAAAATCTCTATTAATGGATGGTCAGCATAGTTTAGATTCAATTATTACATTTTTATTAACAAACAATGGTAATACAACAAAATATTCTTCATCTGGATATAAAGTACCAGAATATATTAGTGATTTATTAAATTTATATCGTTTTGATGAAGAATGTCTTACTAGACAAATATCTTATTGTGATCGTGATTTATCTTCGTTTAATAGAACTAAAACTTCTAGTAGTTTCAGTTTTAGTCCTGATGAAACTAATTTTACCATTCATAATAATAATAATAATAATAGTCAAACTGTTGAAGAAGTTATTGTACATGATCGAATATGGTCTAAGTCAGAAAATAATATGACAACATTTGTAGAACCATTAAATTTAGATAAGATAAACTTTATATTACCGGATCTTTATTGGATGTGGCGTTGAAATGATTGATTTTTGTTAACTTATCACTTTTTCTTATTTTATTAATATATTCCTCTTTGATATTTATTCATTGATTTATTTCAACAATACAATGTTGTACAGTGTAAAGTTATAAAATGAACTAATATTATCTTTGGTTTCATTTACTATTATGTAGTTGTTATTAAGATTTTGTTACTTAATAAAACTCTTTCATTCAATTGTTATCTGTTGATTTTTGTACTAACCTCTGTTTTGATTTATTCAATGAAAATCTTGGCCGTAATTCCCTTAAAACCTTTGAATTTTACATTTCATTTATTCTTCTTTATCTTCAGATTATCTTGAATAAGTCTTTTGAGAAATAATTTTAATAAATGGAATACATCCATTATGACATTAAATAAGAAAGAAAGATTAGTTCAGCGAAGAATTCTCTTTTCGGCGAATTCATTTTCAAAGCTGTACAATCACCATGTATAACATAAGTTTATTATCAGTATTATTATCACCCTGTAAAAATAAGTATATATATATTTGCGATTGTACAGCTTTGAAAATGAATTCGCCGAAAAGAGAACTCTTCGTTGAACTAATCTTTCTTTCTTATTAAATAATTTTAAATATGAAATCTTATTAAATAACTTCATTGAATATGTATTCTAGTATTAATTATAAAGCCTATTGTAGAATTATAACAAAATATTGATTGAAAGGAAATGTCTCTTTGTTCAATCTATTCATATCGATATTTGTTTTAATTTATCATTCTTAAATGATTTTAACTTTTGATATTTTGTACAAATTATGAAAATATACATTTTTCTTATGTACAGATATACTCATGGATTCGTTTTTTTTTTGGGGGGGGGGTAGTTCCTTGTTAATTTTATTCTGAATGATATAGAATCAGTCATTTTTTCGTCGTAATAACTTCCACAAACCTTTGTAACTAATGTAGTCAGTTTTGTTATTTCTGGTTCATTTTTAACTAAACAAGAATTTATGTCAGCTGTACACTTATGTAAGAAACCATACAACTTATCATTACGCTAATTAGAAATTCCGTAGTAGTAGCTCATATATTTTGTATCTTTGTCTATCAATTTTTAAAGACTGGAACATGATACCATTAGAATCCTTAAGTAAAACTTATAAAAGGGGACAATATATTACTCATGTTAATGTTTAGTGATCGCTTACTACTCGGAATCAACTTAAGTTGAAAATAAAGACTATTAGATAACAGATTAGTGGTCTAGAGACAACTTAGTCACAGCGCAACCTTAAGTTCCCTTGCCAAAAAAAACAGTCCAATTTTCTGCAGTTTTCAACAAGTGTCTAACTAAAGTTTGTTGGTAATGTGAACCATCTTCAGCTATTTTATCTTCGTTTATTTTAAATAAACCAAATGTATAAAAACGTTTCGTGAGAGATGTTTTGCGGTGGAAAAGTTCGAACTTAAGTGTTAATTATTTAACACTAATCATTTATTGAACGTTAACTAATATTGTGCTACATGGTACTTTTCGGTATTTATGTATCAACTTGCCGATTCAGTCACCAGACTAAATAAACAGACAATGTGATCCATATAGTTGAATGCTATGATATCTGACTGAAGCACTGGGTGACTCGGTCTCGAATCACAAAAAGTATTGGTTTTCTTAAGATTGTAGACGTGCCTTGCTGGAATATGGAAGCTAGCAAGGAATATTAGTTCAAGGTTACCAAGCAATTAAAAGTCGGAAGATTTCCGGAAAACTAGACACTTAGTTCAATAACTACTGAAAAACCAAAGATTGGTATTTAGCTTTATATTTACATCTTGCTCACCAACAAAACCATTCTTCAAACATCAAGCTTTCATATAATCGCTTGAATAGTTTTGCTTAAAATCTGGATACAACAGATTTATGTATTGAACTGCCAATTAGTTCTGTTGGATATTGTTTTATGACATACCACCCATCTAAATAAGTTAATAGAAACGAAGCTTAGTTTAAATCCTTGTGTGAATACTTCGGGATCATTTAGAGGTGATCACTGAATCTAAGATTCATCTACAAATGAATTAAGTAACAGTCTAAATTATAATTAGTTTATTAATTGTAAACTAAGTTTTAAAAGATTGTTACATGATAACTAGATGTAGTAAAATATCCAACTTACGGTTTATTACTTTTTTTTTAGAAATTAAATCTTTTTAAGTTGATTCAGAGTAAACAGCCTAAGTTGTGCTCATTTCTTCGACATTGATCAAATCGAATACACAAATGTAATCTTTTATCGAAGACATGAACACAGCTGAAGTTGAGTTTAACTCTTTAATTAGAATTCATTAATTGAAAAGACAATGATAAATTCGATTTAAGTAAAGTTGTATTAAGTTACAAATGAAAGCTGAATTATCTCATCGAATTTATATATACACATATCACAATAATGATTGGTTAGTAAAGTTAATTATTAGTTACATTGAACTCAGGCATTTGACCCCAAATTGTAGTGAAACAGAAAAAAAAATAACGAACTCAGTAACAAAGTCTATGACATAATATTAATTACTACGTTTTCGCATATATCTTCAGCTTTATGCGTATATATGTCTGTTTGTCATCATAATTGACAATATAGACAAAGATGTCTATTATTCTCTTAACTATTACAGTGCATGATTCTTTATGACATTTTGATTATTTGAATTATACTGTTAATTGTATTGATAATAATCTAATCAAAATGACACATGGTGCATGATCGATTGAATTCAGTGCAGTAATTACTTTTTTAAAGCAAGTCACAAGCGAAATTTTACAGGGCACAAACGTGTATATATGTGTGTAAAGAGAGTTCATCGTCATATTATATAGATATATATAGTGAGTTATTAATTGTAAAGAGCTATGGTCCAAAAGCAGATTATGTAGCCAGACTCATTTTATTTGGAAAAAAAGTGTAAATAATGAGATTTTACATGTGTATATATATATAGTGACACAACATGGTGAATCATTTCGATTGTATAACTAGTCAATTCAGAAGTTGTAATATTGTTATTGATGGTGATGAACATCATAAAATTAATGTTGTTGTAAACATGTTTTATTTTAATGAAAAAAATATAATGATGATTTCGTGCTGTCTATTTGCAACCTGATTGCTTTGAATCATTATTTTAATTTATAAGTTCAAGTGACAAAAAGTTTGAATAATATTAATGATAATGGCAATTATTATTATTTCCCTTTTTTTAGAAAGAATTCAAAACCTTCAGGTTAGAATATCTAGGTTGAGCTGTTTCCAACATTGATTAATTTATAATAATACTCACTGATTATTTATTGCCGATCGATGATATTCGCTCTATATGTTTGAACTTCATTAAAACTTAGAGAATCCCTCTGAAAGTTAATAACGATAATGTATTCTAGTCTGTAATACTTAAAATGGAAATTCTTTCACAACAAATTAGACGCTAGTTTTAAATATTTAATTACAGAGAATCGATATAAAGTTTAAGTTTGGGCTTGTGGCAATAACATCATAACCTTATAATTTTGCAAGTATCTCAAATATATATTATCTAATAAATCCTAGTCAATACATCTGTTCAAGTAACTACAATTCATACCATATATATCTTTACTAAAGTCTCTATTCTCTGTTTGACTTTGATTAGATGTAATTATTTAGTACAAGACCTATTTTTTATGTATAAACGGAACCATTATTTAAAAAATTTCTAAGTGTAGAATAGTTGTATTGTTTAATCTTAATTGAACAGTCAATATTTACATAATTGATGCTATGTTCTATCAATAAGTTTTAAGCACCACAGAAAACTGGTTAACATTTTAAATACCAGACTTTACAGGATCTGGCAATTTTTTTAACCCATAAACAACTTATGCTATGGTAAGACTGATACTACAGAGACATTCCTGTCACAATCATTTTAAATTACACTGTAGATTCAGGAAACTGGTAAGCTATATATTAACTTGATATTTTGATCAAAAACTATCAGAAATAAGGCATTCACTATAACTTTAAAATCGTGCCATTAGGAATTGATACTAATTATAATAAACTATGAAATTATCAGAAACATAATTAACCTTTAGGTTTATATATATATATACTTACGCCTGTTACTCCTCGTGAAGGATCATAGGCCGCTCACCAGCATTCTCCATCCAACCCTGTCCTGTGCAATCCTTTCCAGCTCTTTCCAGTTATTCATCCTTTTTATATCTATTTCCCGACGTAATGTGTTATTTGGCCTTCCACTTTTCCGCTTCCCTTCAGGATTTCAGGTGATATATATATACATATCGGTCATGCACAGATCAAATCGCAGCATTACGGATCATCGTTGAACAATCAGTTGAATGGAACTCGTCACTATATATCAACTTTCTTGACTACGAGGCGTTAGACGGTGTGAATAGGAGAACCTAATTGAACATACTTCGACACTATGGTGTGCATGAAAAAATCATCAGCATCTTAAGGAATTTATAGGACGGACTACAGTGCAAAGTTGTGGATGAAGGATAGTTGACAGATGCACTCCAAGTGGGGACCATAGTCAGAAATAGCTACTTACTCTGTCCCTTTCTCTTTCTTCTGGAAGTTGACTGAATTAGGAAGACCTTGACATCTTAGGGGCAACACAGGATGTAATGAGCTGGCTGGATGCAGCTAGGCGATTTGGACTTCACAGATGATCTGGACCTTCTATCCCATACATACAAACAATTCCAGGTCAAGACAATCAGTGTAGCATCAGCCTCCATATCAGTAGGCCTCGACATTCACAAGGGAAAAAGCGAGATCCTCAAATACAACACGAAGAACACAAACCCAATTACACTTGATGGAGAAATTCTGGATGAGATGGAAACTTTCACGCACCCATCTGGGCAGCATCATCGATGAACAAGGAGAATCCGATGCAAACGTAAAAGTAAGGATCGAGAAAGCAAGGACATTATTCCTACAGTTTAAGAACATATGCAACTCAAAACAATTGTCAACCAATATCAAAGTGAGAATCTTCAATACGAACGTCGAGACAGTTCTATTGTAGGGAGCTGAAACTTTGAGAACTACTGCAACGATCATCAAAAGGGTCCATGTATTTATGAACAATTGTCTACGCAAGATACTGAATATCCGTTGGTCGGACTGAGGAGGAAATTATGTGGAGACCCTGGACATGCATAGAGCACACATTGCGGAAATCATCAGACTGCTCACGAGGCAGGCGCCAACTTGGAATCCTGAAGGGAAAGGGAAAAGAGGAAAGCCGGAGAACACACTGCGTCGAGAATCGGAAGCAGACATGAAATAGATAAAAAGCAACTGGAAATGATTGCTCAGGTTAGAGTTGGAGAGAGGATGTTGGTGGTCGGCCAATGCTCTTCCACGAGATTTAACAGACGTAAGTAAGTATATACATTTTAAAATACCAATGAATAACTAACAAACAAATAGATTACTATGTTAAATATTTGTTCCCCAACACTGTTTCTTTCAGTTTCAGTTCTAGTTTCTAAAACACTTGCACATTTTTATTCTGACTGATTTCAATGTTAGTCTTTTAGTATGATGGGGATCTTTAAATGATTTAAATTACTTGTTTACTTGATCCCTGTTAGATAGTGTTTAGCAGGCAATGCAATAGAAAAATGATATTTATTTTCTAAGAATACTTTCTATGGTTGATCATCTGAACTAAATTTATTTTCTATGTTTTCAGTATATTGATATAAAACTGATGTAAATCATGTATCATATTAATGAGTTATGAATTAGAATACTCTGATAATTTACCATGGTCAACAATGATAGTTTATTTAAAGTTTCAGAATAATCAAACCTCCAGTGTTATGAAATATCTGTCACAATGAAAACTTTTAAAACAGTTTCAGTTCTTTTTCTATTGCTGGTTATATATTTCACCTTATTTGAGAAGTTCACATATATAGCTAAAAATCTATACTTTGTTATTGATGTCAAAACAAGAAAAGTCCCATACTAGGACGAAACGGCCGTCCAGTACTTCCAGGTTTTCAATGGTGGTCAACTGACTCATGATTTCAATCCGTGAAAATTACAAAAAAATGTCTGAATAAAATTACTTGAAGAAAAATTCACCATGGTGAATAACATTCAACTGTAAGTATAAACGATTGTTTGATCTAAAAAGAAGAAAAACTAATCAAGTTCAATTATATTTCATCATTTCAAGTTATCTAGAATTAGAATCTACATTATTTCAATGTTATACCCCGGCAATCATTGTTGACATGACAATAAATACAGTTCAAACTTTTTTTTATTATGATGAACTAAATTCACTTTATTTTAGTGCTGTCACGTTTTTTTAAAAAAAATTAAAAATCAAACCATGTTCTGGAGTTAAACTGCCAACTATGAGTTGAATCACGTTTTTTTGTTTGTTTGTTTTGTTGTTTGTTTCATGCATGACACATTCACAACTCTGATTGCAAATGTATGAATTGAATAATACAAACAAATAATACATTGATCTCGTTCAATCAAAATGTTATGGTATATGATAAATTTCTTCTTTTTGTTTTAGATCAGTAATTTTCATAAAATCTTGAACAAGTACCAAAAAAGGCTATTTGAAAAATTTATTTATCCATCACAGTAAATGTAGTTTGTAATAAACACTTAAGTAGAGAACATTTATGAATATGCATAATAATGACTGATGTTATAGAAGATGCATTTATTTAAACTTCTGCTCATAATTTTTTTTTAAAGGAGAAATTCAGCCCATATTGTAAAACGTCAAAGATCCAATTTTTTATTCACAAAAAAAAATATTATAAACTAATTACCTAATATTCAAATTCATTTGGTATTGATGTTTAGGAATGCAATCGATCAGGTATATATGCATAATGTGCGTATTGCCTCTATATTGCATTAAGTCACAAGCATTATAAGCAAAGTAGTCCTAAACATCAACGGGAGGATTCAAAATAAATAATGCCAAGTGAATTTCAATTTCACCCCATTGGACAAGCAAGTGGCTATCAGAACCCAGTAGCTAAGTGGATAACGCGAAGACGTTTGGAGCAGACGGTATTGGGTTCGAGTCCTAGAGTGGACATCAACTCAAATGCAGGTGCATCCAAATGACGAGTCCCAAATAGGACGAAACGCGCGCTGCAGATTCCACTGCTAGCCGCTATTCATTTTTGTTTATAACACTTATTTTTCATTTTATTGAAAATTATCACGGTCATAACTTAGTGGTTGTGTCATTAGAACCAACGAATATACGTTTCATTTAAACACACAGTTTTCTAGTATTTCGTCTTTTTTCAGAGCCCTTGATTTACAAATTGTTTTATGTTAGCTTGATAACCAATAAGCTTACATAAATTCCTTAGTCTTGGACTTTATCTGTGTAACTAGAAGAATATGCGTTGGTGACTGAAGAGACCAAGAAATTTGTTGAGTAAAAATCGTTGTTGATATGATATCGCATACATGGAACTTAGTGGGAATGTACTTGTAGTCTTTTGTTCTTTTGCATTTTGTTCACAATAGTTTCAGATTAGGTTTAAATTTTCTTGTTACATAATCAGTTAATTTACGCTGATTAGTGCAAGTAGCACTGGTTCTTATTAAGATCCTATCGTTTGGTTTCGAACATTCGCTTTCAGCTTATTACTTAGTAAATTAAAACTTTATTAATGTGTTCCATTATCACTAGTTAAACGGAGTGTCAAGTTTCTAAAGCATTCTCTAGCATACATCTATTTTTTTTATTCATTATCTTTTTTACTTGGCGGCCTGCTTGTACATCTAGGCTACTTGTTCCTTTCATCTAGATATTTCAACAAATTATCTATTTTTGTTTGTTTTAATACATCAGCATGTCTATTAATCGCATGACCTGTTCGGGTGCGTTCCTGCAAATTGTACAACTTTTAGTAGTACAAGTTACAAAAAGCCCAATCGGAGATGTTGTGGTTGCTGGCAACATGCAGCGGAAAGAATGTATATTATTTCGATGTCGATTTACTGGACTTCTAACATCTAACTGGTGACCACTCAATATTTGTCGTCAGTATCGACCAAGAGGTAAGAAATGGAAAATGGTTGAAATACTTTGTGCTGAGAACTCTATATTGTTGAGGAAATTTGTAGATATACAATATGTTGAGTAGGTGGAGACAGTTAGCAAAAAACCCTCGACTTAAGATTTGTGCTTTTTTGACACTTTAGTGATGTGTACCTGTAATCTTTGGTTTACCGACGAAACACTGCATTTTCTTGTCTGCCGAAGTAGTAGCAGTTAAAAAATCCAGACCTGATTTATGTGTTCAAAAAGAGACAATGACTAACTTTGGTAAATTCATAGCTTTGACTAATTCTTATTTCATAAACACCAAAATCATTCTTTCATTCATCGGTATTTTTGTATTCACTCAATTCTTTAAAATTATGTGAACTCTTCAAATCTTGTATGATTATTACTTAACCCTTCAGTCATTAGTTTGGGATAGCTACCGCCTCATTGCTCTAAATGTTCTATATCTATTCTCAAGTAATTGAAGTTTTATGTAAACTTTACAACTTCTATAATTATCATACCATCCATCTTGTCAGTCTCCAAACTCGATATAATTACTGCTTCACTGCCCAATTTTTCGGAATTCCATCTTCAAACGACCTTACACTTGTTCTTCCATACATAAATTTTTATAGATAGGTTTTTTTTCTCACAGTACATTTATTTTGTAAATGCAAGTGTTTATAATCAATAGTCTAGATGAAGTTACTTCTTGAAATTACATCATAACAGTATTTATGATCAATACTTTGTTAAGTATCACAGATCATCTATACTCTGTCTATGTAGAAACATTAAAAGAAACGTAAAATTTAACTTTAATATGTAGAAAACTTGTATTCTTATCGTAGTTCATGAGTTATATAAATTGATGATAAAACTTCATTGGTACATTGTACTGAATACCTCTTATCCAAATAATTGAACTTAATTAAGACAGTTGGCATTTCTCATTAATAAACAAGTCACTTCAATTTTTATATAGTCTAGTATGTCTACATATGTTATGTAATAATCCTCATCATGAAAAGTTGAATTTCAAGTATATCAAATCACATTTTTTCAAATAGACATTGATATAACAGTCTAACAATCATTTCCAGAGAGAAAAACATGTTAATAAATTAATCATTAAGTTAACAGAGAAGAAATTAGCTAATTTACACATGCGTTAATAATCTCTTCAAAGAAGAAAAATAAATTTGCGGTAATTATCTTGGTCCTGAACATCGATGAGTGAATTTTGTTACTTTATTATTATTATTATTATTATTTATTTCTACTTGGTTATTCAGGTCATTCTTGTCTGTTACAGTCGACGATATACAATAATTTTCATATTCCGAATGAATTTCATCCGATTTTGTTTCTGTTAAATTTGGTGATGGAGATTCACTATCTCCTGATCTATGAGAACGTTTCCATTTCATACGTCTGTTTTGAAACCATATCTTAACCTGAAAATTTCATTTAAAGGAAAATAAGAAATTATAAATTAATTAAAATCCGTATTATTTAATTTGTTTTCAATATCTAGTTATTTATT